>ML682018.1:4264963-4620521 GCA_007922195.1 Podocnemis expansa | reverse complement strand
TTCGAAACAACTGTGCGTCGTGTGAACATGTTTTTTTTTGTTTCGAAACAACGAGGTTGTTTCGAAACAAAAGTGCCGTGTGAACACAGCCTTAGAGACAGCCTCCCAACTTAAGCAGATACTCACCAGGAATGACATGCCATATTACAGAAACCCTAAGGAAGGCATGTATCCTTGCAACAATTTACCTTGTTGCCAACTCTGCCCATATATCTGCTCAAATGACACCATCATAGGACCTAACCAAACTAGCTACTCCATCAAGGGCTCATTCCCCTGCTCATCCACCAATGTGATGTATGTCCTTATGTGCCGGCTATGCCTCTCTGTCTTATACATTAGACTAACTGGATTGTCTCTGAGCAAAAGAATAAATGGACACAAATCAGATATCAGGAATAGTAACTTTAAAAACCAATAGGGAAGCACTTCAACCTCCTGCATACTCTGAAAGATATGGCAGTTGCAGTTCTTCAACAGAAAAACTTCAAATCAAAGCTTCAAAGGGAAGCTGCAGGGTTAGAATTCATATGCATATTCTGACGCCTTTAGCTTGAGTTTGAGCAGAGACATAGGCTAACCCAGTCATTACAAAATGTGATCCCCCTCCCCCTTTAACTTTCCCAACTTCTTATCTGTTGTTCACACTGTTTGAATTCAAACAACTGCCTTGGTTTGCTGAAAAAATTATTAACTGACTTTGTGACTCACCCTTCTCTGCATTTATACTTCCCCTTTAATCTCTAACCGCCATTTCATGCATCAGATGAAGTGGGATTCTGTCCATGAAAGCTCTTATGATAAATAAATGTGTTGGTCTTTAAAATTGCCACAGAACTCCTTGTTTGTTTTGCTGAACTGGGCTAACACAGCTTCCCCTCTGAAACTTGTTATTAAAACTAGTAACTCATTTGATGTAAATTTTCAGCCATGAAATGTTAAGAATTTTCATTCAGTGTAATCTGATATCAAACACTTTTTGATAATCTCAGCCTCTGAAGTTGTTTCTTCTAGCCCAGTTCTGAAACACAGTGATGACATTCTGTTGCAACATATTGTTTACCTTTTTTGCGTTGACAGGAACATCAGTCTACAGGGCTGTAAGTTGGTATATGTCGTGACTGTTCAATTTTTATTTAAATATTTGTGTCCATATAAATTAGAGCTACATGGAAAATGTTAAGAAAAATAAAATGGATAAAAACAGAAACAATGTTTTTGCATTTGTTTTAAGTAGCAAAAAACATTTTTATTTCATTTTCCAACAAGCTCTAAGGTGAATACAGTCTTCATGGTCATCAATAGCATCAGACAGCCTCACCCACCAGTGGCTAAATCACAAAAATAAAACTACGTAAAGTTAAGAAAAATTGCTGTTTGATTCACTAGATCCAGCTTTCATTTGGATCTGAAAGACCTTAGCTGAAATCTTAGAAGCAACCCATTCACCACAGTAGTCACCAGTTAGTGCTTTGAATCACTGTTTAATGATTTTGGTGCACTCATCTAATAAATCTTCAGGAACAAATTTAGGGTTGAATGTTTTATAAAAAGGGAATCATGTAATAGTCTGGTGCTCTAGAAGGTGGAACCTGAAAGAAATATTGATATACTACAAGGATGGTAGTGGGACTACTACACTACTAGCTGATGGAGATTCCTTTCATTCAAGTGGCATAGATTTTCTGCTTTGGATCTGAAGGTTCAAATTGCAAGACAAAATTAACTGATTCTTTAAATCAATCACAAGTAACGGTACAAGATCACAGCAAAGAGACTCTTCAAATCTGTTATAGTTTGGCAGTAAATATGCACATAAAGTGAACATCAAATCTTGGGGAAAGCAGGTAAAGAAAATTTCTAGTTTCTTTGCTACTAGGTATTCAGCCTTGTGATTTTTTTTTAAAGGTGAAGATGGTGGAAGGTATTTTCATGGATTATATTTCTTGTATTAATTTATCAAAGATGTGGCTATAACCTTACAACTTCAACATCACAAATGATCAGGAAATGAAGATGTGCAAAAATTATTTTATGTATTTTGTCCAGCAAAAAAACCCACCACCATTATCACCATAAGATTCCTATCGTGTAAGTAGGGCATTCCATGATGTCTCCTTGTTTTTCCTGAAGTATAATGATCATCATTAAAGTTTTTCCCTTTTGCTCTCGAGTATTTAATACTACCCTACTACTTCCTATACTTGCTTTGTGCAGGAATTTTTGTAAACACCATAGGAACTCTAACTATCTGCAAGGAACTGCTGTAAAGATTATAATGATATATGTCATTGTAATATTGTTCATCTTTATGTTCCATTGCATCACTTGTCAATATCTAGAAATATCATAAAATTGAGTGTTGGGAGAAATATATTGAAGAAAATACACTCAGAAGTTACCTCCCTTTCATCAAACTTGTTGGATCTGGTGGATGTTTACTTATGTGTACCATACAAGAAATGATTTATCTTGATGATTTGTGAACTCAGTTTCATTCTGGTGTTGTTCTGAAAAGACAAACTGAAGAAAAATAGCTCTGTGAAGAGACATGTTCTTCCTCTAGTACCCATGTTTCTCTTAATGACTCACCTGCTTGAGAAGCTCACAATGAAAAAAATGAAATATTCTTTGATGAGAAAATACTGTGCATTTTGCCTTCTTATTTTTGCATTGCATGAAAGACAGCAAAGAATTCCAGTGTCTTCTTTCCCCGGACACTCAAACAGATTGAGAAGCATATCTTCTGCATGTGTTCCTGCATCCGCTTCCCCTTTGTTGTCATACTAGGCTCAGATTGGTTCCAGAAAATTCAAATACAAACCTAATTTCTGGCAGGGCCTGAAGGATCAAATATGTCTCCTTGGCATTGATATGCTGCGTGAAAGCCTCAAAAGGGCAATGAATGACAGCCAAACAGATTATCAGTTTCAGTGAGTGAAGGGCAGTTAGTATAACATCTGCCTTGCTGATGCTTGCACATATATCCATGCACAACTCTCTGCTCATCTAGAGGTCACTAAAACTTTCAGAAAAATTGAGGTTCCACTGGACATCTCCGCTTCCATAGATATTAAATAAATCATTTTCCTTTGTGGTCAGGAGGAATTTTTGTAAACTTGACTAACTGACTGAAATAACTACACATATCACAGACCATCTTTAGGATATTTTTCATCTGAATATGCACAAATAAAACAAGAGCAAGAAAATTACTTGCACAGTAGGCAACCATTTCTTGTCTTTTATGGCACATGCTGATTCATCAAAATAAGAAAAAGAAGTACAGTTTGGATAATGCCTTTCCCATCAAACAATAGCTTGAAAGTTTTTTTCATTATTACAGAATAAAAATACTAAATCATCAGCTGGTGGAAATCCACATTGTTCCATGGCCAATTTATATCTACTATCTCCCCCAATACATTTATAAAAACAAATCTTTACAGTTTTAAAGTTAATTATAATCAATATAATTAGATAAATGCTGCTTCAAGTTTCAAATGTTGTTCAAAACATACTGTTTGTGATATCCTTTAATGCAAAATAATCTCTGGCTGCTATACACATTTTTGAAATATAACAAAAGAAACATAGCCAATGAGCTGGAGGCATTGCACTGTACACAATTTAATTGTGGTCTACACAATCCAAATGCAGTGAGTGCTTGGGAAGATCCCTTTTCAGTTAATAACAAGCCACTCACATAGACTATATACAGTAGTTCCAGAATACACTTTAGAGAGATGAAAACCTTTCTCCTTAGAAATGTGATGCTATAGGAATGCAATAGCCATGAAATCATTAAAAAGAAATACATAGATGCACAGCAGGATTTTTCTACATCTGACACCACAATAGCTTTGTTTCATGTTTATCTTGTTGTCGTTTCAGGTACAGGCTTTTGGTAGGCTTGGACAATGTCATTGTAGCTTTCTAAAGACTGTTCTATTTAAATAGTGTACAGAAACTGTTCCTTTTATCTGTCTCTAAGCAACTACTAGCAGTTTAAGTAAGATATTGTGGATCAATGCACTATCATCCAAGATGTCCATAACTATATTGTGAAGGCTTAGTGATATCTTACTGCATAAGCCTCTTTAACATTTTTTTATTTACCTTTACAGTCATTCAGAACTGACTTTTTTTCTTCTTTGTACCTTTTCCACTAAAAAAGTGAACCAACAAAATTATTGCAAAATTCTATTGATTAATTCAAAATAGGAAAATACTTACACTCTTAGCCTGTCGTTTGGATTGTGAACGCAGTTACTGAAGAAACAACTATTTGTGAGCAAAATTTCATCTGGAATAGTTAGATAATTTTCACATATGTATCTGAGTTGTTATACGTGCAGAATTCAGGTTGCTCAAAGTCACAGCAATTTTAGTTTATGCTATTTGAAAATATTCTCTTTAGCTTTCATGTGGAATAACCTAAAACAAGCAAACTGCTTTTTTTAAAGAAAAGAAAGTGTTATGCAGGTAGATTTAAAATAATTGTTTAAAAATTCAACAATTTTGGTTCAAAAGTATGTGATTTCATGTAAGAAGTTTTGTTGAAAAAGATACACTTGTAATTTCTCAGTAAATTACAGCTTACAGTAAAATAAATAATATTTTCTAAAAATATTTTATCAGAGATTTTAACCAAAATATTTTTTTCGCAAATCAAAAATGTTGAACAACAAAAATTGAATATAAAAGTAACACCCAATTGCAATGAAAATGAAAAAAAAAGTTAGTATCTCATGAAAAATGAATTTTTTTTACTAGTGCTAGGCTTCAATGAGAAAAAATGGATAATGTTTAAATTATTTTCACTTACATCTTTTACTTTTCAGCTGTACTGAGAAAGGTGAAAGAAGCAAAATCCATTCTTGAATATATTTCAGATCCCAATAGTGCCATTCTCACTTGGCATTACAAATGTATGTGCTCATTTATCTATCATCACTGAAGTTACTTGGGAGATGGGAACAACAAATACAAATCTATGACTTTTAGCATTTTTCAAGTAGTAATTCAGCGGTAACAATTTTTTTTAAAATGTGTATTATGGTATTCTTTATACTAACAAAATGCAAGAAAACCCTTACACTATAAACCAGTGTTTCTCAAACTTTGTGGCTTAAGGGCTGCAGATATAAATTTTGTAGCCCTGAAGGACCACCAGCCTCCACAAGCACCCCCCCACCATACACCCCATAAAGCAGTCTGCCTGCCCACTGAGCTCTTGTCTCCTGCAGTAGGGAAATCACATGCATCTGTAGCTCTCTGTGCACTCTACCTCAGTCCCTAGGCAGTGGTTTCCTTCTGCACCCAGGGAGACAGAAGATCAGTGCTCCCCTCTCTGTGGCTCCAGTAAGGACTCCAGCAAGGGGCAGAGGAGTGCTAATATCCCATTCCCTTGGCTACTGCAGTGAGCTGGCACCATCATTTAGCCTTGCAGAAACATGCTTCACTGGCTCCTCAGACAGTGGTTCCCTTCTGCAGCCAGCAGGAGGGGAGCTGAGGGCCACTTTGAAAGCCCCCACAGGCCACTTTTGGCTCCTGGGCCACAGGTTGGGAGCCACTGCTATAAACCAACAAGAGTTAACACCATGCTCAAAATTAGGGGAAGTTTGCTACTAAAGTTCCAAAGGGGTAGCTGTGTTAGTATAGTCCAGCAAGACAAACGAGTCTGGTGACACTTTTAAACACTAACAAATTTATTTATCACTTGACTTTTGTGGGAGAGAATCCCACCTCATCAGATGCTTGAGGACAAAGATGAAGTTCCTCTTCTTCAAGTATCTTACAAAATAGGATTGTCTCCCATGAAATCTCATGCAACAAATATATTTGTTAGTCTTTAAAAGTGCCACCAGACACCTTGTTTGTTTTGCTAGAAAAGGTAGCCTGGCACACAGTTTTAAGCTAAGACTAAGACTGAAGATATACCTATATCAATTACCTTAAAATCCACAATAAGCCCAGTTTTCAAACCTGGACACTTTAAAAAAAAACACATTTTTAAACATCTGTAACTTTTGCCTCAGTAGTGCATTGAGCATCACATTATATTTAAGAGCAAAATATTTGCTCCACTCCAGCAGAACAATTAAATTTTAACTTTAAGAGTGCCAGGAATGTCATTCAGGTCATTTCATGTATTAAAGTGTGACTATCTCCTTAGCAAACTTGGAAATTTCTAAGAAGGTGCAGTACTGATTGTAAGATCCTATTCAAAGAATAAATATCAGTGATTCCCTGACAAACTGGAGGAACATATGTAGCAAAGACCTGCCTGGATTTTTCATAGGTCAAATTTTATTCAAAATTTTCATTCTAATGCCTTATGAACAGAGGGGGAGTGTACTTATAAGATTTGTGGATGACACCAAGGATGAAGGGCTTACTATAACTTTGGAGGACAGGATTACAATTCAAAACAATCTTGAAACATCATGGAATTAGTCCGAAATCAAAAAGATGAAATTCAGTAAAGAAAAGAAAAATCAAATGTACAACTACAGAATAAGGAATCACTGACTCATCAGAAGTCCTGCAGAAAAGGATTGAGGGTTATAGTGGATCACAACTTGAATATGAGTTAACTATGTGGTACAGTTGCAAAAGAGGCTATTATCATTCAGGGATATAGAATCAGGACTGGGAAGGTAACTGTCCAGCTCTAATCAGCACTAGTGAGGCCTCAACTGAGTACTATGTCTAGTTCTGGACACCACACTGTAAGAAAGGTGCGGTTAAACTGGAATGAGTTCAGAAGAGAACAACAAAAATATAAAAGTTTTAGAAAACCTGACCTATGAGGATAGGTTAAAAAAAATAAAACTTTGCGTGTTTAATCTTGAAAAAAAAAGTCTGGGGTAGGGGATCTGATAAAAGTCTTCAAATGTATTAAGGACTATGAGAAAGAGGGTGATGAGTAGTTGTTCTCCATGTCTATTGAGGGTAGGACAGGAGGTAATAGTCCTAATCTTCGGACAGGGAGATTTAAGTTAGATATTAGGAAAACACTTTCTAACTATAAGGAGACTTAAGCTTTGGAATTTGCTCCAAGGCAGGGTGCAGAATTCCTATCATGGGAAGTTTTAAAAAATGGGTTGGACAAACACGTTAGGAAGGGAATGAACTAGATGACCAATCTAAATCTCAGGAAGCCCTATAGCTCTATGATACTATGTACTTCAGTGTTTTTATGCATCCTGTTCAATATGAGTAGGGATGGTAGATAGTATCTCTATATAAGGCACATATATACTAGTACAGTCCTGTAAAATACCTGGAGTTTGTTTTTCAGATCTTTTAATTTTACCAGATAGTTAACAGAAACATAATCTAACTTTGATTTTTAACTTCAAACATAGAAGAGAACATATTTTGATGCTTTCAGCTAAGTAATATGTAAGAAAAAATGTCTATCTGCATATGCATACCTATTAAATCTTCTTTCTTTCACTGAGTTATTTGTATGCAGTTAATGAGGTCAAATAATTTTTTCATGATTAATTACAACTTTTGAAGGAAACTAGAAAGCCTTCATATTATACTGCTGACTGATAATTACTAGTAATATGATTAAATTCCTGCTTAATGCTTATCTAAATTAACTCATTAGCAAGTGTGGATGTTTCAAAACCTCCAAAGACTGAATAATATTCAGCTTTCATTATATTACTGATAGTGATCTAATAGACTGTGGCTAGTGAGTTTATTATACCCTGTGTACGTAGCAATGTATGGTATATCACTTGTTTCAAACCAATTATTATGCAAATCCCAATAACTTCCTGCTTGACACTCCCCAGTCACAGTGAGATTTTGTTTGGTTTAAATAATCATTTGGGAAACATTTATACTTTACATGAATGGTACAAATTTTAAATGAATGGCACAAATGCTAAGGAGAATTCTTTTCTTAATTCACAGTGTGCCTGGAAAAGAAAATATCAAATTTATCAAAACACTGGTAACCCATAGAAACTTTTCTGTTTCTTTGTACTTAAGTAGTACTGCATTGGTACGTTACTTGCAATATTAAGAACAAGGATATAGTGATGACCTTAGCTACATACAGATAATGCAAAGATTTACATATCTTATCAAACACAAAATTAGAAGGCTTTTTAATTAATTGTGGTCCAGTTTCTGTCATCTTGAAGATGACATCTTATTATGCAGTGATTTCAGTTGGATTAATAATAAAGTGCAAATGGTCGAAGTATATAGCTCTGCATTGGCAAAAATATTAAAATAGAAAAAGGACAAAGAAGAATACTGCTTTAGTAAGTATCACGACATTTTTTAACTGAATAAAGTTAGCAAAGAAGAAATAAGCATATTTTAATGTAACTATATAAAACAATTTTTCTCTGTTTTTCTTGTATTTTAAATGCCGTGATATAAACATATATTAATGATAATACAATGCAAAATATATTAATATAAAGATGAAAGAAGCTCAGCCATTAACATCAATAGACTGGAATTTCACTCTAAGTATTTCAAAGTCAGAAAGTACACATGCAACTTGAACTCATCTTTATGCATAGGCAATGAAAACATTCTAGTTATATTACTTCTCAGATAACATGTTATGTTATTATATATTTTGACAACCTTAAATACACACATATAGCAACTTATAGTACTCCACATTGCAACCACAAAGAGTTCCTGAAAAACACTATGTGACATATGCACAATAAAAACCACCCAGGCAGATTATTGATGAAGTATAATAACAAACTAATAGTGAAAAACAGTAGGCAGTTTTTTGACGGTATGCAGGGACATGGAGGACCAGCACCTTTTTTTGCCTGGGGGGGTGGAGGGGAGATCAGCAGGGAAAAGGAGTGCACTGCTGGAAGAAGAGGGGTGGGAGAGGCATTTTGCAAATTTCTTATCAAGATATGAGTACCAGCACCTTTTTCTTTAACCCAGAAAAAACACTGATGAAAAGCATTATCTATTTGCAGTTTCAGAACAGGGGCTAACAATGTATAATGCAACATTAATCGTACTTCATTAATATGCCAAGATATAAAACTTTGCTACCAGCTCAAGAGTTTTTTCATAGTTGGATAAGCTTCCAGACTTTCAGCTGGTTATGTGAACTAAATTCTACCCATAACTTTTTTCTACCAAAGTATTCATTTTATCAACAAGTTCAATAAATATTGGCTAAGATCTCAGTAAAGTAAAAGAGGTATAAATAATAGCAGAATCTGGTACTCTCTGTTATCACTGCATCCCACATTGTATTCATTTATCTTCAGAACAGACAAGTTTCAATCTAACTACAATTGCTCATGACTGAAATCAACACTTTTGAACCAAAATGCACAGACTTCTCCACTTGAGAAAAAGGAAGATTTGCATTACCTGTAAATTATAATAAGTTCATACCATCCTTGCAGATCAGCTATGTGACACGTTATCAAGCAAATTTAATCAAAGTGTTATAAGTTTCTTGTCTTCAGAAGAGCTTGTCCCTGGTGTCTGAGATCCATAATCTTTCAAAACCAAGTATGACCCACCATTTTGTAATAATTTCCATATGGGTAGAATCCAGGGGATTACTAATACAAAAATACATGACATGGCAATCTGAGCTAAGGGAAACCCCATCATCTGTGGGCATCAAAAACAGAGACCTCTACTATTTTGAAACACATTTAAATAAAATGACTATTTTAATGATTAGGAAAGCTTACATTAGCATCATCTTGTTTTCCCACTTAAACAAAAAGTGTGGTTATGTCTGTGCTTAAGAATGCTAGTTCGAACTAATTGTGATTAATTTGAACTAACTTAGCATGTCTACACTAGAAACTTAAATAGAACTAGCATGTCCATGCACAGGACTTGCTATTTTGGCTTAGGAGGGGGCACCAGGGGAAGTGTAGCAACATAGCCCCCAAGAACGGCCATGCCCCCCCATCCATAAAAAGAGGAAGGCACCCTGGAAACAAGAAGGTCAAACTGCCTTTAATTCGAACTAACAGTTAGTTTGAACTAACATAGCTACATTGGGTTAGTTCGAACTAATTAAGGCAGGTTTTGCAAGTTCAAACTAAGCTTTCCTTAGTTCAAACTAAGAAAAGCCAATGTGGCCATGGACTACTGTACATACTCGAGTAGAAGCTGATTTGTGCATAAGCTGACCCCCCCCCAATTCTGAGCCCAAAAAGAGGAAAAATGGGTGACCTGTGTATAAGCCAAGGTTCCCCTACCCCCCACACCCACTGCTGCTGGCTTCCTCTGGAGTTCCGGACCCCCAAACCCCTGCTACTGCTTTTCCTCTGCCCCCCTGCTCTCACCACTCACCCTGCTGTCCCCCCTGCTCTGTCCATTTTTCACTCCTGCCCCCCTGCTCTCTCCGCTCCCCCTGCTGCCCCCTGCTCTGTCCATTCCTCACTCCTGCCCCCTGCTTGCTGCTGCCTTCTCTGTTCTCTGCTGTTGTTCCCCTCTTCCCCAATACCCTTTCCACCCCTTTCCCCATCACTCCCTGACCCCTGCTGCCGCTTTTCCCGGCCTTCCCGGCGCCCCCCCCCCCCCCAAAATCCCCAGGCCCTGTCACCACTTCCTTGGCCTCCCTGAACGCTGTCCCCTGAAACCGCTGGGCCCTCCTGGCAGTTTCCCTAGGCTCCCTGACCCCCTCCATAGCTCCCGCACACTGCCGCCACTTTTCCTGGCCTCCCTGAACCCACCCTCAATGCCCAGTCTTACCCCTCCCCCGTGCCCCCTTACCTGGCTGCTCCAGATGCCGGGGTCCCCTCCTTACTCCAGCCCCAGCCCAGGTCAACTGTCCAAGATGGCTGTCCTGGCCACACTGGGGCTCCAGCCTGTAGCATGGTCAGTGAAACTGTTGGGCTGGAGCTGTCTGCCATAGTCACCGGTGTATAAGCCAAGTGCCTGTTTTGAAGCCAGTCTTCAGGCACAAAAATCTTGGCTTATACATGAGTATATACAGTAATTTAGTTCAAATTAAGTTTCCTTAATTCAAACTAAATTCCCAGTGCAGGCATAACCTGATAGATTTTGTAAGGTAAAAAAGCCATGGAGCTCTTTGAACTATTACGTAAGGTGTAAATTTCTTCTCAGTATATTTGTACAGCATGCAGGGGACCATTGTAGCATTTTAATTATTTTTATTCCCATTTGGTCCAAAAAAAACTCCCCAAATTTCACAATATCAGAATTTCCAGAGAAGTTTTATTCCAATTTTCAAACAGGTCTATCTTTCATCACCTTTTTTTAAAAGTGTCCTGCAATATTTATTTAAAATATATAGTAAAGGTCTTTGTGAAAGAACTGTCCTTTATACATTATGAATTTAATACTTTGGCATATTCAGTTCATTTATAAAATCATGTACTACAATCATCAAAATAGCATTGCAGTAGAATGTGTTTGATGGCTAATTCCTGTGGTTAGTTTTCAATTCTGTCAACATTCACTGAAAGGTACCATTTGTACAGAAGTGCCAAAGAGCTCATCAAAGACTACTTCCTGCTCTTTTCATCTATTTACCACATTAGAGGTTGGAGTTTACCAAACGACACAAATATTTGTTTTCAATTTTAAAATCTAATTTTCCACTTTAGGCTGATACCAAAAAATAAGAATCCACACAATCTTTTTGCAAATTAATGTGAATTAATTGGCAGAAAATACTTATTTATTTTTAGTTATTATGTATGATCTTTAAATAGTAAATATAAATACGTGAATAGCACAGACATGGTTGGGTAGTGTTTAAAATGCAAACAAAACAATCAACATTTTTTATTCAGTATATTTTTCTTTGTCTACAGCACATTGACAAGTTAAACACTAATTAATACATTTTTAGCTAGGTAAGTAATTTTATGCAGATAATAATTTCTTGACAAACTTTGTATAGCTAAATCTTCAGTCCATAGGAAACAGGTAGTATTGTATATGAAAGAGAATGTGAAAAACAATATAAAAATGAGAAATATATATATTTTTGTAGAAATAGTATACTTTTTAATAAAAAAGTAAGTTCATTTCTAAAACCAATATTTGTTAATTCTTGTAATTAGGCTTTAATTACAGATTATGAACACATTAGAAGAAAAATGCTTAGTGGGTTAAACTTCACTGCTTCTGTAAATATGACCCCAGTAGAAAACAAGAGAAATCAGAAATGTCATACTATATGTGTGTAGCTAGTGGCTATTTGGCTCTGATCTGGGATGCATTAACAAATCCAGAAGATGTGCTGCTGCTCATTTGCAATTCAAAATGATAACAGTATCACTCTGTGAAATACAATTTATTATAATAAACTACCCATCTTCTGGTGCATATAGTGATGGTTTGTGGGGCAGTTGATTAATGAATCCTTGTGTCTGTAAAGAATCCAATACTGTTAAATAATTAATAGATTTACAGGAATTCCAAGGGATGTGTGTGCGAGTGCACATGTGTGCATATACTACCTCCAGCTATGGTAATAGAAACTTGTATTTTGATTTATTCACTGTAACATAACTTTGCATTGCATTGGAATTGTCTGTCCCCTAGCATAGTATGTTCTTGTAGATATATTTGAAGAGTATAATGCAAAACAGATATAGAGATGCTTTCAGAAACAGACATGTCAAAAATAAAAACATTTTATTTTAGTGACTTTTTTTCCAACTTGTATTAATTTAGTGTGCACTGAGTCAGAGGAGTCCATTTTCATTATTTTTGCTAATGTATGGATGAGTTTTCTCCTTGATTTTCTGAGTAAGCAGTGTGAACTTCAGCAGAAAAAGAGCATTGGCTACATGATGCTTGCCTCCAGAATATTAAAAATATATAAACAAGTAAAAGCCTATAGTTGTGTTTCAAATAGGGAGACAAGATATTTATTTTCAATCTGTAGAACAGACAGTACCATCACATTTATTGCACAGTTTATATGGTATCCTGCCACAAAGAGACAACCTGCTGGGATTAATTGGAAATGCACAGGAAAGCTGTCTCAGTCAACTAACGCTGCAGATGCTGTCATTCTAATGCTCTCAGATCAACTGCTGCTACAGCTGATACTTTACACACTCTTGTAAGACTGAAAAAAGGGATACATTTTGGATATGCATGTGTCAGTCTACAGAATAGAATTATTAATGTAAAGAGAGATACATTCTACACCAGTTGTTCTATAAGAGTGGAGTTTTAAAGGATAAATATCAAAACTATATTTACCACATAATTTACATATAGCAAATAGGACACAAAAATAAACAAAATGAAAATGCAGTCTGTGGATTTAAGTTTGAGCAAAAACAAAAAGTTAATCTGTTTTGGGGATGATTAGGGGGTAAAATCATTGTTTTCCCCATGTTTAATAAATCCTCATAACTACTCTTTTAGACATGCCAGTTCCTCCATGATGTGGAATCAAGATCTGAAATTTGGCAGAGGCCATTGGCCTGGGATGTTCTTTTGCTATAAACATAGGGGGAAAAAAATCCAGATTTGACCAAATTATATTAAAAAAACCTGTAGTGTACATGCTCAGAAACTATTTTTTAGCATTTGGTAAACAGGCAGGTAAATTCTCTGAAAGTATATTTTGTGCTATGCATGCTTCAGCCGAGGTACGTATAGATTCAGCAGAACTTTCTCTGCAATTGTTGCTCCTGATTCTGATGGGCTACTGTGGCACAAGACACCAAAGCTGAAATCAGGAGACTGAATCTCCTTTCCTTTTAACACTCTCCTTACTAATATCCAGGCAGCATAATGGAGGAAATGGCCTAACTTGAATGCAGAGGACACGAGAGCCAGACTGAGGGGGTGGCAGGAGTACATTAGAAAAAAGAGTCCAGATGGGAAACAGGAACTGAGAGCAAGAAGACTGAGAGTCAGATGGGGAGGGGAGAACAAGATTGAAAGAGGAATCAAAGGGGGGCACAGAGAAAGAGACTGATAAGACAAGAAGACCCAGCACTGGGGTGCAGGCAGGAAATGGGGACTGGGAGCCAGTGCAGTGAGGAAGTGTGAGATGAGCAGGGGCATCAAGGGACAAACTGTGACTAGCTGGTTAAGGAGACTGGGACAAGGATCCTACAGGAAAGACTGGACTGAGGAACCTAGGGAGGAAGACTGGGATGAGGATTTAGGGTGAGATGAAGCTGGGACTCAAAAAAGGAGCCATGAAAGGGAGGACTGTGACAGATTAGGTAAGTAAATGGGGCTGAAACACAGAGCTGGTGAGGAAGAAACAGACTAAAATGTGTTATAGGGCAGTGGTTTCCAACCTGGGGTCCGAGGACCACTGGGGATCTGCAGACATGTTGCAGGGGGTCCACAGAGCCTCTCCCTACCAGGGCCAGAATCCAGCTGTAGCCCAGATGCACCCTGCCAGAGCTGCCTCTCCCCCACCCACAGCTGGATGCCGGCAGGGGCAGGGGACAGGTCATAGCTGCCGCGGCTCGGCTCCGCAGCAGTGAGGGCCATGGTGGCAGCAATGCTGCTCCCCGGCTGTCCCAGCAGCACCACCAGAGTGGTGCAGGCCAGATTACAAAATCAGCCACAAAGTGGTTTCTGTGTGTGTGTTAAAATGGGGTCCCCAGCAGGGGCGTCGCTGGGGCGGGGAAAGACCCGGGGCACGGGCCCAGCCCCGCCCCCGGAGGGCAGGCCCCTCCCCCAGCCCGCGCCCCCCCGGGGGCAGCCCCCCCGGGGCAGGCCTCACCCCCAGCCAAAAGGCCACACCCCCCTGGCCCGGGATGGGGCCAGGGGGAGGCCGCGGCAGCGCCGCCACCGCCAGCTGGGCAACGCTGATGTGCGGCGCAGCTCAGCCTAGCCTGGCCCCACCCGGTGCAGCCGGGCCCTTGGCCGCAGCCCTGGATCCCCGGCCGGGGACGGGGCTGCGGCCGCGGGCCCGGCCTCCAGTGGCCGCTTCCAGCCGCACCGGGCCAGGCTAGGCTGAGCCACGCCGCATGGCAGCGAGGGCTAGCTGGCGGCAGCGGCGTGGCCACCCCCTGGCCCTATCCCAGGCCAGGGGGCGGGGCCTGCCGGGCGGCCAGATAGGCCCCGGATCCCTGGCCGGAGACGCGGCTGCCGTGGCCGCAGACCACCAGGGATCGGGCCCCGAATACCTGGCCCGATTGGGCCGGAGACCCGGGGCACCGGCGTTGGGACCCGGGGCACGTGCCCCGTGTGCCCAGCGCTAGCGACGCCACTGGTCCCCAGCTTGAAAAAGATTGGGAACCACTGTTATAGGGGAAGGTGGAAGAAAGAGCTGGTGCGTGACAGTTTGAAACGGGATAGAGGCAAAAAGTGTTAGGCTTAGGGAAAGCAGGCAGAAGGGACTCTGACCCCAAAAAGCACTCTTCTTCAGAACCTTAAATCAAAACCAAAATTACTAACGCTCAACTCTCACCATTGCTCAGCTGTCAGGACATATCTGTGAAACCCACTGCCTTAGGGTGTGTTTCAGGATCTCCACCCCTCTAATTCTATTATGAATGAATGACAACCTACTACTGCCATAAGTGACTCTGTTAACAAGTTTGTTCAGCGGATTTAAATGTTCTAACTCTTCTACTTGTCTATGTGTCTGTCAGTATGATTCCACGATAAAATTTGTGTTCTTTCAGTTTGCTTTTCACACACACACACAGACACAGACACACACAATTTTAAAAGCATTGAGACTGAATGCCTGAGCAACTTTAATTTGGTCCCCTTGTGCACATGTATTATGATACAATCTTTAAATAAATGATCACAGACCATTTATTCCACAAGACTCCACCTCACTCAGTCTTGTAACATAATTTCTTGTGCGTAACTTTATTAATGGTGTCTTTTGATCCTTTGCTGTAGCCTCTAATGCCATCAATTCCCACCCTGAATATCTGACTGTGGCAGGAGAGGAGAGAGCGGATAGCATTTAATTAGACTGCAACATTGTTTCTAAATGTCTGGTAGGCAAGAGGGAAAAACGAACAGTGTAGGTAATTCCACAATCTCTTGCCTATACCCAGGAGGTATTGTCAGTCTGTCCCCTTTATCTATCCTGGTCCCCAGTCAACCTGCTGCTGAGACCCTGCCATCCTCACCAGGGTTATGATGGAGAAACTGTAAAGAAGGAGAGTTGGCTCCCTGTCACACCAGTCATAGGATCCATGAGCCCCACCCTGTCTCTGCTCTTTGAAAGAATACTTGCTTTAAATTTTTCCCAAACCATTTTGTTTGCTCACTGTATCCTTTCTCTATTGATGCCCTACACTGGTCATCCTCCCCAGGTATACGTAATGAGTCACAGCATCATACCCTAACTCCCATTTCATGTTAGCCCTTTCTAAAGCCCAATCCACCTTGGGGAAGATGGGGAAAAAAAACCAAACTCATTATAGCCAATCTGGTGTTGAGAGAAAACATCCTTCCCTTCCCCAGCCCCACTCCCAGCCCCAAAAAGGATCAACTAGCACAATGCCCACAGTAGATTATGACAAAATCTGGTGTATAATAATTTTATGGGGTAAGAATGGGTGTTGTTCTGCCTGGTAAAAGAGGGCTTTTCCTGCAATAGTGTGGATCTAACTAGTGCCTCCTGTCTTCCGGTCACCAACTGGTGGGGGATTAAATGGATCAGCATCCCCACTCTGACATGGTATAAAGCTGCCAAAACAAGTCACTTTGACTTTTTAGCTTGTAAATGGCCACAACATTCTTGCAAGCCAAACAACGCCCCCCTCTGCTTAATGTGCATTGAGACTAGCAAAGTGTGGACTTTGGATGGAGGAAAAAATCTATGCTGGGAAAGAGAGGTGATGTGTGTGTCTTCCTTCATAGACAATGCCCAGTATATTGGTAGTGCTACCAGGATACCACTAACTAACCAACAGTAATATTTTTTTTTTTTAAGTATCCAACTGTGGGATTCATTTTTTGTTAGTAGTACATTACTTTTTTTTTTTTTTAAAGAATGAATAAAATATCATGGATAAATGGAATACTGCTCAGATTTACAGTAAACCCCCATTTCCATTTTACTGATGTTCAGCTTTCTCAGAATGGATGCAATTTTTCCAAATTCTGCATTAGCTTTTTACCCTTCAAATCCATACCGAATTGAATGGAAATGATTGAAGTTTAAGGCCTTGATCTTCCAATGAGCTTTGCTCAGGTTTCAGAATTAACATATATGAAGCTCATTGCATATTGAGACCTAATGCAGTACTTAATTTCCATAGTTAGCAACACTTTCTAACTACAAATGTCAAATACATTTGCTAATGAGCCCCTTGCTTCTCAGGTAGTTTTTACTTCAGGGTCTCTAAGTCATTTTAAAGCTTTGAATAATTTCAATGCCCATTTAAACATTTCTAATTAATATGGTACCTGTTTAGTAAAAGCTTGAATAAGTACTGTATGAGAAAATCAATTACATCTGGAAGATGTGAGAATATGGTAAGCCAGACTTGCATAATAACTCTGATGAAAAACTTACAGTTACATTCCTTGTGGAAGTTATTTTTTTTTATTTTGCACAGTACTGGAAAAAGCAAGATATACGAAAATAACAAGGGCCCAATTCTATTCCCTTTAACTTTGGTCATAGCACTACAATAATGATACAATGAAATCAAAGAAAAATTGCTGCAATTTTCAAATTGTGAAATCAAGAGAAGATATACGTAAAAATGAACTGAGTGAAATCCTGGACCCACTGAAGTCAATGAGACTCAATGAAATTAGTGTGGCATTGTGTTGGTACAAAGGGTTGTCCTTCTAGCTCTGATTGCAAGAATCTAGGCCTGATTTACCACGTTACTGTGAATGATCTATCTGAGGTACATTTTCATATATATGTTTCTTATACCCACAGAAAATGTAATGTGTGAAATATTTAACCCTAAATAGCCATTTTTTCATCAGTTTTGAGAAAAGGAAGATTTACAATAGAAATGGTTGAAATTTTACAACTGACTAACTTTTTGTCCCAGTAAAACAGAAAATTGTAATTTATTCATTTTTCACTTTCGATGAAAAAATCCTTAATATTTTGTTTTTCTTCAAATTGACCATTTCATTTCAGATCCATTTTTGAGAAACTGAAATATTTCTAAGCTTCCTCAATTTTGGAAAAATTAGTGGGTCAAAAGGAAAATTGACAATGTGACAAATTGTCAGAGCTATAACGTGGCACTTTGCCACCCGAGGCGCATTCCAATTAGCAGTGCTCAGATCTAGCGCCGCAAAGCCTCCCCTTAATAGCACAGCTCTGTTGAACCACTTTGGGCTGCCAGAGGTGTGCACCGTCAGCCACGCCGTAGTTATGGTGCTGCAAATTGTTTTAATTTGAACCCTATGAGAAGGAAATTGATTTTTTGTGAAATTAATTTTCATTTTTTACCAACCTCAGTTTCTTAGCTTTAACAAGTACCTAAAATTGTCGCACAGACTAACAAAGTAACTCCTTTGTATGAATCCTAAATATCTGGGCTCCTTTTCCATTATTATTAGTCTTATTAAATGATATCCTAAACCAGACTTTGGGCCAATTGTGCTAGGAACTAAACATACATATAATAAGAGTCTTATAGTCCAAATCAGAGATGTCAAACTCATTTGCTATGGCAGGCCAGATTTGACTTAAATGTACCTCAGGTGGACCACCCATACCAAAATCAAAATATTACGGCACTGTCACAGCACCGTGGAGTGCAGTGTATGTGAAACTGGGTTCTGTGATAGCCCTCTCTCTCTCTTTGCTAAGGAGAGAGTAGGGGCATCCCTGCCCCACAAAACTGTTCAGAGCCCAGACCCAAGCTTACCATCTCCCCACCTCCCAACCACACCCCTGCTTCTGCCACCAGTAGCCACGGATCCCAAGTCAGATCAGGCCTCTGACCCTGCTGCCGCTGGCTGGTAGCCCTGGCCCTAGGTCTCAGGCTGGCTTTTGCTGGTGGCCCCAAACTGGGTTGGCTCCTGCTGGCAGCAATGGCAGCCCTGGGTCATTGGCTGGCTCCTGCCAGCAGCCCTGGCCTGAGTTTCAGGCCAGCTCCTGTAGCTGCCACCTGCCCTGGGTCAGCTCAAGACTTGAGGCAGTAGCCTGGACACATGGGGCTTGTGCCCTGTGTGTCCAGCACCAGCGATGCCCCTAGGAGACTGTGATCTTGTGAAGTGCAGTCTCGGATACCTAATGTTCTGTGATGTCACAAATCTGACACTCTCGCAGCATTGCAGAGCTCTGGGTAAGGAAGACACCCCCCCCCCCCGAGCCAGGAAGAGTGTGGCCATGTGAAACACAGTCAAATTTGCAAATTAAGGTCTCCTGGTGTGGACTCAGTGTCAAAATGAAGACCAACTGATTTATGTCTAAAACTTCAACAAAGTGGAGGTGCTCTACCTGATCATTACCGATATTCTAGTATACCAGGAATTTAATTTTTCCAGTTTTTGGGTTACAGGGCTCCTTGCCATATAGCACATACCATGGGACTCTCTTCAATCCCTCAGGATTCAGCTCTTTCTGAGTCCTAGCACCCCGTCCCCTTCCCACCCCCAAAAGAAGACTGGAGGATGCAGAAGCATGGGAACTTTGGGCCAGGAGAGTCACAAATTGTCTACGTCTATGTAACCCATATGCCTAAACCAGGCTATCTCTTTGGCTGTGTTCACACAGCACTTTTGTTTCGAAACAACCTCATTGTTTCGAAACAAAAAAAACCATGTTCACACGATTCACCGTTGTTTTGAAACAACGGGAACCTGCAGTGTGAACCTGCTATTTCGTTTCCTGCTTTTTTCTTATTTCAAAATGACTTTTTTGCTAATTCGAAGTAAGTCATGTTGAAATAAGGTGTTATTTTGAAACAAGTTGTTTTGAAACAACTTGTTTCGAAATAACCATGTCTGTGTGAACACAGCCTTTGACACCTGTTCAGGCTGGGTTACATTGCTGAGCAGATTTTGCTATCCAGCAACCAGAACTTTCTCGTAATAGGGTGTGATAGCATACTGAGCATGCTCCACCAGCAGAGCCGTAATATTTTTGGTGCCCACAGCACGTTCTAATTGGAACGTGCCCCTTCCCATTAGCAGCACTTGGAGCCAGCACTGGAAAAGCCGCTCCTTTAATAAAGCAGTTCCATTGAGTAGCTCCGGCCCACCCAAGGCTTTTGCCCTTTGGCCCTGCCATAGTTACGGCTCTGTCCGCCAGTTTTTCTATTGTTGCTGTGGTCAGAAGAAGCCTGAAAGCAGAAACTACAGAGAGCTGCAGGGTCCATGTGCTCAGTGCTTGAGTGAGAGGAGCTGAGCCAAGAGTGGACTGCAAGATGTTTTCTCCCAGCTGTGGAGTATTTAGCAGAGGAGTTGTCTCTGATGGGACTGAGAGCTGGTTGACCAGTGGACAAACTGTGTGGTGCTGGTTGCAGAGAAGAAAGAAAGGGCTGCATGGAATCCTACTGAAGATTCCTGTGGCCAGAGAAGAGGTCTGCTAATTCTTTCCACTCAAGCCTCAACAACTTGAACAAAAGACTGCAACTAAGATAAGGGGGTGACTCCACCAGTCAATGTTCCCTCTAAGACCTGAAGGCAGCTGAGCAGCGTATGTTGCTCGCTGCATTGGCCCCCCCTGCAGGACCGATCCTGTCCCCCCAGAGGCCAGATCATGCGGCCCCCATGCCTCCTCCCTAGCCACCCTGACCCCATCTTCCCTCCAACCCTCCTCCCCCTTTCACAGCCTGCTGCCCCTGCCCTGTCCCCAGTCACCCCTCCACCCCCTTACCTGGCCACTGGAGCAGCGTGGCCTGGCCCTTGGCCACTCCTCCGGCCAGAGGAGCTCTCATTGAGCATGCACAGAGACTCTGCACATACTCAGTGAGAACTTACTCCGAGTGGGAGTTTTAAAAACTCTCAGCCTGGAGCAGCTCTCTGCCAGCCGGAAGACTTTGTTTTCCAACTGGGCAGGGACTGTAGCTGCCAGCCGTCCACAGCCAGCAGCGTTCCCTGCACTGGGCAGCAGTAGGGGCTGCGCGGCCGTGCAGCTTAGAGGGAACATCGCTCCACCTGAACTTTGGGAGTGTTGGGTTTCTTTCCACGGGGACTGTTCTGTTTAAATTCATTTTGGTTTTATTTTAGGATAAGGTTTTTATGTTAGTAGTTAATAAAGTTCATTGCTATCTTTGTTCTGAGTGTTGTTTTGATGTGGGTTGGTATCTGAGCAATCTTCACTGTGAATCCCTTTACAGACTGGATCCTGGCTCTGCAGCTGCTTTCTACAGGGGTTTAGCCTCTGTTAGGCACTGGAGAGGGGCTGATGAATTAATTCTAGCCTATCCAAAGGTTACATCTACACTACAGGGCTCAGTTGAGCCAGTTTAATAAAGTCTA
Organism: Podocnemis expansa; assembly: GCA_007922195.1. NCBI lineage: Eukaryota > Metazoa > Chordata > Testudines > Podocnemididae > Podocnemis > Podocnemis expansa. The sequence continues at coordinate 4,599,146 of ML682018.1, read as the reverse complement.
ATTTAAGCTGGCTTAAAGTAGACTTTATTATGCCAGGTTAGAGAGTCCACACTCAAAATGTAGGGAGACTGCTCACGTCCACAATGGCAGCTCCTAGGTCAGCCTAGGAGAGTGCTTTGTGGGTAGCTAGTTCACAGTGTACCACAGCAGAGGTGCTCCTCTCTCCCAGCCACTCCTTTGCTACAGAAAGTAAGTGACCACACTACCCTACATACTGTGTGGCAACATGGAGCCCAAGGTGATCAGGGAGCCTGACGTGCCCCAGGAATGTGCTAGCACAGTACTTCACACTCTCCATGCATTGCCCAGATGCCTCTGGCTCCAGATCAGGTGCCACAGGGCAACTAATAGTGCAGGGGCAGGGCGCAGCAGGATGACACCCTCACCCTACCTGGGAGCAGGCACAGACAGGGTGCCCTCCATGCTCATGCACATCTGAGCACAGGAAACCAGCAGCAACTGTTGGCACTGGAGCTTTCTCACCACCTCAGGTGATGACCACTGGCTGTGGAACCTGCAGATGAGAAAAAGCACCTTCCTACAGTTGCTGTCAACACTGCCACCTTCCCATTCCTGCCCCCTCACCCCCTCCCATCCATTCCTCCTGTCCCCAGTACAATAAGATGATGGACTACACAAGGAGTGATGGTGTGGATGTGTTTTATTTACAGGGGGTCCTGGGGGGGGCGTTAAGGGGGTGAGGGGCAATGTTCCCTCTAAGCCGATGATACAGCTGAGCAAGTTAGGGTACTCACTGACCAGCAATTTGTGAGGCATGGTTCTGTATGGACAACAATTTTTTGGCACTGGAAGCATCAGCATCCTTAAGTACCTTAATTCAAAAGAAATACATAGATGTCTTTTCATTCAAACTTTATTAAAATGTTAAACTGAAATACTGTAGTTTTATTAATTTACTAAACAAATGTTAGACAATGATACTTGCTGCCTATCTAGCCTCTACTATCACCTATACCTCACAGTTTTTGTTGCCTGTGTTTTGCCATATGATCATGTTCTGTATAATGAATGGGGAGAAACTCAAAATTTCAAAACTTGGGGGCTGGGCTGGAGACAAGGGGAGAGATGCAGGAGTTGGGCTGGGAAGAAGAGACACAGGGTCAGGCTTTGGGATGTTCCTTCCTTTGAGCCCAGAGAAGCAAGAACTCATGCAGCTGGTCTTCTCTAGAGTCTGGAAAGAAGGTGCTGAGAGGGAGAGGGGTGGAAGCAGTTAAGGCTCACTTTCTGTAGACTCATCTACTTGGACACAGGCAATTTCCCTGTGTAATACAATGCAGACCTGGTCAGTCTTAAGCTACACTAACTCCCATTGCACTCATTTCAAATACCTTGAGTCAGGTATAGGTAGAACAGAGAGCAAGTCATTCTACCATGGCAGATGTAAGGTTTGTGGGACACTTTTTAGGTTCTAGCCCTCTGTACAGACACCCCAGGCTTTCAGACATGCCTTCACAACTGCAATTTTCCCCACTACTCCTCAGGACATATATGGACAAGGAAGCCCTTTTGCTTGAGGGGAAAAAAAACCCCACAATTCCCAAGTTCCTTAACATACCACAATGTAAAATGATTTTTTGTGGCCTTGGTGCCATTCACTCCTCATTCACCATTCATTTGGCCTTCCAAAATAAGTTTATCTGAGGTAGCATGAACTGGACCAAAAAAAAAAAAAATTGCAGTATTTGGAGCTTCTGATGGGTGCAAAAGTGAAGACTGGGATGAACACAGGTACAAAATATCTACATTTCTCTTTTTATGGAAAATGTTCCTTTCTCTTCCCCTCATTGTGCCACAGCACTGTGATCTAATGTCCTGATGTTCATACAAAGTTAAATCATGATGAAAATATTTCATCTAGTAAAACAGAGTTAACTTTTTTGGGCAATCTGTCTCCTAAGCAATAACAATACCATCAAACCACTCCTATGAGGATAATTTACAAAACAGAAGGTTGAGTAGTTGATCTAGATATGAGAGCTAAAGAGACGCACCAGAGCTCAGTGGCTGGGGAGAAGAGAGACATGGCAGGGATGGGGGCTGGAGAGAAGAGATGCAGTGGGGATCAGGGGCTGGAGAGAAGGAATGCAGCAGGGATTGGGAGCTGGAAAGAAGGGACATGACAAAGATCAGGTGGCTGGAGAGAGGGGATGTGACAGAGATCAGGGGGCTGGAGAGAAGGAACGCAGCGGGGATCGGGGGCTAGAGAGAAGAGATGCAGGTATCCAGCTCACAGGAATCTGTAATAGGTGTGCGATGGCCTCTGTGTGGTTGTTCACCCGCACAGTTTAGATGGAACATTGGCCCTGATCGCTGTCACCTCTCATCTCCCCAGCCACTTAACTCTGCCGTGTCTCTCTTCTTTTCAGCCCCCCAGCTCCAGTGCTCCCTCTAAGCTGTGCAGGTGTGCAACTGCACAGTGGCCATCACACACCTAAGCACCTATCACAGATTCTCGTGCAGCCAGATCTAGGGTCATCCCTAAGGGGGAGCGGGGCCCATGGCAAATCAGTTTGTGCGGGGCCCCCCACAATGTTCCCTCTAAGCTGATGATGCAGCTGAGCAAGTTCCCTGCTGGTTCTCCAGGCCCCAACAGGCTTCCTCCCTGCTGCCCACTGGCTCCCCAAGTGCACCCATAACTTGTTCAGCTGCATCATCAGCTTAGAGGGAACACTGGCAGTGTCATAATTTTTCTTTAATAAAATCATAAATTTCTAGTCCTCAGGCTAAAAGTTGCAGAGGGAGGCAGAAAAGCATGACTTGACTTTATCCTAAAGGCTCAAAACCCAGAAGTCAGAGAAAATAGCTCCCTCCCATTTATTTTTTCTTTAAACATCTCTTTATTTTTAAGTGAGTTTTAATAATATATTTAATCCAGACTTGTGACTATTTTTTGATGTTTGGGGTAGGCAATACTGAATGTGTCATGGTGATGGATCATCAGCCTCACAGCCAAGTGGACAGGAGCATCTGGAGGTACTCTTCTTTGTGGTTCTGGTTTTCTGTTCAAGATGGGCACACAATTTTACAAGTTTAATGATTTTTCTTAGATCAAGCTTTTATTAAATTGAAAATTCAGAGAGAAAGAGATGCTATTTTTGGATGATATCAAGAAATAAATCCAGGTGCTCTCTCACCTTAAAGCACTAGATTCCAATTGTCTAATGTATGTTATTTCCTTTATCCATCCTGACTCTCTCCTTTTCCATCTTATTTTAATATATGTATTCGTACATTCCTCATTGCTTTGCAGGTGATCTAAGTAATGAAACTCAGATACTGTTTGTGGATGAGAGGAAAAAACAAGGGACCTTTGGCCTCCTGTCAGATACCCTGATGTAAAACAAACAAGGAGTCTTGTGGCACTTTTAAAGACTAACAAATTTATTTATTTGTTAGCTTTTAAAAGTGCCACAGGATTCCTTGTTTGTTTTGCTAAACTAAACCCACATGGCCACCCCTTTGGAACTTGTCTACATGCTGTGTATCTGTAAGAGCTGCTTTCCTCTTTGCCATGCTTTGGAACTGGTGGTCTGACTGCAATCAATGACAATGGGGCATATTTACAATGCAGAAGGAAGGACAAAAAACTTTAATGTGTTGATTGATGGCCATTAACCCTAAAAACCCAGTATTTCCATATGAGGGCTAGCCTAGGGTCTTCTCTCTCAGGTATAATAGATCATTATCTGCACAGAGAAGTTTGCTCAAAAAGACATCCCTGAAGACTGAAAACTCTTGTTAAATGTAGAAGGAAAAAAAGGTCTTTAATATCTCAAACGCTTTCTGGAGATGCTGATGTAAATTCAAAGAAAAGGTCCTGTTTTGTAAAGGTTGGGGATGTGACATTCTCCTGACTTTGTCCCTGTTTGCTTGACTGAGGCTGGCTCCATAAGTTTTACCTCAACACTTGCCCTTTCTCTTCCCCTCAGGGAGCAGTTGTGGGAAGGTGGCTACTTAAGTCAAGAATTCATGTAAACAAACGCTGCCTGTCTGATTTCCCTTCCCCCTTCCCTGAGCAGCCAAAGCTGCTCCCACAGCTTGAAGAAGCTCCCTGCTTCCTTACTTCAGCTGGCTGTGTGGGGTCCCCCAAAAGTGTGAAGCCCCCCAAAGCACGGGGCCCAGGGCGGTTGCCCCTTGTGCCCCCCTTATGGACGGCCCTGGCTGGATCCCTGCATCCTCTCTCTCCATCCCCCGATCTCTGCTGTGTCTCTTCCCTCCAGATCCTAATCCCCACTGCATCCCTTCTCTCCAGCCCCTGATCCCCATCACATCGCTTCTCTTCAGCCCCCTGATCTCTTGCATGTCCTTCCTCTCCAGCTCCAACCACTGATTCCCATGTTTCAGGTGGCCAAGGGGCCAGCTAAGTCGACGTAACCCAACTGCCAGGTTACATTGGCTTGAGTCAACTTAACTAGTGACTTAATTATTTTTAAGTGTAGCCTGGGCTTTGTTTAAGTCAAGTTAAGGGGTTTTAAGTGGACTTAAGCCCATAGTGGAGACATACCCATTCTGACCTCAATGTATAAAGGCCACAAGGTTTCGCTATATCACATGACCCCAAGGCCCATCAAATCCCAGATCTTTTACCTCTGTAAATGATGTGTTTCATCCTCTTAATCACACTGGGAACAGGACACAAATTACAATGAATAAACAACTCCACCATAGTACATTTAGTTAGGAACTAATTGAATTGCTACTTAAATCACTCTGGCTTGAAGGAAGGCAAAGAAACTTCCTGGTCCTCTTCCAAATGGCCCATATGAGAAAATTCCTTCCTGACCCCCAAAAGGGTGATCAATAGTTCTACAGCATCTGTCATAACAAATTCCTATTCCTGGTTCATGTGAGTAGGGTTGGTTGCTGGACAAGAGAGCCAAAAGAGGTTTCATTATGTTCCCTGTGTTGGGTTAAATCCTGGGACTGAAGAATGCTGACTACTTAATACCCTCCTTCACCCAAGTGGCCAATGGGTGTGAAAGACTCCTTGTGGGAAGAGTTACTTAGTATCCTTAGCAAGTGCCTTCCCTCTTTATTACAGGGACTGTCCCCCTTTCAGGGCCAGCTCCACCATTAAGCCAGATGGGTGGGGTATTTTAAATATAATATTTTAGATTATAATGCCCACTTATTAAAATAAAGACACCTAAACATACTGGTAAATTTAAAAAAAATCACCTTATCTGTGCAGTGCTGGATTAATATATTATATAGACATAATGATATTTACTCTTAACAGAATCACTCAAATTGCAGTGAAAATCAGATATTTCAAAATTTTCCATAGAACAAAAATTCATAAAACATTCAATTTGGAGCCATCACAAGAGTTCATGTTGATAATATCAAACAGTTTTATTTCTGTAATATGAAAATAAAATGTTTTGATAGGGTAAACCATTTGGTTTCAATAGTGTTGATTTTTTAAATTTAGATTTGTAATATTGTATTAGAATATAAACTATATTATAATACTAAATACATATCAAATAATGTAATATTAAAATAAATATTTCAATATAAAATTCAAAATGATAATGTTAAAACAAGACAATTTGACAGTATTGAAAAAATGAGAAAGTTAACACAATTTATTCTGATTTTTTTTAAAAAAACCACTCCCTATGACATGTTTTTATTTCAATTGACTTGTTCGCAGAAAAAATTTAGACTAATTCTAACAATCACATTTTACCTATGTTGTTCTGTTTATGTAAAGAAATAAAACACTTCAATTTCTATGGCTATTAAATTCAGTATCATTCTCTAGCAATATATTTATTTAAGAATTTGGATATTTTAAAAAAAAAGAAGAAAAGGAGTTTTCTTATTTCACCCCTATAATTTTGTGTTTCTTTTCTTTGCTACCATTTTATAGAGTGTCACTTGTACTAGCCAGGAACATTGTAGACAACTCCTGTTTTTTTCATGATTTCATTGACAGCCATAGTTGCAAGAAACTATGCCCTTTTTCTTTACTTTGCCTCAGGCTTCTTAACCCTGCCATTACCTCTCGTTTTACAAAGAGATCTGCCAAGACATACTCCTGTTTTCTTGTCATGGTTTTTAAACAAACTCTAGCCCTCTTGATAGGAAATGAAGGGCAGAGACACAGATACACAAAAATATCCTGACCATAAGACTTGTAGAGCAAAAAGTTTTTCATCATCCTCTGGACGCTGGCTTCAGAATTGCAAAGGAATTATCTATACTTTTCTGTACATTCCATTTTCATCCATCCATTCTTTCTTTCTCTCATTAATTTCAAGCAGTCTGGCTGCCTGGAGTTTACCACACAAGGAACACATTCTCACTTAGTAAGCCAAAAATCTACAGTTTATTTCATAAAAACCATGGGTATTTTTAATACAGATTTGCACAGAGTTTTATTAGTTTTTAAACACTGTTTACAGGTAAAATGCGCAGTTTGAGGAATGCAATGGTGCATCAAAGTCAAGTATAAATTCATCTGATTCCACAAAGAGACCAACTGAAATCAACAAAGTATTACTCAATATGAAAAAAATATAATAGAACCCACCCCTAATTCAGCAAGGTGCTTAAGCACATGCCCAACTATGAATGTATAACAATACCATTTCACTGAAGTTAGAGGCCAGAAGCTAGCTGGCAAGCTGATTAGCCCCACCTGCTGCGCCTAGGAAAACACCACCTAGCACCAGACTGATCTTCACAGAAGAAAGAGCAAGAAATGAAGAGACAGCTGCAATACCTGCCAGAGACTAGAACCATTACTGTGAAGAACTAATGCCAGGAACAGAACAGACAGATGAGAGGTTGTGGGAAGTGCTATTATCACACAGGTTTTGAGAAAAGAGGCAGAATCTTTGGAACTGAGGAATTTATGTGGCGAGATGTAGGGAGGCAGGAGGAAGTTTTGACCATGTTTTGTTGAACAGACTTGAAATGAATGAAAAAAGAAACTATGACACTGACACTGTTGGAAGCTGTTTTCCCTGGGCTCTTTGAGAAAATTCCAGGCAGAGTTTCCCTGATAAGGGTGCTGGCTCAGGAAGCGCAAGCTGGGATTTAGGAAGAGGCAGGTGCAATACCACAATCCCCAGTGTAAAGCATACAATATCTCTCCTTGCCTTCAATAGGCGTGTTCAAAGACAGGCATATACTTTAATCATTTTGCTGAATAAGGGCCAAAGTGAGACCAGAACTTGGCAAAGTCATGGTCATATGTGTGAAGTGGCCTATCTGCTGTGAAATTTCAGAGGATTTCCACCAAAAAAAAAACCTCTCATGACATGCTGCATTAGAAGTGTCTTGAGCTGTTTTCTTAATGCTACCTAACAGTTTGAGAATTCATATGAAGTTAATAGCATTTTCCAGAGGATTTAGTTATCAAATACATCAGCAGAGTTGCCCCAGATATTTTCTTAAGGCTGTTAATTACTACAGAAATGCCAAGACTGAGATAAATTTTAAAACATATTGTATATTAACGCCAACAAAAATATATAAAATACATACTCCTCTGAAAAATATACTTCCAACAGAGAATATTTTTAGCATGGCAAAATACCTGATGTAATGGAAACAACTATGTTAACACACAGGGGGTTATTTCGATACAAGTTGTTTTGATACAAGTTGTATCAAAATAACGCCTTATTTCAAAATAAGTTAATTCGAATTAACAGTTTGTTAATTCAAATTAAGGAAAAAAGCAGGAATCAAAATAGCATGCTCAGATAACAGTTATTTCGAAACGAGTCACTGTTGTTTCGAAACAACATGTTGAGACAGCATTGTTTCGAAACAACGTTGTTTCGTCCCCACATGGGGTTTAAGTTGTTTCGAAACAACGGAACCCATTGTTTCGAAACAACAGTGCATCATGTGAATATGGCCTTTCTTATTTCGAAACAACAGAGTGCTGTGTGAACACAAGAGTCTGCAGTACAGAGCATCCATGTTTTCCTTTTCTCCTCAGAGGGCTGGAGGAATCTCCTCTTACTGTGTCTTGCACAGCTGTGACTAGCTCTAAGACTTTTTCTAATTCTACAAGTGAGGTGATCTTTAATGTTCCCACTGAGAATTGGAATGAATATTTCTTTTCCAGTTTCAGTAACTTAGTAAGATGCTAGTGTTTCTAGGGCTTCTTTTTTTAAGTTGTAGATACAAGTTTCTAATTCACCTAAAAAGGCTTGGTCTCATACCTCGCATCTAGCTTATCAGGTGCACTTTGTTGTGCATTATCATATATTTTCTTTGGCTGTGTTCTCACACAGCCAGTTATTTCGATATGGTTGTTTCACAACAACCGTGTATCGAAATAACCCTTATTTCGAAACAACTTATTTCGAATTAACAAAATGTTAATTCGAAATTAGGAAAAACCAGGAATCGAAATAGCAAGTTCACACTGTGAACTTGCTATTTTGGTACCGGGTCGAGGGGGCTGCAGCCCCCTGGGGGTGAGCGGCTGCCGCAGCTCACCCTGTAACCCCAGAAAGGGCTCCAGAAAGGGGTGCAGCCCGGGCTGCTGGCTGGGCTCCACGCCCCTGACCCGCTGGGGGTGTCAGGGGTGCAGCCCCGGCTGCCGGCTGAGCCACCTGGCAGGGGTTCACCCCCTGCCACCCCGCCGGAGGCTGCAGCCCCCTTTCTGGGGCTGCAACCCCCTTCTGGGGCTGAGGGACAGCCCTCAGCACCCTGGCCAAGGACCTGAGGGTTCCCTGGCCAGGGTGCTGAGGATCCAGTGTTGTTTCGGAATACTTTGTTCTGAAACAACATGTTCACATGCCTTGTTTCGAAACAAGGGTTTTGAAACAAGTTTGTTTCAACCCCAAATGGGGTTTAACTTGTTTTGAAACAACTGTGCGTCGTGTGAACAGCTGAAACCTTGTTTCGAAACAACCTCTGTTGTTTCGAAATAAGGAGGCTGTGTGAACACAGCCTTTGTTTCATTTTGTAGTATATGCTTCTATTGCCAGTGACCCAGAAGAATAGTTATGCAATATTCCATTTACTTTTTTGTTCCCTTCATTATTCCTCTAAATTTCTTAGGCTATGTCTACACTAGCAAATTAGTTCAAACTAAGGAGCCTTAATTCGAACTAATTCAAATCCTGGCTACACTAGGCTTTGCCTAGTTCAAAGTAACTACTAAGTTTGAACTAATGTGCATATTTAATTCAAACTAGCACAATGCAGTGATGCTAGTTTGAACTAAATAAATTCAAACCAGCGGTTAGGTCGAACTAAGTGTGGGGTTTTTTTTAGTTTGAACTTTTAGTTCAAACTAACTGCACACTTTTAGTTCAAACTAAAAAGTTAGTTTGAACTAAAAAAAAGTGAAGCTAGTTCAAACTAAAAGTTAGAACTAAAAAAAACATGTTTAGTTCAAGCTAACTTTCTAACTACTTAGTTCAGACTAACCAAGTCCAAACTAAGATTTTAGGTGTAGACATAGCCTTACTACCTTTTATTATTTTTAACTCTGTAAAGCATTTTAAAATTCAGTTTCTAGATATATGTTATACAATGAATACCCAACACTGAGTTCTCCAACTACTTGAGCTCTGAGGGGGCATGTCAATGACAGAACTTGATTAAGATTCTTTCAATCTTGGCCTGTGTCCAAATTGCGAGAGTGAGGCCGAAGAGCAGTTGTAAGCTATACCACTTGCATGAAGGTCTCTAAGGGTATGTCTACACTTAAAATTCAATTCAAATTGATCATCAAATCAAATCGAATCGAATCGAATCATAGGGTTGGAAGGGACCTCATTAGATCATCGAGTCCAACCCCCTGGGGCTTGAACCCAGGACCTTCTGCATATTAAGCAGAGGTGCTCATCAATTCAAATTTAAAAAATGCAGGGCAACACTTGATTTCATGAATTTGAACTAAGGAACTCCTTAGTCTGAATCGATGAAAGCTGAGTTCAAAGTGGTAAAACCTTGTTTGCCTTCAAAGTCACGGTCAGTTTGAACCCAGTAGTTCCAATTGACACTGTGTGGCTATGGCAATTCGAACTAACAGCTAGTTCAAAATGACTGTGTTTTGCCCTCCTCCTTCCCATGGTGTATGGCACCAGGAATGGGAAGTGCTTGCAGGCACAGTGTCCCCTGTCGTAGGCATTCCCAGCAGCCACAGTCACGTGGCACAGGGCCATGGGGATGGGCAAGGCCAGTGCCAGCATCCAGGGCTGCCTCAGGCCATCACTGTGGGGCCACCAGGAGGTCCTCAGTCTCCTGGCCATTTTGTACCAGTTGCAGGCCAGCCATGACAACCGGGACATTTATGCAGATGTAGTCACAGCTGTCTGCAAAGGGCCACTCCCAGACTACGGAGCAGCTCTGAACAAAAATTAAGGTGCTCTGAGAGGACTAAGCCGGGAGTCCAGGTGGCTCTGGGGGCTGGCACATGGTGGCACGTGCCCCTACTATGAGGAGATGGACTGGTCCCTTGGTAGAGAGCCCACCGGACTTCCAGCCAGCACTGTGGACAGTGCTGGGGTCTCCTCTGAGGCTGCCCTCCAGGAAAGAGGGTCCTGTGAATGTTGATGCCCCCTTTGACGTGAAGGCCAGCAGCCAGACAGAGGAGACACCACCCTCCGCCACTCCAGCCACCAGCCCCAAACTCTTTGGTGCTCCTGAGGAGAGCCCAACCAGCCTAGAGGTGCAGGAGGAGGAGGAGGAGGAAGAAGAAGGCCCCCCACAGAGGAAGACCTCAGAGAGGGCATGTCCCAGCAGACATCGGGATCACCTGTGCATGAGTGACCCCTCCCTTCCTCCATGTGGCCAAGGCTACACCTGCCTATGACACAGGCAGGGAAGGAGAACAGGGCCCTGAGACAGGCTGAGTCCCAGGGACATGGCACAAATGGAGGCCATCCCACAGGGCAGAGGGGCCGGGGACCATGTGGCAGGGGGGAACCAGAATCAAGCACAGTGGGGACCTGTCATCAGGGGCGGTGGGGGAACCAGAAGTGGCAACGCCAAGGGCAGACAGCATGCAGCCCACGACACTGGCATGTGGCCTCAGGACACGCCCCAAGTGCTGTGCAGCGCTGAGTGTTGCTCACCATAGTGGGCACCGCACCTGACCTGGGCAGCACAGCATGGCCAGGTGTACCTTAGGGGCCTTATCCTGCAGGACATTGATCGGGAAGCATGGGGACAGCCAGGACACAGCTGCTTGCTCCTGTCCGATCACACACAGCACTAGCGAGGCAGCTGCTCGGAGTAATGGTGGTGTCTCTGCTTCCTTCCAACAGCTTGTGGAAGCTGCTGACACATAATTCCAGTGAGCCCACCAGCCACCACCTGGTGCAGGGGGATGGCTTGCCAGAACTAGGACAACTTCCTCTTGGAAATCATTCATCAGGGATGGGGGCCAAGTAGGGTGTCTAGGCCTAGCAGGGGCAGGTGTCAGCTAACCAGACATCTGCCCTGCCACCTGCTGTAATGGGCTGTCAACCTGGAGGAGCGCCACACCATCGCCCAAGAGCAACAGAGCCAGACCCTGAATCAGATGAGCCAAGAGTTGGTGACCATCAGGGCAGCCCTCCAGGGCATGGCAGCCAGCCTGAGTCAGCTGGTGGAACATTTTACTCTCCCTGCTGCCCAGGAAGCCCTACCCAGAGACCCCCATGTCCCTCAGCAGCAGCATCCCTGCACCCATGGAGGGCCTGGGGAAGGCCTAGGGGAACCTCCCCTACCGGATTGCCCCACCATCCTGACCTTCCAAACGACCCATATACCCAGTTCTCCCCCAAGTCCCTCGTTCTCCCAGTTCCCAAGCCCCCCATCCTCAAACCTGCCACCTTTCCATGTAAATAAACTGTTTCCAAACAATCTTTGATGTGTGTGTCTTTATTAGTTTGGGAATTGGAGTGTTGGAGGATGGTGATGTGAGGCATGCACAGGGTGGGGCTGGTGAGGACACCTGGTCGCAGGCCTAAGTCCTCAGTGTTCCTCCCCAAGGAACATGTCCTTCAGTGCCTTCCGGATTGTGTGGGCTCTTCACTGGGCCTGCTCCAGCTGCTGCCTTGCTGCTGGCTCCTGGAACCATGTGGCAAGTTGCTAGGCCTCTGCCTCCCAGACAGCGGAGACTCTATCACCCCACAGTTTGCAAGATTATGCAGGGCAGCACAGGCACTGACGACCTCAGGGATGGTCTCCTCCACAAGGTGGTGGCGTGTCAGGAGACAACGCCATCTGGCCTTCACCCTCCCAAAGGCACACTCCACCACCTACAAACACCTGTTCAGCCTCCTGATAAAAACCTCCCTGCTCTCATCAAGGTGGCCTGTGTATGGATTCATAAGCCACAGGAGCAGAGGGTAGGCAGCATTCCCTACAAGAAGGATGGGTACCTGAACATCCCTGATGGTAATGTCATGCGCTGGGAAGAAGCTGGCCTTTTGAATTCACCCATAGAGGCCCAAGTTTCTCAGCACTTGGGCATTGTGCACCCTTCCTGGCCAGCTGACATCGATATTTGTGAAGAGGCCCCACTGATCTACAAGGGCCTGCAGGAGGACAGAGTAGTAGCCTTTCTGGTTTTGGTACTCCGTGGCTCTATGCGGCGGGCCTCGGACAGGGATGTGTGCCACATCAAGGATGCCCATGCAGTTGGGGAATCCAAGGGTGCGGAGTCCATCCAGGGTGTCCTGCAGGTTTCCAGGAGTGACCGGGAGGGCTAGCAGGACTTCATTAATTGTCCTGCTGACCTGCAAGAGGGCAGCCCCCCCAGTGGCCTTCCCAATCCTGAACTGGTGTGCAACTGACGAGTAGGTGTCCGGGGTGGCCAGCTTCCCCAGGGTGATGGCTACTCTCTTATCCACAGGAAGGGTGGGTCTGAGATGGGTGTCCATTCACTGCAGCTGGGGGGGTAAGCTCATCAACCAGCTCTAGGAACATCTGCTTCCTCATGCAGAAGTTCTGCTGCCACTGGTCATCATCCCAAGTGTAGACATAGCCTAAGTCATCTAATACCAGTAAAGGACTGGGAACTCTATTTTACCACACCTTACTTTGACCCCAGCATGACACTGATATTTCTCCTTAGCTGTCTTATGCAAGTTAGGGGGCTAGCTCATACAGGAACCTTTTCACTACCTCCTCCATTTTTTTCCTCCAGTCTAGAATTCAACTTCACATGAAAATTTCTCCTGGCCATTGACCATTTTTGCCATCCATTTCGTGCTTGTCATGCTGTGCAAAGTGACTTTAGGGGATAAGAGACTCCATATATATTTTATATATGGTCAAAGTAGCTGGATTTGTAATACTCAGGACACAAAACAAAATGAATATGGGATGTGAAAGACTGAAGTGGAATTATCTTAAAAAAGCAAGGAAATTTTAGTTTTTGGTTATTCCTTCTTCTGTTTCTTAAACAAAGATAAACATGCAGCTAGAAGTATGTGTAATGTGTCCTACACAATCCAAAGTAATCTGGCTTTCCTTTTACAATTCTCAAGGCTGTAGTTAGATAAGTCTACTTCAACATACAACCAAATCTTGTTTTATGCAAGTACCCCACTGAAGTCAACAAACTATAAAAAAAACCCCAAATTATATTGTTAGATTGGGCGGAACTATTATTGAGACATGTCTTATATTTCAGTAGTTCATCAAGTAGACTTCTCATATGTTGACTTCAGTGGGGCTACTTACATGAGTAAGACAAGCAGGATTTAGCTGTATGATTGGTGATGAAAACTGTAGATAGGTAATGCTGTGAGAGGTCATGGGATTGGGCTGGCACACACAAAGAGGAAGTGGAGGACTTCTACCATAACAGGATGAACAAAGCATCTGACCACCTAGGGCAGTGGTTCCCAACCTGTGGCATGGAGGCCAAAAGTGGCCCATGGGTCCTTTCAAGGTGCTCTGCAGCTCCCTTGCTGCTGGCTGCAGAAGGAAACAGTTGCTTACAGACCCAGACAGAGTATATTTACATGGGATTGAAAGATCTATTCAGACCCCTTGCTGCAGCTAAGAGGATGGGAGATTAGTGCTCCCTTTCCCCTGTCTGTTGTAGGGAGCATGGTAAAGTGCTCCACCTAGGTTTGTAGTTGCTAGAGCCAGGGGGAGGACAGTACAGATCTTTTCCTCTGGCTGCACAAGGGAGCCACTGTTTAGGGACCCAGGAGCAGCATACAGGGCTACAGGACACATGGGGTATGTCTACACTGGAGTCTTAGGTCAACTTAACTTTCCTTAAGTCAACCTAAGGAAAGCTCCATTCACATTGGGAATTTAGGTACTTCCTTAAGTTGACTTAATAATCCACCTTGGAAGGTCAATTTAAGCATTAAATTGACCTTATTAAATTGACTTAAATCAGTGCAGACAAGGATTAGGCTTAAATTAACTTCATTGGCCTCGAGGTCCCCTCCCACAATCCCTGTCCATCAGGAAGATCCTGCCACAGCCAATCACAGGCCAGGAGCGATGCTGGCTCAGGAAAAGTTTGGTCCTGATTTGAGGCCTCTTAGTGCAGGTTGCAGCCTCCTGGTCTGGGGCTCAGATGGGGATGTGGGTGCCATCCACAATGCCCCTGCAGTTGAAAAACCCGAGTCCAGCAAAGCCATCCAGGATGTCCTGTAGGTTACCCAGGGTCATGATGTGGCCCTAGCAAGAATCTGATGATGGCCCTGCAGACCTGCCTCAGGATAGCCCCATAGTGGACTTGCCAATCCCAAACTGGTGGGCTACAGAGAAGGAGAAGTCTGGGATTGCCAGGTTCCAGAAGGCAATGGCTACTTACTTGCCCATGGGCAGGGCGGGTTGGAGTCGGGTGTCAGTGAGCTGCAGAACTGGGGTGAGCTCGGTGACCAGCTCAAGGCAGGTGCTCTTCTTCATCCTGAAGTTCTGCAGCCAGTGGTCATCATCCCAGGTGGTAAGGACGATCCAGTCCCACCAATTGCTGCTAGTAACCAGTGCTCAGGTGTGCCAGTGCACAGAGGGCACCCTGAGCATGCCAGCTCTCAGGTTCAATGAGGGAGTCAGCCTGCCGCAGCCTGCCCCCACACTGCCAGTTGCCCTGCAGAGCTCCAGAACAGCAGAAGGCTGGTCAATACATGGCAGGTTTGAGTGCTGTGCTGGCATGTTGCTGGAGCATACTGAGGTCCATGACCTTCTCAGGTTCCATCTTGCCAGGCACAATGGGGAAGGTGCTGTGCTCACTTCCTGTTTTATAAGAGTGGCTGGGGGAGGGGGATACTTCTCTGGTGCAATGTGGGACAGTTACCAACAAGGCACCACTCCTAGATCAACAGAAGTTTTGAATGTGGACACTCTAAGTTGACTTAACACAGTCGACTTTAAGTTAACTTAAAGTTGGCCTTGTTAAGTAGACTTAACTGAGCCTGCAGTGTAGACATACACACCGTGTTTCCCTGCTTCAGCCAGGTAGGTGGAAAATCAGTGAAGACGCAGGCTTCTGTTTGGCTGCAGTGGGGAAGGTGCCTGCTGGCAGAGACTGGTTGTGAAAAAATCTTAAGGGTTGTAAAAATAATATCTTTGGCCTTTGAGCCAAAAAGGTTGGGAACCACTGACCTAAGGACAGATGGGGAACCAGTGGTCAGAACAGGAGGTAGCTGAAACTGACTCAAGTAAACAGAAATGTTGTTAAGACCCTGATATTAGAGGCAGTAGTTGGCACTAGTCACTTCTAGTCTCCAGCCGGTGTAACTGCATGTCAGCAATCAACTGGTGAAAGCATAATTTCAATCTGTCTCAGGGTATGTCTACATTGTAATTAGACATCTGTGGCTGGCCTGTGCCAACTGACTTGAACTAAGGGGCTGTTTAACTATAACTTTGGGACTCAGACTGGGCTTTGGGACTGTCCCACCTTATAGGAGACTAGAACCCAGGCTCCATCCCAAATCCAAACATCTACATCTAAATTAAGCAGATCTTTAGTCCTAATCCTGAGTCAGCTGGTAAGGGGCAACTGTAGATTTTTAATTGCAATATAGATATACCCTTCGGCAGACACTAAAAAGAAGCAAGCTTATTAATACTCCTCTTGCCTCTTTCCTTTCCCCTTCTTTTCTGTGTCCAAATCACTTGCTGATAAAGTTCACTTTTGGATCACACTCACATTTCCATTGTATTTTCAACATCCTTTTATGCATTAGCAGGACAGTCTTTCCAGCAGTGCCCTGGCACCTGAGGAAAATTGACCTCAGATACTGTCAGGTCAACATAACCTGGCATACCTAACTTCAAGAAGTTAGGACATCACAAGTACCCTCACCTCCATGCACTTGACCCCTTAGGCTTTTGTTACTTCCTGTAACACCCAAGAATTAGACACAATAACCCGTGAGCACAGAGTAGCCTTGGGCTATGTCTACACTAAGAAAAGTTAGTTTGAATTTGTTATTTTGAACTAATAAGTTGGAGTTTAGTTCGAAAATTTATTAGTTTGAATTAACAACATGCACTAATTCAAACTAACTTTAGTTTGAATTAGTCCATTTTGTTAATTCGAACTAACTGCCTTTAATTCAAATTTTCTGAGTTCGAACTATGGGTTAATCCTTATCTACATCAGCCTTAGTTCAAATTAGCGGTCAAACTAAGGGCTTAGTTCAACTAACCAGCAGGTCTTACCAGTTCGAACTAAGCTTTCATTAGTCCAAATAAAGGAATTCCTTAGTTTGAACTAATGAAAGCCTAGTGGAGACAGGTACTAAGTTAGTTTGAATTAAGCCTCCTTACCCTTGTCTACACCTAAAAAATCATTTAAAAATACTGTACTTTGTAGTCTTCTTCTGCTTAGCCTCTCATCTGGCTGGGTAGACACCAAAGAAATTTTAAAAACATTGGTTTTAAATGAAATCTTTATTTATTTATTCATGTACTCAGCTAATAGCGTTCCAGTTAACTGAAATTCAAGTAACTTGATTCTAGGACCAATCTTCATAATCCTAAATTGCAGAAGTATTAGTACAAAACCTCTTTTCAAACAAGTCAAGCTGCATGTATTCCATTGTGTCTTCCAAAGATGCATTTAGAAAGCAGGATATCAAAGCTACAAAGCAAGCCATTTTCCATGAAGAAAAGCTCCAATCCCCATAGCTGTAGTGGTTTTATTTCTCCTCACTGTAATAGGATTATTTAAAGCAGCAAGAATTCAGTATACTGTGCATGTGTGGAAATTTCCATAGTATAAATGGGAAAATCTGTTGCATAATTGCTTAATATTATCTATTATCATAATACTTCGGAAATCAGAGAGAGAGAGAGAGAGAGCATGGGTGTGTCCACATGAGAGTTTTATTTCGAAACAACGGCCGTTGTTTCTAAATGAAACTTGCCATGTCCACACGAAGTTTTTCTTATCTCGAAATAAGGAGCTTCTTTATTTCAAAATAAGGAAAATCATTTTGATATAATAAAAGCTAGTATTATATCAAAATGACTGGTTATTTCAAAACTGTGGTTTCGAAATAACCAGTGTGGCTCTATTATATCGATATGCCTGGCATATCGATATAATACGTGACCTTCCTCCCAGGGTGCATAGGAATGCCCACCCCCCCCTCAGCATCCTGGCAAGGGAGCCCTCAGCACCCTTCCCAGGGTGCTGAGGGGAGGTGCAGGGGTGTGCACAAGGCAGCCCCCTGCGAGGTGGCCGGAGCCCCAATGGCTCACCACGTGCCCTGCTCAGGGGGCCGCAGCCTCTTGGTAGGGTGGCCATAGCCCCGGCGGCTCACCCCGCCCCCAGCTTCGGGGGGCTGCAGCAGCAGGGTGAGCTGTCCGAAGCTTGCGGCGGGGTGCGCTGCCCAGGCTGTGGCCACCCTGCAGGGGCAGAAGCCCCCTGATCAGGGCTCAGGGTGAGCCGCCCGGGCTGTGGCACACCCCGTGGGGGCTGCAGCCCCCAGAAGCTGGTGGCGGGGTGAGCCGCCTGGGCTGTGGCCACCCAGCACCCCTTGCAGCTCCCCCGACCTGGGCAGCGGACCCTGGTGGTGCCACGGCAAGGGCAAGCAGCTTTGGGCACTCCCAGGCTCCTGGCAAGCCCTCTCCCCCCCTCCTCCCTGGTTGGTGGCAGCATGGCCCACAAGGGGTCATGTTGCCACACCTCCCAGGGTGCCCCTCTCCTGAAGCGAATTAACAAGTCCACACCTAGGACCTGCTATTTCGCTTTCAGGTTTTCCATTATTTCAAACTAAGTTTTGTTTTTTGTTTTTTTTTAGTTCGAAATAAACGGTTTTTAAATAAAGGTTTTATTTCAAAATAAGTCATTTCGGAATAACTTATTTTGAAATAAAACCTTGTGTGTAGACATATCCCATATGTGATTAGGAATTCACAAGATACTTAAAAAGACACAGTTATTTGAAAAAAAATGGTTATTTGGGGGTGGATATTGTCCTCTATTAAATAAAAGATACAATATCTTGTGAATATGGACACACCATTATATGTCAATAAATGAGGAGATAAGAAAGAATGTACTTTAAATTTGTCTCTATAGGTTTGTTCCAAGATCCAGGATATCTATAACACTTTTCTCTGTATTCAGTATTTCCTTTGCTCAGAGTTGGTGTATCTCCTATTTAGTAAGCACTGCTGCTGGGCATAACTTTGAGATTTTCTCTATTCTTTTGCCTTACTATAATAAATGAGATGATTATTATAGATTCTGGTCCTCATTCTATTTTGCAAAACTGTCTATTTACCCAGGTTTTAAGAAGACAGATGTTGAACGGCAGGGGTCTTAGTTTTTGCAGATCAGTGAGTTTAAGTTGACATTTTGTCAGCTCAGATTTTATTAAATACATTTTTGAAGAAAATTGTTCATAGAATATTTCTGACGGGTGTATTTTATATCATTATTAAATTATTTATATTATTATATACTCTAAACTATACTAGGCATTAATAGAAGACACAGTTCCTGTCTCAAAAAGAGATCTTAAAAGAAATTTTAATTGAAAAAATATGTTCTGTAAGAGAAACTGAGGAGTATTAGTTAAATTGCTAGTGATTGTCTAGAGGGCTAGAACCTAAGACCAGGGGGAGGGCTAAGCAATTACCCTTTCAACATCAGCACAAGAAGCTTTGGTAAACCCTGGGAGGCTGGTCTCAGCAGGACCTGAGTGGCCACTCTCTGCAGCCCACTGATATACTGGGATTAGGATTTAAACCAGGGAATCATGATGGGGAGCTCTCTGAGTGACAACACAGATTGCCTGTCTCTCTCTATTTCAGACCTTGTTTGCAAGAAATGCCAGATAGTGGTTTCTGACTGTGCCTGCTTTCTGATGCTTGACTCTTGGTTTGCCCTCTGAGCTATCTTAGACTCTGACTAACTGGTAACCAGACCTTGTCTGCCTCCAGACATCAGATTCTTGGTGTGCCCTCTGGTCTGTTTTAGACTCTGTTCTTCTGATTCTGACTGACTCCTGCTTTTACTACTAGGTCTGACCATCCAGGCCGTGGTTGAAGAAGGGATTGGCCGCATCCTAACCAGCAGCCCTCTGATGATCCAGGCTTTCAAGACCAAGTCAGCTATCTGCAGGTGGAGAACCTAACTCCATAAAGCCACACTACACAGTGTGTACTGGAAGCACAAAATCTACATGAGCAACTAGCTCAGTTGGCTCAGCTCATGAAAAGCATAGTGCCTACCTGAGCAACTCATGCACTCGCCAGGGTAGTGGTGACACTACATGTCTGAACAGACCGTATATCACTGGATCCAGCCCCCATGATTACAGTTCCTGAGGAATTTGATTGGGGTCATTGGAAATTTTCTGAACCAATACAGACTGCCCTAGCCACAAGCATACCTCATAGGCCAGAGTAAGGTGATCTATTAGTCAGCCTTTTCTGGGGCAAAGCCTTGATCAGGCCTTCTTCCCCAGGCTTAGGGATGAAGTAAAAGATGAGCTAGCCTATATTGATGACTCTACCCACGTAGTCACTTTTATTAACCCCACTCTGCTCATTGACTCTCATCTACATGAAAGAAAGGAGTGATGGCTTGACTGCCCCCCTGCCCCATACTCTCCCTCCATGCTAAGGCCTGAACAAGTTCTGAACCCATGCAGGTATACCATGGCTCCTGATGTCTGGCCACAAAGGAGCGAGCATTAATGACAGCTAAACCTCTATCTTTGCTGTTGGGAACCCAGATACATCCTTCACTTCTGCCCAGCTCAGAAAAACTCAAGAAGAGCAAAGGCACAGACCCAATAAGGAGGAATGCCCTGAACACCACTGCAGCTCCATGCTCTAGAAATACATCTTTCCCAATGTAGAACTCAACAGTGGTGCCTCACAGCATTTCCAGTTGCTTGAAGGTCTTGGGACAGACAGAGATGACTATAACTAGCAAAATAGACTCCAGAGCCGCTGTCAACTCTTTATATAGATGTTGAAACAGCCAACACCCTGCAGATCCTCCTCTATCTGAAACTCACACTTGACCTGCTGAAAATGACTGACAAGTCACTTCTATTATTTTAACCAGTGGCTCAGAAACATCGGCCTCTTTGAAGATGGTCTCCTCAGTCCCCTTCTACAATCTGCTTTAATGTGATATACTCCTCAGCCTACCTGATAATTCTTAGCATTCCATGCTTGAAAAAGTGTGATCTACATAGCTCCTAGTGGTGGAGCAGAATTAGCTTCTCCTCTGAATTCTTTCAGAAAGTATGCCTCCAATGAAGAAACCAACCCTAGGACAGGAGAAGCCCCTCAGAAGGAGAACTCCAGATGGAAGGAGACAGCCAGGTGAAACCAACTCTAGGCCAGAACCTCAGTCACCCCAACCAGTACTGCAACTATCTGGATTCTTTCAAGAAAAATGCAGACTCACTACAACTGCCCAATAGATACATAACCCAAGAAAGAGGTGACCTATGAACAGATATACTCCATATCTGAACCAGAAGCGGAGGCACTATGTGAGTTTGTCAAAGAAAAAATCACCAAGGACATCATTTGGTAATCTATCTCTTGGGGGGGGGGCATCAGTCCTCTTCATAAAGAAGAAAAATGGATCACTACACCTCTGCATAGACTTACATGTATGGAATCAAGTGACTATTTGTTACTGATACCCCCTTGCCTCTCATTCCAGAATTGCTGGACCATCTGAGAATGCCAGGATGTTCCAGAAACTAGATTTCAGGGACCATACAATCTAGGAATGTAATGCTGGGGAATAAATGGAAGACTGTCTTTCATACGCAATATAGGCACACTGAGTATTTGGTGAAGCTTGGCTTGACCAACACACTACAACATTGTGCCCGTGCTATTCCTGCAGAGCCTGAACATGTGCCTTCTTCTCATAGCTCGTAGTTCTGACCAAAGTATGTATGTGCCAGCAACTCAGAGCAAGTGAACATGCTGTACCTCCTCACAGCTTGCACATGTGACAGGACTGCACAGACCAGCTAAGCATGTTCTCACTAGTTGAGCGCTACAAAGTTAGGCTATAAAAATGGCTGTTCCGGGCTGATTACTAGAAATGAGAGTAGGGAGACTGTCTCTCCTATGGAAGACCATCTCTCCTATGTCTCACTGACCCCCTCCCCCGCTGGCACTCTGGAGGAGGCAGTCATCTGTTCAAATACAGAGGGGACAAAACCCAGAACTAGTGATTCTCTTTGTGGGAGGCCTGCCTGTTCTAGAAGTGTTTGGCAGCAAGCAATACCTTGTGATTTACCAAAAATAGAGTATCACCATATTGCAGATGGTCTGCACACCCCTTATAGATCTTCCTCACTTGTTTTAGATAGTTCTTGACTTCTTCCTGAATCAGATATATATGCTGGACTCAGTTCAGGGAAATTGCTGATAATACTGGGTGGAAAAGGAGGTGGAATCCATAATTATCAAAGAAGGGGCTGTGAACCATGAATGCATGGTGGGTGTTATTTTAGGAAAATTCTGCATACGGCATGAGGAGGGTGTATTGGTTGTCTTAATGATCATTTTCAAAGAACCTCAAGTACTGCTCCAATACTTTGTTCATCCATTCTATATAGAGGTGGTGTATGGTAGAGCTGGATATGTGAATGCTACATGTCAGTTGCAAAAGGTGAACTGTGGGTCTTGATCAGAAACATTGTGGTCTGGGAGTCCATGGAGCTGGACCACATTACGTATTAGGAGTTGGACAGTAGTCTTAATAGAGGGCAGCTGACTGAACAGATGGAGTGGGCCATTTTTGTCAGATGGTCTACAATTGTTAAAACTATGATGTGATCATCAGATGGTGGGAATTCCATGATAAAGTCTAGACTGATGGTGAACTAAGGCCTAGCAGGAGTCTTCAGGGGTATTAAGGTGTCTAGTTCGCAGTGTCTTGGTACATGACAGCACTTGCAGGATTGTACATATGCTTGGACCTCAGCTCACATGCCACTGTGTCTATAGCTATGTTCACACACAGGGGGTTATTTTGATACAAGTTGTTCTGAAACAACTTGTATCGAAATAAGGCATTATTTTGAAATAAGTTAATTCGAATTAAGAAAATGTTAATTCGAATTAAGGAAAAAGGCTCAAAGCAAAATAGCAAGTTCGGACAACAGTTATTTCAAAATGAGTCACTGTCATTTCAAAATAACATGTTCTGATGGGATTGTTTCGAAACAATCACTTCGAAACAACGTTGTTTCATCACCAAATGAGGTTTAAGTTGTTTTGCCACAATGCTGTTGTTTCAAAACAACGGAACCCATTGTTTCGAAACAATGGTACGTTGTGTGAACCTGGCGTTTCTTATTTCAAAACAACCTCTGTTGTTTTGAAATAAGAATGCTGTGTGAACACACCCTATGGGTCCTCCTTTAAGGAAGATAAGATGATACATAGAAAGTCTCACTGAATTGGGGTATCCCAGATCAATATGTAATTATTACCTTAATGATAAGGTAGTATTTTCTGAGAAGCCGGAGCACCACTACCATGTCTAGTCTGTCCTGGTGAGATTTTGAAAGCAATGATTGTACATCAAATTGGAGAAGTGCCTCTTTGACAAGGATATAGTTGAATATTTGGGATACATTATCTCCTTAAAAGGAATCCAGATGGATCTGCGGAAAGTGGAAGCCATCTGTAACTACACAGAGTGCTAGACCCTCCAGGATCTTGAGCACTTCCTGGGCTTTGTGAATTTTTGCCAGCAAGTGATCACTGATTTCTCCCAATGAATAGCTACATTAATTTCCATCCTCTACAAAGTCATGCAAGTTGCTTTGTAACCTGAAACCCAGCTCACTTTTGACCAACTACAGCACAAGCCCAATCCTGGCACATCCTGACCCAATTTATCCACTTATAATATAAGCAAACACATCCAGTGTGGCCCTAATGACAGTACTCCGATAGCAATTTGGGCTCTAGTCATTCTGCATTTTTATGAATTCTATTCCACAAATTTACCCCAGCTGAGATGAACTATGAAATAACAACTTAAGTCTCAATTATGTGAAAGGCTCACATAAAAAGTGCTAAGATCTTTACACATTTAATTAAAATGAGGATCAAAACATTCCTGTAAGCTAGGGAAGCAGTTGTATCACTCTTTTGCTGGTGGGGAAAATGAGATGGAAGGAATCCAGGGAATGCCCAAAGTCAGACAAGGAAGAGTCAAGAGTCTTCTGTGGAAGAGTCAAGATTACAATTTATGTCTCCTCATTCTCTGACCTGTGTATTGACTGCAAGATATCCCATGCAGTGCTAAGTAGCATGAATGGAGGAAATAGAGAACTGACTGAAAAGTGTCTAGTAATCAACAACAAAACCTATGCTTGTGCTTTATGAGCATAATCCAAAGTGGTTAATGAAAGCAGATAGCGTTTTCAATGATAATACAGTGCCAGGGACACAGTGATCACTTCTGGGAAGCTGCCTTGTGTGTGTGCATCTGTGACAAGCTTAACAAGGAAAAGAGAGAGAGAGAGAATTCTGAAATATTAAAAATCCATAAAAGCCAAGAGCATGAATTAAACATGAAGACAGAGATACATAGACTGAAACAATTTTTTATTTAAAATATGGACAGGTCACATTCTGCCCCTGGTTATAAACAAACAATTCCTACTGACTTTAATGATAATGCACATACATCTGATGACAACTGGTAACAGAAGTTTACTGTAATAGTCAGACTTCTATTGCTGACCCTTAAAAACTTGCCAATTAATATAGAAAAGATATGGTCGCTTCAGGAACTACAGATTGCTTTGTACTTCCTTATGCTTCCTCTACTTTGAATACAGGAGATAACCTCCTCTATTTAAAGCAATTGGCAAATTTTAAAGGATCACTATCAAATGAACTGTTTAGTAGATATTTTTCAGCTTAGATTAAAAGGAGGTACAAGTCACCCAGTGTTGTTCTCATCCTAAATTTTCCTAACAGCATCTTAGAGATATTGGCAGCAAAATTTGCATTGGTATAGATGTTAAATTGTGAACCACAACAAAACCATGAAGTATAAGTCAATGGATTGCCTAACACCAATCAGTTGCGTTATGATTTAAATATGCTATTATCTTTAAAATAATATCCTTATGAATGTAAGCAGAATCATTTAAAAACAGTTAGCCATACTGTTCCATTTTCAAAATGTATCTCAACAGTAAAGGTTTCATCCTAAGACTAACTCTATTATAATTCTCAGTCTGTTTTATTATCCCAAGACAGTGAGATCATATAATTCAATTAACTGTGACTCTGCAAGTAATTTTCAGATTTTTAAAAAACATATGGCACCTGTCATGGAACATTTAATCTGCTCATCTATTAAAAACTTTGACAAGTTAAGTATTTATCTTCTGTTCAATTAAAAATCTATTACTCTATCAATTGATGCATCAATGTCATAAGGATAGTAACAGCTCAATAAAAACCACACAATATATAATGGACTACTGCTATGTGAAACTGAGGTTCAATTAGACAAGAAAAGGGTGAACATTCTACACTGAACAAATTACTTGATGAATTTCACCCTTTTACCTGCTCATTGCTTGCAAGCAGACTACGATTTTTACAAACATATTCTATCTTCCCTCAGGATTCTGTATTGAGGCCCTGCCTACTGCCTTCCCATGGGTGGGCAAATCAGCTGCTGCTAACTGGGAGAAGAGTTTTGTCAGAGTTTGGAAATAGGTCTCTATCACAAGGTCTACAAGGGTACCTACAAAGTGCTAAGATGGCCACACTATCTTGCTTCACCCTCCTGTTAGAGTGGTTGCAAGAGGCATCTTGTCCACTGTAATCTCTCTGATACAGCTAGTCCTCACTTAGTGACCTACTCGTTTAGTGACCCCTCAGAGTTATGACCAGCTCTCTGACGAGTTGGTATTATGGAGATGTACGAGAACTTGCATCAACTCTCTCAGATTCATCTCGTTCCCGCAGTCAGAACTAGCGTTTTTCGTCTATGTATTTTTACTTTATTGTGCACCCCAAAGTACAAGATGTCGGCGAAAAGGAAGAGCATGACTTCACCCAGAGAAAGCGCCAAGAAACAAAGGAAGGCTATCGATCTTGAGACAAAAATGAAGATAATAAACGAATACGAAGCTGGTAAGAAAGTTAAAGCAATAGCACATGACTTGGAGCTGGCGCATTCAACTGTATCAACGATCTTGAAGGATAAAGATCGAGTGAAAGAAGCAGTGAAATCATCAAAAGGATATAAAGCCATAATAACTAGGCAGCAGAAAGGCCTCATTCACGAAATGGAAAAATTACTGGCGATATGGTTTGATGACCAGATACAAAAAAGAATGCCAATGAGCCTTTTAATAATTCAAGCAAAGGCACGCAGTATCTTTGAAACGTTGAAAGCGTGCGAAGATGAAGAGTCAACGGAAACATTTACGGCAAGTCATGGATGGTTTCAACATTTTCGTCAGAGATTCAGCCTTCATAATCGAAGTATCAGTAGTGAGGCAGCAAGCGTGGACATAGAAGCATCAGAAAGATTTGTGGATGAATTTGACGAAATGATCGAGAAAGGCGGGTATTGTCCGGAACAGATTTTTCATGCAGACGAAACCGGACTATTTTGGAAAAAATACCCGAAAGATCCTACATACACAAAGAGGCTAAAGCAATGCCCGGTTTCAAGACTTTTAAGGACAGGGTCACGTTGTTGTTGGGAGGAAATGTTGCTGGATTTCAGTTAAAACCTTTTCTCATCTATCGGTCTGCAAACCCACATGCACTGAAGCAGGTTAGTAAGCACACGCTGCCCGTTTACTATCGTTCAAATAACAAAGCATGGATGACGCAATCTTTATTTGAGGACTGGTTCATGAACTGCTTCATACCCTCGGTCAAGCATTACTGTCTGGAAAATGATGTTCCCTTTAAAATTATCCTCCTACTTGATAACGCCCCAGGCCACCCCCAGCATCTTGATGATCTACACCCTGATGTAAAGGTCGTGTATCTGCCTAAAAACACAACTGCTGCATTACAACCAATGGACCAGGGGGCTATCTCTACGTTTAAAGCGCTATATTTGCGCGCAACGTTTTCCAAAGCGGTAGCAGCAACAGAAAATGGTGAAGTAACCCTGTGCGATTTTTGGAAATCATATAATATTTTACACTGCATAAAGAACATTGAATCAGCTTGGGCAGGAGTGACAGAAAAGTGCATGCAAGGCATATGGAAAAAATGCCTGAAACGTTTTGTAAATAATTTCAAAGGGTTTGAGAAAGACGAACATATTGATGTCATAAATAAAAAAATTGTGGAACTTGCTAATGTGCTTAATTTAGATATTGAATTGGAAGATATTGAAGAATTAGTGGAATACGTCGAGGGAGAGCTAACTAACGAAGATTTAATAGAGTTGGAAGCACAGCAGCACTTGAAAGAGGAGGAAGAAGAAGAAGAAGAAGAAGAGGAAAGAGTGGAAGAAGTACAAAAGAAGTTCACTGTAAAGGGGTTAGCTGATGTCTTCTCCAAAGTGAATGCAGCGATGTTAGAACTAGAGAGTATGGACCTGAATGTTGAATGGTTCACGAAAGTGGAACGACAAATGAATGAAATTTTACGATGCTATCGTTAAATTTATGAAGAAAAAAAGAAAATTACAACGCAGACCACACTAATGAGATACTTCTCTAAAATTCCATCCAGGACCCCTACCCCTACCCTTACAAGTCCTTCCATTTCCTTGCCATCATCTCCCTTACCAGGGCCTTCTACAGCTCCTGATAACCCTGCTGATCTCTCCGACGATGACATTGATGACCCCCTGCTGCTGAACCACACTTTGAAGGATTTGATGAGTAAAAATGTCAATGTAATCTGAATGTTTATTTTCATATTTCTTTGGTACATCATTTTTATAATTTTTGCTGATTGCATTTTTATGTTCTGTAATATAGTATGTAAGGAGTTATGCCAATAAAACAAAGTTATCACAATGGAGTTTATGTTAGGCCTTTTCTTTACAGTACTATTCAGAATATTAAAAACGATTACTTGTATTTACAGTACACTATGCAAACTAAGTTCAGAACATTAGAGCTTAAAACATTTAAAATATATATTAAAAATGTTATAAATGATGCAAAGGTGACATTAAAACTATCTACAGATGGTTGAAAAACCCACTACCAGTAAAGTACATTATGCCTGAAATACCGGTAAGGGCTGCTCCTTGTTTAGCGACCAATTCGTTTATCAACCGTGTTTCAGGAACGGAACCCGGTCACTAAGTGAGGACTACCTGTATGTATTTACAATGGTGAAAATTGGTCCTCCCTAATTTCTCTCTCCTTGTGTTTTCTTTTCATCATTATATTATTATGTCATTTCGTTTATCAATCCTCATCCTTCATTTCCCTTCCTGCATCTTTGATCTTTCCTCTTCCATTGCCTCTTTTTACCTATCATGCCTGCTCTTTATTCAGAAACCATACAAACAGACTTCTAAAACAGTTACCCTATTGTTTCTCTCCAGGATTTTGTTTCCTCATTAAATGAATGATAAAAATTAATTTCAAATTTCAATATTCCTTTTTCATTACACCCTTTTTGCTTCCAGTAATGTTTGTGGAAAAGTAAACATAATTTTAGTGCCAACATGGAAAACAGAAAATTAGTTTCTAATTCACCAAAATTCTCATGAATAACATTTTCCTGCTACTCACATAGTTCTATGTTTGATTTCAGTCAAATCTGAGGTAGTTTGGAAAATCCCAAACCTCTCTAAATTTTACTGACTCAGCACCCAGGAATAGTTAATTCCCAACAGGCAATCTGTTTTCTTCATGTTATCTGAAAGTGGGCCTCAAATAACTCAAAAATTCTTGCCAGAAGCAAATTCTCCTTACTAACCTAAGCCTACTTATCAAGAGCTCAGAAGGGCTAGGTCTACATTGGGGGGCCATGGGAAGTTGACTTAACAAGATCAATTTTAACTCAAACTTGTTAAGTAGACTTCAGGATATGTCTGCACTGGACATAGTGCAATCACACACAGGGGCGCTCCACCCCCTACCCCACAACTGGTCCCGATTCAGCACCCAGAGCCCAATCAGCTCTGGGGGCCAATCTGGCCCAAGCTCCGCAGGCAAGCTGCTTGGAGCTGAGTCAATTTCACAGGCTTCAAGAACTGTGAAACTGACCAGGCAGCTCAGAGCTCGTTAATTTCACAGGTTCATAGCCTGTGAAATTGACTAGGCTCTGAGCCTCCTGCAACCTCTATCAAAAGGCATGGAGACAGATAGGGCTCCTCACTCCTTGCCGTCGAGGGGAAGGAGCTGGCTCTTAGCCCCTGCAGCCTGTGGCAATGGGCTGGGGCCCAGATCTTGCTCTCAGCCCCTTGCCACAGGCAGTGGGGGCTGGTAGTTGATGCCTGGAGTCTGTAGAGAAGGTCTGGGAGCCCGAACTGGCTCCCAACCCCTATCCACGGGCAGCGGGGGCTGGCAGCTGACTCATGCCCTTGCCGCTTGCAAGCAGCCAGTGGCATGCAGAGCCGACTCCTGCCCTAGCCGCTTGTGAGTGGCCAGGGCACGGGTCAGCTGCCAGCCCCAAGACCCACAGAGAGAGGCGAAGAGCCAGGTCATGTTGCTAGCCCCTCGCTGCCATCCACAGAGAGGGGCTCAGAGCCTGATGGGGCTCTCAGTCCCTTTCTGCATGCTGCGGGGCTGGCTGCCAGTTCCCGCAACCAGCAGAGAGGGGCTGAGAACTGAATCTGGCCCCCAACCCCTCTCTGCAGGCTGTGGGAGCTAGGAGCCAGCTCAGACCCCAATCTGGCTCCCAGCTGCTTACACTGAAGAACAAGCAGCTTGGAGCCTGATCAATTTCACCAATTCTGAACCTGTGAAACTGACCAGGAGCTGGTCAATATCACAGGCTCAGAGTCTGTGAAATTCACCAGGCTCCAAGATACTTGCACTGCAGCACAAGCAGCTGTGAGGCAGGTCCAGCGTCTAGCTGGCTCTTAGTCCCTGCAGCCTGCAGAGAGG
Source organism: Podocnemis expansa (assembly GCA_007922195.1). Lineage (NCBI taxonomy): Eukaryota > Metazoa > Chordata > Testudines > Podocnemididae > Podocnemis > Podocnemis expansa. Next base: position 4,569,657 of record ML682018.1, on the reverse strand, counting down.
GGCTAGGGGTCAGATTCAGCTTTCAGCCCCTCTCTGCAGGCTGCTGGAACCCGTTGCCAGACCCCACCACCTGTGGAGAGGGGCTGGGAGGCAGATCCAGATCCAGCCCCCAGCTCCTCGCTGCAGGGCAGGAGCCGAATCAGGCCCCCTGGGGCCAGATTGGGGCCCCAGAGCCTGATCACATCCTGGGGCATTGAAGGGGGCAGGCTCTGTCCTGTAAAGTCCAATTAAATGTTTAAGGTGACTTATAGGGCAAGAGTTATTAAGTCGACTTAAGCAATTGCTTCAGTTGACTTAATAATTTCTAAATATAGACAGGGAGTGGCTTACGTTGACTTAAACAGCTTTAAATTGACTTAAACCCATAGCTTATACATACCTGTCTAGATGTCTACAGAATCATCAGATTCCTCCTGGACATAACAAAGTCTTCAGGAAGCCCAATGCAGATATGATATGGATAGTCAACTCTTATACTGGCAAGAACAAAGATCTGCTAGACTCTAAGACAACCATCTCCAGGTGCATATCTCCCCAAAATGTATTTTATTTCTTTTAAAAAGTCCATAAGAAAGCTAGAAACTCACTCTTGCAATCTCGCAGAACATTTAGCAAGATCTTTCTCCTTATTTGGGAAGGAAAGAAATAAATTACATTTTGAGGAAATATGCAAATTTACCATCTAGAAATCTCTACAAATAGGTTATCTTTCCAGGATGATGCCTTTGTCTGTCATGTCTTACAGTCTACTCTTCTTCCTTGAGCTATCTTCTCATTTCAGTCTGTTCCCCAGCTCCCACTGTTTTTCTAGACTGCTTGCTTCTTACCCCCATCAGTAAGTTTTCAGTGTAGAGGATTCCTTCCCTTCATGACAACGAAGAATATGTAAAATGACGTTACCAAAAATATGTATTCTCATAGGAGAGGGATCATCTAGCCTGGAATATTTCCAATCCAAGCACATAAGCTGTATGAATTTAGTTTTCTACCATTTATTGTTTTAAAAGAATCTCAGGAGGACTTACAGTGAAGTTCCAGGTTAAACTAAGGGGAATCATTTGAACACCAAAATTCTGAAAATTTATACTGCTTCTGTGCCTTTGTGGGACCAATTAACACCTTACTCAGACTTCAGGCAAGAAAATTCTTTGTGTGTGAGGAAAAATATAATAAGAGCATAGGGTCCAAAAGGTTATTTTCCAATGGAGTGACATTATTATGGTTTTTTTCCCTGGATATTTGAATATATTAAGTAATCTTCATGTAGGCTAATTTAATCTACATGAGATGTAGGAGGAGGATGAGAGAGACAGAAAACCAAAGTATCATGAGATCAAAGGGAAACAGCTTACAACCAAAACCTTCATTTGCAAATTAACACTTGGATCTACATAAACTCAAGAAACCCTAGAATCTTTGAAATGTGACAGGCTCTGAGCTTCTGATGTGGGCAGTGTTTGTCATAATCATACACAAACAAGTTTATTTTTTTTTCTTTTCAGTATGTAGGTTTCTTGAAGACATCAAACATGATAAGTCACCTGGAATAACCTCTCATTAGGAAAATATTCCTAGCTATATATACCAGGCAACAGGAGTAACTTTTGATCTAGATAAAAGATTAGGACTTGTAAGAGGAGATCTGGCTGTGCCATAGTGTTAGAGGAGAATGTTGTTTAAAATGATGTCAGAGAGTCAATAATTGGTGAGCCAGCAAGATGCTATGATGCTATTCAGAATTTTTTTTTCCTCTCTCAATTTTCTGATTAATTCTAAGAATTGGAAGAAGAAAAATGAAAGAAAGAAGCCACCTTTTTTTATGGTCTTGGAAGATCAAATCAGATGAGAGGGCTCTTGTCTTCGTTCTTCTGAGGGAAAAAATTGAATGCCTGCATGTAATATTTCTTTGATGTCTTCTATGACTTTCTAAAAAGATTATTTATAAGATTAGTTGACTGAAAGTTAATGGAGAAGTCCAGGTAACATTCTACCACTGATTTATATGAATGGCATAAAATTAACTATTCTGCTTTAAAGATGAACTGGAAAACTTTGTGAAATGTGTGTGCCCCCTCCCCCCTTTGGATAGAAGAAAGATGTTGAGCACCTGGAATCTGCTCAAAGCTGAGCCATAAAACTAAATAGGAGAAAACTGATTCAAGTGACCACTTTAGCTGAAAAAGTAAAATGAGAGACATCAGTATGAATTCTATTATGGAAATGAAACTTGTAGTGGATATTTATGCAGGTGGAACCATTGTAAAAATTATCACTGCAGGCTTGAGTTACATCAGTTTTGAGGGTACATAAAACTATATTATAGAAATTTCTGATGAGCATCCTAGGCGAGGAAAAAGATTCTTTGGACTTTTTAGTTGTGTTCACTTTTTATTGGGTACTGGAGGAATTAAGAGTTGACGAGTCTGAGGAATTAACAGTTACAGAAGAGGATTCTATTACAACAAATTGATAATACCAGTTGTCCAGAAATACCTGTTATATTTTGTCCTGTTATGTATAAATATTTTAAAAATGACAGTTATGACAATCAGGTTGGAGTTATAAAAGAGAAACAATGCTAAATGAAAGTTGCAAAATGTCCCAAGATAAATTAAGATTTCTCTGGTATAATAGGTTTTCCTTATTTTTGTTTAAACACAGCACACCGCCAAAAGAATCATGTTTAGATAATACATTTAAACAAATGATTGCATTTCTAATTCTTGACATTTACAAAATATAGTAACAAATTTAAACAAGAAGTCCTGTAGCACTTATAAAGATTAACAAATTTATTTATTGTATGAAATTTCGTGGAAGAGAATCCCACTTCATGAGAGAATATTTCTGGCACATGATGGCAGAAATCACATTGGTGCATGAGCATGTATGAGCTGTCCAGGGATAGGGCCAGGCGGGGCACACCACCATGGGCGGCTAGGCCGCAACTGGGCCAGGCCAGAAGCGGCCACAAGAGGCCAGGCCCCATGCTGCCATGGCCGCGGGTGGCCAGACCCCCAGATCCTCGGCTGGGGATGAGGCCTGGCCACCCACAGCCACGGTGGCCCCGTACCCGGCCTGGGATCGGGGGCCTACCCGCCTGCGGCCATGGCTGTGGCGGTGTGGGCCCGGCCTCCTGCAGCCACTTCTGGCCCAGCCCCGCCGCGGCCTAGCCACCCGCGATGGTGCACCTGGTCCTATCCCTTGCCAGGGGGCAGGGCCTGCTGGTTGGGGGCAGAACCTGAGCCCATGCCCCAGGTCCCTCCCCGCTCCAGCGACGCCCCTGTGTACTCCACTGTTTCAATCCTAATAACTGCTTTGATTTGCTGTTACAGACTGATCAGATCCTATGACTTTCTCTTCCCTGCATTTATTTTGCTCCCATTCTGTAAGTTCCCCATTTTAAAGTATCTGATGCAGTGTGATCTTATCCCACAGAAGCTCATGTAATAAATAAATTTGTTAGTTAAAAGTGTTGCATAACTCCTTGGTTGTTTTTCTGGACTCAACTAACACGGCTACCATTTTTAAAGTAACAAATTTGCATTACGCACTACAAATGAAAATATTGACTGTATGTTAATAGGTAAGTTTTAAAAAAAATCCTAAACAGACTGCCATTAATGCAGTAAGCTGGGTGAACTTTTACTTACACACAAATGCTGAAATTCAAAATTAAATCTCCCTCATGAACCACACTCAGATTCTTTGCACATATAATATGTCAAATTCTGCTCTTAGTAACATGTTACCACATACAATTCATGCCATTTGTACTTCTCAGTGGGAGTTGAGGGTATTCAGCATCTTGCTAGATTAAATTCTTATATATTATTTATGAACATAGTATGTTCTTACGCCTTGATAATAGGCACTTTATGTTTTATTTAAGACAAAAAGCATATTGTTGTATAGGGTAAAAAGCTAGCCCTCACAGAACACTATACCAGGAATGGGTGTGTAGAACAGACACCAGAGGGGGCAGAATCTGTTCTCAGTAGATCTCTGCATGCCCACTGAATAATATTTCTAAGGCGTTTTGGCAGTCTTGGAAATATGTCTAATAAGAGAGACAGGGAATTACCCTAGCAGTTTTCTGTAGGCTGTTCTTCAGAAGGTCAGTCAGTGAAGCTAAATGGCTTTGAAGGATTAAAATAGCTGCAGGTGCAGAAGAAACCTTTTGGACTATTAATTCTTATATTTTAGGGACCAGTACTAGGCCCAACTCTTTAAGACATTAGAGATAAAATAAAATGGATAATAATTCAGTGACAAATATGTGAGCCAGCCCAGCTGAAATACTGAAAACTAAGAGCACATGAAAATATGAAGAGCACAACTGGAAGACTGTGAGCACAGAGCTCCATTTAGTATTTAAAGTGTAGGTTGGCAAAGATTTGCAGTGAACTAATAGATAGTGCCAGCTGGACCTATATTATACTTATGTTCTTACAAATGTTATGAATGGTTTCATCGTGAGCAGCAGAGAGACCTCTCATACAAACATCTGCTGCCTTTTACAATAGATTCCCAACTTGGGAAGAACTATAAATACGAACATGCAAATCTGTCAGTTTTAAGGAAATCTTTAAGAAGTCTGACAATTTTAAGTAAACTTCACACATTGAACAAAAATAGAAAGTCTCATGAATTACATGAGGATTTTTCAAGTAACAAAAGAGTCTACATGCTGAAACTGAATAGGCTGAGATGGTTCATCGAATCCTATCTCTAACAGAAAGGATAGATAATGACGTAGATCCTGCACTTATTTCCTCAGAGAAAACCACTGATGACACTATAATTCAAAATATTCTCAGTGGTTTTCAGAAGTAAGTAGAATATGAGGCATCTTACCAACATACCGTTCACTGTGACAAGAGTACACGGCAAATTGTATCTGTGCACAATCAACAAGGAACCTCACATATGACATGAACATGGATAATCACGCTTTTTTTTCACTGCAGTTTCTAACAGAGGTTGTAGTTAAGAAAAGTTAAAATATTTGTTGGTGTTCAAATTCAAATATAATACATTCCCCAGATAAATGAGGGAAAGAAGGATGATGAGTGTTGCAGAAGTCCTAAAGAAAAGAATGATGCCTGTATATCTGTAAATATGAATTAGTTCATAGGTAATGTGCCAGCTGATGACACTCAGGAATTTGCAGCATTGTTCCTGATTTGTAGAACCAGTGAAACAAATTATTGTGCACAGCAAATGATTTCAATTCTTCTCATGCAGATCTTATCAAAGAGGACCAGTCAAGAATTTAGGTGAAAATTTTCCAGACAGCCTGAGATATTTCTGAAGTCAATGCGAAATGTGCTCCTAAATCCTCAGATCCTTATGGAAATGTTCCCCTCAGAGCAGCACTCTGGTACTACCAGAAAGGCCTGACTACTCCATATAGAAATAAGTTTGAACAGTCTTTGTCCAAAGCCATTCTTTAATTCCATAAAAAGATGAAAACAGCTGAAGCCAGTGCATATAGCTGAAGAACTAAAGATAAACTGGAGAATTTCTACAGTAAAATAAATATCTGAATGCATGGTAATCTTTGCATACTTCTAAAGTCAAAGATCTTAGGCTCATCTGTAAATACACAAAGGATTAACGTACGTTCCCCTGCATAGGTGATGATCCCTCATCACTTACTTATCTGGGGTTGTCCATTAATTCCTTCTAGATTTAAGCTAAAAAACTGAGGATTGATCCTGAAGGGTCATAGTTTAGTCAGTGAATAGGCCACAAAATAATAGTATCGCTAGAACCAGTAAACCAAAAATGCTCTTTATTTAGCTTTTATGAATGGAAGACAGGTGATAGCCTTTAGCTTAATTTTCAAAACAGCCCAGGTTCCATTTAGTCATCATAATAACTGGCTATTTGAATAAACTGAATGGCACATTAGATTATGACATCTTTTCAAAATCTGACCCTGGAGCATCTGGGTGCTGAACATTTTTTTAAAATCTGGCCTTAATTGTGCATACTTGGCACATGAACATTTGCATCTAAAACACAAAATCTGGCTCTTAAGGACATCCTTCTAGATAGATTAGGGTTGTCTACTCTGTGGCCCTTGAAGTTCTAAAACAGTCGTAATTTAGGAGACAATTTTTATATGAACTGAAACTGTGCTTCTGTGCTCTATGAGTTTTAAAACAAGGTGTATTTTTTTTTAAACAAAGTGAAAAGTTCTATTATTATCTTCTCCTCAGACAACCCTCAGTTCTTCCCATTCACCCCCATCAGCAGCTCTGATGGAAGCCAAGTATCCTCTGAGCAGTTGCAAGCTCTCCTCTGTGGCTGCTGATCAACTGCTCTCCCACTTGTTGCCTGATGTATCATAGAGAAGTCAGTAGCTCTGCACGGTCTCTCATCTGCCCCCCTGTCTGGTTATCAGAGCCTCATGAGGAGCAAGATAGGAATTTGAAAGACTTTGATTGAGCCTTGGGGAACACCTAGCAAAGGAAAGGTATTCTTCCATGTACAGCCCCCCAAAAACATTGAGGAGAGTAGAAAAAGGAGAGGTTAAGAATCAGAGCTTTCAGATACTTTGCTCCAGCCCTTTGACAGGGTGGAACCTTATACCAGGTTGCAGTGGTTCACTACAGACCACGTAAAAGCAGAAAATAAATTGTCTCTGTCCTCTCCACACATTCAACACAACCCTGTTCCAGAGACTCTGGGAATGAAGATTTAAGTAGTGGGTATACCTGTTTCACACCAGGTAAGTACTTCCCCCCATAGCAAAGGAATCCCCAGTAAAGGATTTGCAGATGTTTTATGATCTTTCTGCTTTACCTTAGTGGATCAGAATACAGAATCTGCCTGGCTTTAGGTACAAATTGTGGTCCTTTGCCTTTTCTGAAAGGTTGTATATGATCCATATAATAGATAAAGAGATTCACTCTGCTGTGAAACACTGTAGGCCGGTTTGGAATCTTAGGCCATACAGCAGGTGACCCTTCAAGGAAAAGATGAAGGAAGCTTGGGGTAGAGTAGTACAAATTCTCACATGATGAGGATAGGAGAGGTTTTCTCTACCCTTTGAGAAATGTGGCAGACGTGTCTTCCCCCTCAGCATTTATACCAGCAGCTGAAACAAATTTAGCAGGTGAGTGGGTTGGTTGGCCCCCCGTGCTCCATTTCTTCTCTTGCCCTTTTTTGGAATGCAGTTAGTAAGGCCTTCTAAGCAGTGATCTGGGGTTTAAATCCCTATTTACACATTTGGGGCAGCTCTAACGTCTCAGAGCTATTGTTTCAGGCTATCGTCAGTTACACTTTGGTCACATTTTCAAGCTTATATGCCACAATCCTGGAGGCTAAATACTTTTTTCAAAAACAAAAGTTGCAACTGTGATTTTAGGAAATGACTTCGTGAACTGAGCCTCAACCCTGGGCATACGCACTAATTTGTGTCACAGAACATTTCCACCAGTATGAGTGTATTGCACTGCCCAGCCAGTGTGTGCAGGCTCATGGTCACACATAGACACCAGGTAGTCACCCTTTCACTAAGTTTGTATTTATTTTTCCATTCACAAACTGTCACCATGTAATGCAGGCTTACAGCAAGAGTCAACCTCCTTGAACCTTCACTCCTCAGCCTAGGCTCACCTGCTAAGCATTCCCTTGCTTTCTTTTCCTTCTCCTTACAGCCTCCCAGTTACAACATTAGTGCAGCAACTAGCGTTTACATGTTTATAATCCCCCAACAGAAAGTGTTTAATTGTACAATGCTGAGCTGTAACTTTCTTCATGCTTCAACAGCATCAATGACCTGGGTGTCTCACTGGCCCTACCCTTTCTCTCCCAAAATGTATGTAATCGCTTGTTAGGGATCATACCCAGTTGTTTGTCTTGGGAAAAGAAAGTATGAGTTTCATTAATGTGACATTAAACCACCTAACATATTCATTTTACATAGCATTCATGCATTGAGGCTTCACTTCTCATTTGGCCCATGTCACTGTCAAGGTCCCTTGTCCTAAACAAAACATTCTTTTTATTCTATTCTCTGTCTGGTTTTTCTGCTTCTTTCTTGGCCTTCTTCCCAAGCTCATGCATCCTCCCTACATCACTTTAGTTAATTACTTATATTTGATGGCTACCTCAGTTAGCCACATGACTTACTGCCACTTGTGAACTACTGTGATAAAGGTGTTTGTCCCTTACACCAAGGTCATTGCTAGCCTTGTTTTCATTTGGCTTTATTTCTTACCTAGTAAAATTAATGATAGTATTGTATGAAGCATTTTCAGCTCACAATGGCCTCATATGAACAGGCAATGTATATTCACCTTAAGTTACATCTGCTGAGTAAGCCTTTAGCTCTTAGCAACACAATGCTGAGAATGTTAACTGTAAGTCATTACAGTGAGCTGAGGAGCCACATTAAAAAAAAAAAAAAAAAAAAGGCACTGTAACTTCTGTGCCCTAAAAGGTGACATTGGTTGTTTTTCCTGAAATCTTTGTTGCTTACGGTAATCTTTTATTTCCGTAGGGTTCTGCAAGCAGAGGTAAAACCACTGTGCCAAATTCATGAATGACTTTACAATATAATCCCCTCCTCTTGATCTGAAAAGATTATTGCTTACTATTATGTCCTAGAGGTTCATCGTCTTATGTTACGGTATGAAAGTCATAGTTCTACTTTGTTTTAGTCATATTTAAAGATGATTGTTCAGTTTTGGAGACTTGACTATTATGGAGAGTCCTTCTGTTCTCATTCCCTTCCCACAATCCCTCTGTATTCAGTACAAGTTGCTTATCTGATTAATCCTCACATGTCCTTTCTTGTATGTGCATCTGCATTCTCTGCTACATGCAGCTTCTGACTCCTAAGACAAACATCTTGAATTCAGGTACCATATGTCCACTTCTTCCATTGTCTAACCCATCTTCTTCAAGGAGAATTATAAAACGGGAGACCTGGCTCTCCTCAAGCTTCATAAACTATTCCTGATTTACACTGATTCAAGTGAGATAAGAATCAGGACCACAGTTCTCTGAGTATTAATAAAGTAGAATAGGCATGTGACCCTCAAGATGCATATAACACTAATCCAAATGATAGTAGGGCCTCATGGAATGGACTGGGCCTCAGGAAGCTTGAGGTACTATTTCAGGCTCTGCTAGTGGTTTGCTGGGTGAGTTTGGGCCTGTTACTTCCCCTCTGTGTGTCTCAAGACTGATCTGCAGTAAAAAATCAGATTGACTCTGCTAAATTGCCCTAAGCAACGTAGTTAAATTGATCTACATCCATGTCTACAGACTGGTAGGTCAATGGAAGAATGCTTCTGTGAAACCAGGTACTGTCTTTCAGGGAGGTGGATTAGCTATAATGACAGGAAAGCCCCTCCTGTCGGAAGCCAAGAGCTCCTCTACTAGAGCCTTTCCCTGTGCTGATGAAAGGCTCTGGCAGTTGGGAGGCAGGAAGACATTATACTGCTAAAAATAGCTGAGTAGATATGGGAAGCAGAGCTTTTAAGTATATAGAGTGTCATGTAGGTTATGTATCTTAGAGGTCTGGCATGTCTGTTTTTTATTCCCCTAAAAAGTGCTTCACAATCTATCCATGCTAGCAGTGTCTATACATAACACCATAAGTATGGACATACTTTTAGAATACAAAATTTTTGGATCATGAGACCTGTCTTGATTTGTTTCATAAAGTGCCATGGATATCTATGAAACTGTATAAATTAAAAACCTTCTTGGTTATGAGAGGTTCCAAGTGTAGCTAAAGGAAGAATATTTTATATTACATGACATAATCTTGGCAACATTTAGTAAAATTCTTGGTGTATTCACCTAATGGCTTGAGTTCCAAGTTGTATGAATATGGTTTGCTTCCAGAACACCCCTCAAACAAATGTATGAAATCATATCTCATGAATACTTCTTTATGTTTTCCCATAAACAAAAAGCAATTATATTCTTTCAGTCCCAATGTTCAAACCTGATAAAAAATTGGGGAGGATCAATATTTCATTGCCAGCACCTAACACAAAGGGCTTCTGGTCCTTGGAAACAGCACTGCTTCTGCTACAAGTAGTAATAACAATAATTAAAAAACTGACTTCCAAATTAAATGAAATTCTCATTTCTTAGAAAATATTTTTTTTAAACTTACCTGACCAGCTGTACTACTGACATATTGTAGAGAAGGTAAATAACAACAACAAAAATCCAAGGATGAACAAAGATGAATTCTCCGTGACACAACTTAGTGGATCTCTCCTTATTAAGTGCTACATAACCTCTGCCTTAAAAAAAAGACAGCTTACCCTCCATGAAGGCAGGCACCAGATATATATAAAATGAAGAACACAGTCATAGATATTTAAAACAATGAAAGTCCTGTGACACCTTATAGACCATGGGTGGCCAAACTTGTGGAACTCAAGAGCCACACAAGTTGATTATTAAACCTTTAACGTGCTGCACTGAGGCATAGAGCCATACACTTTTACCTACTAAATTGATTTGCTGACATTCTTCCATGAGCCACACTTTTTCATCCGAGAGCCACATGTGGCTCCCAAGCCACAGTTTGGCCATGCCTGTTATAGACTCACAGAGTTTTTAGGGCATAGGCTTTCGTGGGCTCCAGCACACTTTGTCAGATGCATCTGATGAAGCTCATGAAATTGTAGGCCTGAAGAAATCTGTTAGTCTATAAGGTGCCACAGGACTCTCCTTGTTTTTGCTGTACACAGACTAACATGGCTACCCCTCTGGATATATAATTCAATGTACCAAGGACTGCAGCATCTGTAGGATTATTCTCACTAATTAATTCACGGAATTGCCAAAAAATGTAAAGAACAGTAACTTAAAAAGTGCTTGGTTATTTTTATTTTGCTGAGGAGAGTGGGAGAAATAAGGTGCTAATAAAAATAAAAGCTATCTACCAACCAAACAGAAGAAAAGAGCACCACTAAACAGATGTGATTTATCTGTTTGCAAATTGTACATGAATAGATTGATTTTCTTAAGCGCTGTTAATAATCCTTATTTTTGATGATTACTCTTGATATTCAAACTTTAAGCTGTTTGGACAGAACACACCACAACTTTCCTCACTGTGAGTCTCACTCACATTGAACCAAATTTCTCATATGATTATTCTCAGTTATGAATGTGAAATTTCCTTTCTGCAACCTTTTTGCAGAATTTGCTGCTCCAGTGAACATTCTTGCTCCTGATTTCATTTGCAAAAATATTTGCAGAAAATGACTGTAAAATGAATTAATTTAATAAATAAATAAATATATGCAGAAAATTCATTGTAGTATTTCCCTAGGCTCAGGAAAATATTATTCCAATTATAATTCAGGGGAAAGGAAAGCAAAGAGGAAAAACAATTTGCCACAGATCACAAAAAAAACCAAACCCACCACCACCAACAACAAAAAAAACACTAGCAGAAGCACATTAGAATTCAATTACCCCCATACTCAGTTCACTAGGCCACAATTTTGTTTCAAAAAATGCAGTAGGTTCTGTCATAGGAGTATACAATTACACAGAAAAAAAGGTACAAAGGAAACCTAAATCAATGGTGCACAGTTGGTGTTCTTAAGAACTAATATTGAAAGTGCAATATCCTAAATCATAGGTACATGAGAAAGAGAAAATGTCATTGAAGGTTATATAAAAAAGGTGCCAACATAACTGAAGAACAGTCAGGTGTCCTTCAAAAGTCCCAGTGAAGATATAGTGCTAAAAATTATTTTAAAATACAGGCAATACTCTGTTTTCCTCTAAATTCAATCACTGATTAAATTAATTCTCAATTTAATCTGATTAAAACCTCAGCAACAAAATTTTGTGTATTAAAATAATGTTCACCATTTAATTGATCACTTTAGGCAGATATTATTGGATAATTTCATATCTAATGTTAGAAGTTTCTATTTAATTAAAAGAGAAGAATAAAATTCTAAATGAGACAAAAGAGAGGAAAGAACTGAAGGCAGGACACAATTTTCCCTTAAATCCAAAATCCTTTATTTTGCTCTATGGTGTTTAAAGGTTGGCTTTCCTGTTCACATCTGTCGCTTATACAGGAAAACAAACCTCCAGGGTGAGAAACACATTCCAAAAAGAAAGAATTTTCTGTGGGAAAGGAGAATTTGGACCACTGTTAGTCACGTTAGAGAGACACTATCATGTGCTATGAATTTGTGATGGACATCCTAGCAGTGTTTAAAAATCAGAAGATCAGCCCTTTCATATGATGTGTAAATTAATTAGTTAAATGGCTAGCAAACAGATTTAATGAAAACAAAAGGAATGTCCAGTAACATGAAATGATATATATGTCTCTATAGCTGCAGAAAAATGTTCTGTAACCATTTTGTAATTTATTAGGGTCTAATTAAACCCTTCTGTTTACTTTTCATAAAATATACTTCACTGTTGAAAGTAGACATCATTTTCTTACATAAGTGTTAAAAGAGGGACTGACAAAGACTAAAAGAGCAGGGTTGTAATCCTGTAGTTGGACTGCAGTAGTTTTACTGACTCAGACAAAGGTCCCCATTATCAGTACGTTGAAAAAAGAACTCTATATTGTGTTCTAACTTAAATAGTGAGTCATTGTGTCAAAAATTGTGTGATCATGTTGTGAAGCACTTTTATAAAAGGGCAAGAATTGAGGTTGCGGGATCATAATCTGAAATTCAATACAGCATTCAGATTTTGTAAATAAATAATAATAATAATAATAATAATAATAATAATAATAATAATAATAATAATTTGGAATTTTGGACAGAGAGAGGAATAAAATCTTTCTCCAGACTTGACCACAGCAACAGTATCATAATAGAACTATGGTCCCATGCTCCAATGACATCCATGCAGGTGGAACTTGGGCTCATGCAAAGATGGTTATAAGAACAGAGCCTATGTTACATGAGTAATCAGTAATCCCATTCTTACTCAGCGAAGTAAGTATGTATTTAAGTATGTGATTAAGGACATTCATGGAGACTTTAGCATGTAAGTAAGGGCTTTTCAATTAATGCTTGGATATGATGGCCTCAGCATCATTGTAAAGAAATAGCAAGTCTGTTTAACTGTTCCTCTGGTCACCTGCCATTCAACTTATCAGTAAGTAGAGGTTTAGTTATTTCAGAGTATAAGCACATTCTGATAGGAAGACATAGAATTTGCTGTATTGAAATTAGTGCTAAAGTAGTTACTTTAGTACTCAATAAACATTTTGGAGCCTTCTATGTTGGTTTAGATATCTTATTTTGTTATACTAAATTCCCAGATGAGAACATTTTTTCTCAGATTGTACTAATTCTTAACATAAATTTAAGGATTTCCACCAAAGGTCCAATTAATAATTCATAAATTTGTGTGTGATTATTATTATAACATGCTTGTGATTATATCTATGAATTTTTCCATCTTCTTAATTTTGTATGTCTTGCCTTTCTGATCTTCAGTAATAGCCTATGATTGCTTCATTATACAGTATTAGTATTTAAGGAAATCTTGTATTTAATGGTGTACATAATGAGCCTTTGAATTCCATATTGTTCCACTTTTGCTGTTTGTCTTCCACAAAATATAATCAGCCAGATCACAGGTAATGTGAAACATCTTAGCTCCATTGAAACTACCAGTTCACATAATCTGAGAATATAACCAAAGGATAATTATTTTATCAAATAATTTGAATATAGTGTAAGGCAGTATAATAAGCTGCATGCTGATTTTTGTGTATATTGTAAATATCTAATAAATAATTATTATACTATAAATTATTATATTATAAATAAATAAAATAAATAATTCTAATAAATTGTAAACCTAATATGGTAGTGTAGGATACAAAAAAGGTAACTCAAATCTCTTACCTAATAAAATACATATATATCTCCTTAAATTTAAGTTTATGAGTAGTTTTATTTACTGACTTCAATGAGACTTTTCACCTACTTAAAAGTTATGCGCATACTTTGCTAGATGGGTCACAAAAGAGTAAACAGCAAATGCAGGATTTCTAAGGAATGCATTGCAACAGGAAGTCGAAGCCTTTCCATGCAGTAGGAATAGGATTATCCACTGGGATAAAACAAAATCTGCTAGTGTAGTAGTATGCATTGGGAAGAGGGAGGAGGAGGGGTGATACTATATCTCCTCATGAAGTCAGTGGCAGACACACAATTGACTCCAGCAATAGAGGGTTAGGCTCTGGCACAGCAAAGGCTTTGGTCATTTTGTGTTTTTTAGTGCATAAGGTTCTGTTTCTCCCTTTACCTCTCACCTACTATGTGATGTTGGGCGAGTCACTTGTCTCTATTTTCCCTTTACCTGTCTTCATTATTTATCTTGCAAGCTCTTTGTACTGTGCTTAGCACAATGAATCATAGGTTTCACTTGGGGCTTTGTGGCATGATGGTAATAATAGATAATAACTTTTAAAGAATACTATTGGAGAGTAAAGTTAAAGCTGTTCATTGGACCTGTGCCTGAGCCCTGGGCCTCTGCCTGAACCACTCATTGTTATAGTAATGGAGTCATGGGAATGCAGACTTTGCTTCCTGTATTTGGAATTTTAGTTACAATTTATTATTTTAATATATTATTTCCCTTTTCTCTTCCCTTCTCAAGGCTTGTAAAAGAATAGCTACTGAGAAGAATACCATCTTTCCTCTCCTGTGTAAGATCCTTAGAGAGAACATGCTTGTCTTTCTCACCCTTCCCCTCCCTTGCTAAATGCTTGGTCCGCAATTTAAAAGCATTGCTGTAACAAAAGTGGCATGTTGTAAAGTTAAATCCCTGCATATCATTGACTAACACTATAAACACCAATAAGGGCAGATATAATTATATGCACCATATAGTTATTAATATTCATTGCTTGAGTGTTACTGTAACCAAAAAAGAGTCTTTGAGGAGTTGTTATGAATGTAAACATTTACATATTTTCAAGCATAAAAAGATTGTAATTCACACCCTCTTTGCTCATGTGTGGCATCGAGGTGGAACGAGCAGACAACAAAGGACAACATTCGGCACAATCCACCTCTGGGATTCCCTGTTTTCTTCTTCTAACAATTACATTATCTTCTCACGGAAAGTGGAAAGCAGTACCAAAACAAGTTTAGATGAAAGCAGAAAAACAAAAAAGGACCTCAGAGACATAGATAGAATGTGTGACACTGAAGCATAGAACCAAATGCTCCATGAATTACTCCTGTGGACTAGTAAGAACTGTCTCATGCACATGTGCTCGGGACAGTACCCAGGTATCCAGAATACATCCCATCAGTTTCAGAGAATGTTACCTACCAGCTTCTAACATCCTGAACTTAGAAGTGGCCAGCATGGCAAATACTGGCTGTCAGGCGGTCATAAACAGAGTGCAGAGACAAAAAGGAATTAGGAGGCTAGACAGTCTCAGCTAGCAGAAGTGGATAATGTTAAATTGTGACTGTCAATTACTTATGGAAGGTTCAGCTATTTAATTTCCAAAGGGATAGCCGTGTTAGTCTAGTCCAGCAAAGACAAACAAGGAGACGTGTGGCACTTTAAGACTAACAGATTTATTTTTCGCATGAACTTTCGTGGCAGAAAATCCTACTTAAGCTCATGCGAAAAATAAATCTGTTAGTCTTAAAGTGCCACACCACTCCTTGTTTGTTTCAGCTATTTAAAATGTATTTCATCATACCTTTACAATACGTACAATGCAATTCTCAACAAAATAAATAAAACACCTTCCAGACATCTCTTTCTTTTCTAAATGTGTTGCCCTAAAATCTGTCATCTCTGTGATATGATGCTCTCATGTTTGTTACAAATCGAGTTTTTTTTCTCAAGAGCCACAACTTGGTTTGAGTCAGAAAAGTACTAGTAAGACTGATTCTTAGACCCTAGCCCCAGTCACTTGACAAGGGTGATAGCTAGAGGAATATATACTCATTTATCATGCTGAGGGTCAGCATTCACTGAATCCCCCGGCTACAATTACATGTTCACTTGTTATGAGGGAGGGGTAAATACAAAAGAAATGTCACACAAAACAGATATTTAAGGTAGTGGTCAGGATAGATGCCCTCAGCCCCCTGGCAAATCAGAGGAAGATTCTGCTTCTTTTAAACATCTTTCAATAACGACTGATTTTGCGTTTTCATGGCTTTGTGATCACATGACCACATTTTGTTCTCTGAACAATTTCTTCTGCTGTGGCCCCTTTAACAACCAAGCCGGAACTGCCATCTGAAACTTATGTTTCTTGCTCCAGGGGTTTTGTTTTGTTTTGGGTTTTGGGGGTGGTGGGTTGTATCAGTGATAGAGAGAACATATTTTTACTGTTAGCACATCAGCACTGTTAGTAGTATTTGGGATATCCTCAGGAAACAAAGAGGTAGTATCCCTCCAAGTTATCTTTGGATGTTATTCCCTAGTAGGGCTGACTATGAGGGGTGTTAATGACATACAATTCTGCCACTGGTGCTACTCTGGCAGGTTGTCTTCTAGCCAGTTTCTCTTCCTCTCCCATTTGCAGTTGGAGCAACTATTTGGCATTCATATTATCATGTTTCTCGTGTTCTAGTTTCCTGGCAAATAGCTTTTTAGTAATTACTTCAGGGTTAATTGTCTTTGGCTCATGAAGCTTATTAGATGTTGGCACTGTTTTTTGTCTTTCAGCCCATAATACCCTGAAGTAGTGACCTTTGTAAAGCAAAGAGATGTGGGATTTTTTAGTTTAGCTTTTGATATTCTGATAATACCTGATCTCTTGAATCCATCAGAGATTTTTTTTTTAAATCAAGTTATATGATATTTCTACTGATTTTTTTCTGTTTTCCCATTTGACTGTGCAGAATTACAGTTTGCTTTGGTGTGCTTGAACTGATGTGCTAAAAGAATTTGGCTAATTAGCAATGGCTAGATTAGTGGAGAATAGGCAATTCTTCACATTTTAATATTACAGTTGCAACTGTGAGCTGCCTCTTCTGTTTTGATCTACTTTAACAACCGTTCCATATCCTGTCTAAAGTAACAAGTGAAGCTGAAGATGTACTCTAGAAAGCCAACAGCCTGCAGAAGCACATATTATCAGCTAGTAAGGATGGAGGAATAAGCAAATATAAATGGCACTTTCTGAGGATGGCCAGCAGACAAAGGGAAAGATGCATAGTACTTACGTTTTGGGGCAGGGAAAGGATCCATAGAGAAATGACAGGAAGACAAAAGAAAGAGAGATCAGAGACTTAGTGTAATTAGGAGAGATAAACAGAGAAAAAATATACAAAGGGAAAGACATCATTGGCAGAAAGAAGTGGAAAATAAATTAAACAGAGATCAGTGGGAATTAAGATTGGAAATTAATAAGGAGATGAAAAATAGCATTGATATACACCACTTTAAAGTAAATGTATCTATGTTTCTGCATTTTATTGTATTTCTCTGGTCAAAAAGGATTTCTGAAATGAAAAACAGTTCTTATATAAATCAATATGCAAATTAGCTACTGTAACCTGGCTGCTGGAAAAATTGCCAATATTTCTTCATTGACACGAAGGTTGGGCACCGCAATGTTCCCTCTAATTTTTTGTAGGCTATGTGCACAAAAATTTTCTTTTGTGCAAATTTTCAGAACTGTTGTGCAAATTTGTGCACACTCCAGTGAATGTGGTCTAACTTGTGAGCACAACAAAGCAAGTATGTAAGATGCAACTAATCTATTTATTTTGGCATGGTGATGGGAATGATATTATAAATTACAAAACCTTATTTGAAACATGCTACTTGAAACAACTTTCTTAAAGTAGCATAAAAATATTTGCACTATTAAATTTTTTTTGTGCATGCCTTATTTTGCTGTGTGTGCAGGTTTCACAACCTGTGTGCATGCACACACGCACACTGCTTAGAGGGAACATAATTTGGTAGTGGTAAAAATTTTTATACAAACTGCATACATTATTTTTGTGCATAAATCCATAGCTTGTGAATATGTTTCCATTTGCAATTAATCCCCATCTTGCTCCATGATGTATTTATCAAGATGACGTGTATGTCCTGATGTCAATGTCAGTTCCACTGTTGAAAGGAAAGTGCATAGTAGCTATGTGTCTTTGGATTAAATCAAGACAGAATTACACTTCCTTACCTTAGTCCATTACTCTCATTAAGATCTCATTAATCAAGCAATTGACTCTTCCCAGATATTAAAGAAATGAGTGGGCCATAAAATAGTCACAACCATTCATTTGCACAGTATGCCAATGTGTCTTTGCAGCAGTATAACACCTTCATCCTCTCAGGTTAAGAAGATTTCATATTTTAACTGTACATATTGGATTAGTCAACTAAAACAAGTCATTTTAGTTTGATGTTAATTTCTTATATGAAATCTTAACTTCTGTTTACATTAGACTGGATTTACAAAACAGTTTGGACACGTATTTAGGTAGCCCCATCCGAGTAATCAGTATTTGGAAAACTGAATGTTTACTTAAATGGAAGGTAGGTGAAAAGTGTTTCTTTTAAACCTTAGCCATCTCAAACCAGTGCATTACAAAATGTAAAGAGGCAGAAGCACCAAACAACTGTTACTCTACTGTATGAATATATTATGGTAGCATTTACAGTCCCTAATTAGGGTCCCATATTTTCTAGGTTCTGTAAACACACAAAACATAAAAGGCTTATAATTCCAATCCAACATACTTTACACAAGGAAGCCTTGCATGGTCTCTATTCCTCTCTCTACCTCTCCTTGAGTATTTCAAGAAAAATCTTTAAGTTTTACTCTCTCAGGTTTCACTTGAACACAAATATCAGGTGAATATCTTTTGATAAACAGTTCCTGCTTGAGTGCAGTGTCTGTATACGATTTCTCAGAATCTTCCTGGTTCTATTGATTTATAGTTTATAGACCTGAAGTTCAAAAGTGCTGAGTCTTCGAAACACCAAATGAAGTCTGTATTACCCGATGCTTCGAAGATCGGTGAACTTACAGAATGGAATGAAAATAAATGCAAGGGGGTGTAAAACATAGGATCAGGTCATACAGTAACATCAAATCAGAGCACTTGTTAGGTACAAACCCTGGGAAGCCTGAAGTCAAATTACCTTTCATAATGGGAAAAGAACTCATAGGGCACGTCTACACAGCCCTTTTATTTCAAAATAACAACCGTTTCGAAATAACGGCTGTTTTGATTCCGCGGTTTCCCTTAATTCGAAAGGGCTCCTTTCGAAATAAGGGTTTTATTTCGAAATCAGTCCTTTCGAAATGACCGATTTCAAAATAAAATGGTCTGTGTAGATGTGCCCATAGTCTCGATTCAGTCCTGCTTTCACAGAATTTAATTTGCATTTTAATTTGAGTTCAGCTGTTTCTCTTTGAAGTCTTGATGTCCCAGTCACATCTCTGATGACAGTCATTCACAAATCATTTATCGAGTGATTAGAAAGATTGAAGTGCTCAGCAACTGTTTTTTTTGTTTTGTTTTGTGATTTCTGATATCAGCTCTGTGTTCATTTATTCTTTTACGCAGGGATCGTCCCGTTTGTCCAATGTATAAGGGGTTGGGGCATTTCTGGCAAATGATGGCATAGATCACATTAGTAGATGAGCAGGTAAATGAGTCTTTGATGGAGTAGCAGGCTTGATTAGGACCTATGATGGTATCTATTGTGCAGATATGTGGGCAGGCTTGGCAGCATGGTTTGTTGCAGGGGTGTGTGCCTGCTATAATGTTTCTGTTGTTAGATCTGTAGTTGCTGGTGAGTATCTGTTTAAGATTGGGTGGCTGTCTGTAGGCAAAGTAAAGTCTGTCTCCCAAGGCTTGAGAGAGTGAGGGATCATCTTTTAGACTAGGTTGTAGGTCCTTAATGATCTGTTGCAGAGGTCTGACTTGGGGGTTGTGTGTGGTGACTAGTGGTGTTCTATTGTTCTCCTTCAAGCGCTGCTCACATCATTCAGTTACAGGTGTCTACGTGCCGCTCTGAAAGTCTTCAGCCTTAGCCTGTCAGGCCAGGGCACACGGCCAACGCCCCCTCCACGCTGTGACTGCGGCTATATAGGTGACCGTGACCCTGACCCTCCCAGTTCCTTCTTCCATCCTCAGCAACGGTTTTGGATTAGCCAAGAAACTTGCGTAAGCATGTGCCTGTCCTCTACCACAAGATTCAAGATGCCTGGTTTCAAGCCATACCTAGGATGCTGCAAAGCTTTCCCGCTTGTTGATCCTTCAACTACTTGAAGGGGTGCTCCAAGGAAGATGGAGCTCGACTATTCTCAGTAGTAAAGGAGGACAAGACGAGGAGCAATGGTCTCAAGTTGCGGTTAGGAAGGTCGAGGCTGGATATTAGAAAAAACTTTTTTACTAGGCGAGTGGTGAAACATTGGAATGAGCTGCCAAGGGAGGTGGTGGAGTCACCATCTTTGGAGGTGTTTAAGGCCCGGCTGGATAAAACCATGACTGGGATGGTTTAGTGGGAGTGGTCCTGCCTCTGGCAGGGGGTTGGACTAGATGACCTATGAGGTCCCTTCCAACCCTAGGATTCTATGATTCTATGATCCTCACGATAAATGCCTCGCATGCCTTGACGAGTCCCATCTCACTGAGAGCTGCTCCCTCTGCCAGTCCATCAAAAGGAAGACTCACAAGGATAGAGAGCTGCGCCTCCGATCCCTTGTCTGGAGCAGCGTGCAAGCCTCTGATGCTGCCTGAGCCCTGAGTGCTCTGCTGGCTCACCCATCGACCTGGGCGCTGAAGCCCCGGGACCGATCTCTGGCGCTGAGCCTAAAGTCTTGGTCAACGCCTCCATTGGTACCATCAGGGTGCTGAACATCATGGTTGCCAAATCAACCTGGTGCCGAACCCAAGGCGGTACTGCTAGTGGCGTCACCGATGCCGCAGGGAAACGGCGCTGTAAGCATTCTCCCTCTCCCGCGCCTCATTGCAAGCACAGATCCTCCGGCGCACTTGAACCAATGCCCCCCCCCGGGTACTGCACCACAACCTAGCTGGGGCTACTCCCCTCCATGTCATCTGGAGGTCGGAGCATCCTTTAACTACTGGTCACACGACTGGCTAGACATGGCCGCCAATGATACTTTGGCCTCACAGCACCGCTCCATCCGGTCACCCTCACAGACCATGGATTCAGACTTCTTGGATGATGAACCTGATCCTGACTCCACACGTCAGAGTAGATCACAGGCCTGTTCTTCCTCTTCACCCAACGAACACACCTTTGAGAGACCAATTGACTGTAACAAGGACTCTCGTGCCCACCAGGAGCTGCTACGCCGTATGGCAGGCAACCTGAACCTGGAGCTTGGGATTGTCCAAGAGGAGGTGAATCCCCTCTTTGACGTCAGCCAGAGGGCTCCTTCTGCTAAGGTGTCTGTACCGCTCCACGAAGGGGTATACAGCATCGTGAAGGTGCGCTGGCAATCCCGCCCTCAATCCCACCGGTGTCCAGGGTCCCAGACCACAACTACCCTCAGGACAAATTCTCCTTTCTGTTCCAGCACCCCACTCCAAAGTCACTGGTTATTGACGCCATGAACCAGAAAGAGCGGCAAGGTCAACTGGGTTCCACCCCTCAGAGCAAGGAGGTGAGGAAACTCAACCTCCTTGGCAGGAAGGTTTACTCCACAGCTGCCCTTCAGCTTCACATCGCAAACCACTCGGCCCTTATGACAAGGTATATCTTTAACCTCTGGAATGCCATGCAAGGCTTCCGTGCTGTTATTCCAAAAGATCATCTTAGAGACTTCAACACGATGCTCGAAGAAGGGGAAATGGCATCCAGCGACACTCTGATGGCCATCTGGAATGCCGTGGACATGGCCACCAGTACAATGGCATTGTCGGTAGTAATGCGCCATTCGGCCTGGCTACAGGGCTCGGGCCTGCCTCCGCACCTGCAGCTCACTATTCAGGACCTCCCATTTGAAGACCCTGACCTTTTTGCTGAGTCCATGGATGTGAAGCTCCATGGCATGAAAGACTCCCGGGCCACTCTCCAGTCGCTGGGAATTTATACCCCACAACCTAACAGATGCTCTCTAAAACCTCACCAACTCCTCCAGCAACAACTCCAGCAGTTGAAACAACAGATCCAACTGCACAGTACATTCCCAAGGTCCCTCCCCTTTTCCCAGTGCCACCTTGGGGACATGGACAGGGACATGGTCTGTTCAGGGAAGAGTAAGTCCCACGTCCCCCAATCGGGTAAGTGTGGGCAGGCCTCCGAACTCTCATCGGGGAAGAAACAGCACTTTTGACGGTTACCATATGGCCGGCGAACCCATGAATTGACTGGTCCCCAGCTGTTTACGCCACTTCACAAACCACTGGGCCAATATCACATCCGACCAGTGGGTCCTCGAGACAGTCGTGGAGAGGTATCGTATTCAGTTTCTTTTGATTCCTCAGGACAGAAAACTGCCCCCTCGCTCATCCCTTGGAAACCAGGAACTGTCCTACCTTCTCGAGATCAAATGCCAAAAACTCCTCTCCCTCAGAGCTATAGAAAGAGTTCCCAAGCGGGAGTGGGGAAAGGGATTTTACTCCCGATACTTCCTGGTCCCAAAATCCAACAGGGACCTTCAACCCATTCTAGATCTCAGAGCCTTAAACAAACACATAAGGAGAATAAAGTTCCGCATGGTCTCCCTATCATAAATCCTTCCATCTCTGTCTCCTGGGGATTGGTTCACGGCCCTCAGTCTGAAAGATGCATACTTTCACATAGCCATAAGGCCCCACCACAGGCAGTTCCTAAGGTTCACGGTGGCGAGCAACCACTTTCAGTTCACCTCTCTCCCTTTCTGGCTCTCCCTGGCCCCCAGGGTGTTCACCAAGTGCATGGTGCCGGTCGCGGCATACTTGGGCAGACGGGGCATAAGAATTTACCTCCATCTAGATGACTGATTAATAGTCGGGAAATCAAGCTCCCAAGTAGAGCTCCACGTCAAAGCAGTAGTGAGGCTCTGCAACTATCTGGGCCTCCGTATAAACCAAGAGAAGTCAAAGCTTCACCCATCCCAAAACATAGAGTTCATAGGGGCGCAACTAGATGCTTACAAGGGGGTTAGCATTCCTACCCCGCTCCAGATTTTGGTCCATTTGGTCCATTTGTTGGTCCATCAATTTGGAGCTGCAAATATCTCCCATGACCACAGCTCAATGGTGCCTGCAGCTCCTCGGTCACATGGCAGCCTCCACCTCAGTGATCCTGATAGTGTGCCTGAGGATGAGGCCTTTCCAAATCTGGCTTTCCACGGTGTTCCACATATGGAGGGACTCCCTGAACAAGGTACTGTCTGTTCCCCAGGACATGCTGGGGACACTTCAGGTGTGGAAGGATATCCGCTTTGCCATGGGCGGCATCCCCTTCAAAGACCTCAGGCCCTCGGTGACCTAAATAATGGATGCCTCGAACACAGGGTGGGGGGCCCCACATCTCTGGGGGCCTCTCCACTCAGGGGCTCTGGTCCCACGCCAATGGCCCTCTCCACATAAACATGAAGAAACTAAGGGCCATCAGGCTAGCCTGCTTGACCATCATAGACAAGATACAGGGCAGGTTGGTCCAGATCCTCACGGACAATGCCACAGCCATGTTCTACATTAATCAGCGGTGGGGGGGGGTCCGTTCTACACCACTTTGCGAGCAGGCATCCAAACTCTGAGAATTGGCCATACGACACAACTTCCACCTAGTGGCCTCCCATCTACCCTGGGTGGACAACGGGCTGGCGGACTCTCTAAGCAGAAAGCCGCTAGTGAACCACGAGTGGCTCCTTCACAGCAAGGCGTTCTCCCTCCTGGTAGACAAATGGGGTCTTTCCTGGATAGACTTGTTTGCGACACAACAGAATCACAAATGCCCCCAGTTCTGCTCCCTCAGGGGCCGGGAGGAGGGGTCCCTCACTGACGCCTTCCTCATCAACTGGTCGGGGCCCCTGATGTACGCCTTCCCACCAGCTCCCCTTATACAGAGGGTGCTCCTGAAGACTGACAGGGACAGAGCGAACATAATACTAATAACTCCGGACTGGCTCAGACAGCACTGGTTCCCACTCCTGCAGGACATGTCCATAGAGATCCCACTCCACCTCCCACCATGGGTGGACCTCCTGACGCAGGACTTGGAGCACCTTCAGCACCCAGACCCGGGCCGCCTACACCTGATGGCATGAATGCTCTCTGGCTCAATGCGCAGGAGAAGTTTTGCTCAGACAGGGTTTAAGGGGGGCCTGGTTGGTAGCAGACGACCATCTACCAGGTCCACGTATACAGCCAAATGGAAGCGTTTCTTCATTTGGGCCTGGGGCAAGGGTTTAGACCATATATCAGACCTAATTCATCTGATCCTCGACTATCTGCTAGATCTAAGGGAAAGAGGCCGTTCTCACTGAGAGTCTGTTTAGCGGCAATCTCTGCTCTCCACGAGAGTGTGGATGGGCAATCAGTTTTCTCCCATCACACCTCAGTCAGATTCCTAAAAGGAGTAGAGAGACTTTTTGCCCAACTTCATAAGCCCACCCCACCTTGGGACCTGAATATCGTCCTCCAGGCAATGACAGAGCCGCCCTATGAACCCTTGGACTCAGCCATCCTTCTGGGTCTTGTTCTGGAAGGTGGCCTTCTTAGTAGCTATCACCTCTGCTAGAAGGGTTTCAGAGTTGAAAGCACTCTCCTCAGAACCCCCATACACAAGGTTCTACCCAGATAAGGTGGTTTTGTGTCACCACCCATCCTTCCTCCCTTAGGTGGCCACCCCTTTCCACCTTAAACAAGAAATTTGCTTGCCAATTTTTTACCCACATCCCCAGGTTACGCAGAACCAGAGGAAGTGGCATACTCCGGACGTGAGGAGGGCACTCTTAACCTACATCAAGTGCACCTGTCCGTTTTGCAAGACTCCCCAACTGTTTGTGGCAGTCGCCGAACGTAAGAGAGGTTTACCAGAATCCTCTCAGTGTATCTCCAAATGGATTGTGAACTGTATCAAGGACTGTTATCAAAGGTCGAAAATGCCCCTTCCTGGAACTGTTAGAGTCCCCTCTACCAGGGCTCAGGCATCCTCTACAGCCTTTCTCGCCAAGGTCCCAATCCAAGAGATATGCAGGACTGCTACGTGGTCATTGATTCATACCTTCACAAAGCACTATGCTATCACCCAGCAGGCTAGAGATGATGCCACTCTGGGCAGAGCTGTACTCAGTGTGGGTAGACTGTAACTCCTCCCACTGTCCACAGGTACACCTAGCAGTCACCTGTAACTGAATGATGTGAGCAGCACTCAAAGGAGAATGGTGGGTTACTTACCAGTAACCATCCTTCTTCAAGATGCACTGCTTGCATACATTCAGGCCCCTCCCACCATCCCTGCTAACGGAGTTGGTGAAGGTATAAGGGACTGGGAGGGTCAGGGTCACGGTCACCTATCTAGCCATGGTCGCAGCATGGAGGGAGCGTTGGCTGCCTGCCCTGACCTGACAGGCTATGGCTGAAGACTTTCCAAGCTACTGTGTGCTGTGGTATGTGGACACCTGTAACTGAATGTATGTGAGCAGCCCATGTTGAAGGAGGATGGTTACTGGTAAGTAACCCACCGTTTTCTTTCTTGGGCCTCTCCTGTAGTAGATGATTTCAGGGTACCTGTCTAGCTCTGTCAATTTGTTTTCTTACTTCCCCACGTGAATACTGTAGTTTCAAGAATGCTTAATAGAGATCCTCAAGATGTCTGTCTCTGTCTGAGGGATCAGAGCAAATGCGGATATATCTTAGGGCTTGGCTGTAGACAATGGACTGTGTGGTCTGTTTAGGATGGAAGCTCGAGGGATGTAGGTAACTATATCAATCAAAAAGTTTTCGGTACAGGGTGGTGTTGATGTGCCTATCCCTAATTTGTACTGTAGTGTCGAGAAAGTGGATCTCCTGTGTAGAGTGTTCCAGGCTCAATTTGATTGTGGAGTGGAAATTGTTGAAATCTCTGTGAAAATCTTCAAGAGCATCCCTGCCATGGGTCCAGATAATGAAGATGTCATCAATGTAGCGTAGGTTAAAGAAGAGGTGTTCTGGGATGAAACTTGAGGAAATATTCTTCTAAGTCGTCCATAAAGATGTTGGCATATTGTGGGGCCATGCGGGTGCCCATAGCAGTGCCACTGACTTGGAGGTATAAATTATCCTCAAATCTGAAGTGGCTGTGCGTGAGCACAAAGTCACAAAGTTCAGTCACAAGCTGTGTTGTGGCATCATCTGGAATGGCTCTTCTAATACCTTGTAATCCATATCTGGCTACGTGGACTCCCTCCTCAGACCCTATGTTATCAACATCCCTAGCTATCTTCAACATGCCATGGACTTCCTGAGGAAAATACAGTCCATTGGTGAACTTCCAGAAAACACAATTCTGGCCACTATGGATGTAGAAGCTCTTTACACCAACATCCCACACAAGTACCCACCTCGGGAAGTAAGACAACAAATTGACACAGATACACGGGTACCCCGAAGTAATCTACTACAGGAGAGGCCCAAGAAAGAAAACAACAGAACACCACTAGTCACCAGATACAACCCCCAAGTCAAACCTCTGCAACAGATCATTAAGGACCTACAACCTAGTCTAAAAGATGATCCCTCACTCTCTCAAGCCTTGGGAGACACTTCACTTTGCCTACAGACAGCCACCCAATCTTAAACAGATTCTCACCAGCAACTACAGATCTAACAACAGAAACATTGAAGCAGGCACACACCCCTGCAACAAACCATGCTGCCAAGTCTGCCCACATATCTGCACAATAGATACCATCATAGGTCCTAATCAAGCCTGCTACTCCATCAAAGGCTCATTTACCTGTTCATCTACTAATGTGATCTATGCCATCATTTGCCAGAAATGCCCCAACCCCTTATACATTGGACAAACGGGACGATCACTGCGCAAAAGAATAAATAAACATAGAGCTGATATCAGAAATCACAAAACAAAACAAAACAAAAAAACCAGTTGCTGAGCACTTCCATCTTTCTAATCACTCGATAAATGATTTGTGAACGACCGTCATCAGAGGTGTGACTGGGACATCAAGACTTCAAAGAGAAACAGCTGAACTCGAATTAATATGCAAATTAAATTCCGTGAAAGCAGGATTGAATTGAGACTATGGGTTCTTTTCCCATTACAAAAGGTAATTTGACTTCAGGCTTCCCAGGGTTTGAACCTAACAAGTGCTCTGATTTGCTGTTACTGTATGACCTGATCCTATGTTTTACACCCTCTTGCATTTATTTTCATTCCATTCTGTAAGTTCACCCATCTTCGAAGCATCTGACAAAGTGGGATTTTCTCCCATGAAGGCTCATGTGAAAAATAAATTTGTTAGTCTATGTGCCATACAACTCCTTGGGGTTTTTTTTTTGTTTTGTTTTTTGTTTGGGGGGGGGGTTTGTTTTGTTTTGTTTTGGTTTGGTTTGGTTTTTTTTGTGCTGAACTAAACTAACACAGCTGTCCCTTTGGAAACTGAATTACCTGAGCCTGTAACATAGTCACATCCATTTATCTAGTTGAGTAGCCTACCTCTAATGTTTGTCTATACCAGATGCTTGAGAAGGAAGGAAAAAACGCACAGCTTAGAAATAGTATTGCTCTGTGAAACACATAAAGAAAGGAAAGTGAGAATGGGAAAGAATAGTTAACAGTAAGGAAGACAAATGAAAATGAGTTTGAGATATTAATTAAATAAAGACAAATTAAATTAAAGGAGGGGAAGGAAACAGTATATATCAAATACAGCTAAGACAAGCATACACAGATCACCGCTTTGAGAAATAAATAGAAAACTAAGTAATTTACTTTAGCTTTTTCTCAGTTAAGTTCTTCAAACACACAGTACATTCACTTTCAAACACATTTTAAAAACCTGTAAACAAATCAAAGTATTTCTCATACATTCTGGAAATAAAGAAATGACATTGATATTTTAAATTTCTTGGATGGTAATCATTTTCTATTGTGATGGAAAATATGTAAATAATTGATTAAAATTTATTAAAATTGATTAAAATCATAAGAGAAAATTAATAAACATACAGAAAACATGCCAGCATTCAAAATCACAGGCATCTTTTTAAGTTGTTTAAAATTGAAGAGGGTGCCAAATAAACATAGATTAAACTTATGTAGTCACTTCACATTGGCGGGGGGGGCACTAAAATATATAAAGAATAAAACAGTACTTAATTTATAATGAAGAAAGTGCGGGGGCTCAATCTTTCTACATTCACAACTTATGCAGGAATCCCAGAGGTTCCACGGTTATGAACTGTTGAACCTAGAGATGCCAGGGCTCAGTCCTGGAAACAAGTTAAGTATTGGAATAAAATCTTTTGTTGAATAGCACGCTGTATAGTCACCATCACCACAGTGAAAGCCACCAGGACAATAAGGCTTGCAAAGGTACAGGCACAGAGGCACAGTATCTCTAGACACTGCCATCATCTGCCAGAAAGATTAGACCCAGAACAAAAATAAACTTATCTTTTATGATAATGGAGAGAGCATAGCTTGCTGAAACATTAGGATACCAAGAAGGCCAAAAACATTCCAGACTTGTCAAAGGTTTATTTCATAATGAATGTTTTTTTTTCCTCTTCTTTTAGTAAGATTTTAGGTGTGTATTTCCAGATTTAACCTTGAGACCCTGTCTTCTTCTTCTCCTCCCTTAACATAACTTCTCTTAAGTAGTATCTCAGTATCTGCATGCTGAGTAAACTTTGTACTTAGAGTAGTTAAGAAAACTTAACAGATTCCAGCAGATGCAGATTGGATTTCTCTAATAAGGATGTACCTGAAGTTTTGTGCATGTGCTAATCAAATACGTTTTAGTTTTATACAAATTGAATTTTCCACAGATCAATAGCAATTTAAATGTCATCATTTCAAGTAAAAGTACTGTGCTTATATGTCTGTTCATTTCACATGCTAAATAACTCAAAATGAATCAGGAAAGGAATCCTGCTTCTTTCTTTGGAATTAAATGCTACACACATGGGGAAAAATCACCCTGTCTTAAAACTGCTAATCTGATCAGATATAGCAAATCTCACCTAGTTATAGTTTGATGTTGATCTTTATAGACATGGTTTATAATTTAATTCCGCTACAAAATTAACTCTTAGGCTGTGTTCACACACAGACATTATTTTGATACAAGTTGTGTTGAAACAACTTGTATCGAAATAATGCCTTATTTCGAAATAACTTGATTCAAATTAACAGTTTGTTAATTTGAATTAAGGAAAAAAGCTCAAAGCAAGATAGCTGTTTCAGGCAACAGTTATTTTGAAACAAGTCACTGTTGTTTCGAAACAACATGTTCAGACGGCATTGTTTCGAAACAATTGTTTCAAAACAATGTTGTTTCGTCCCCACATGGGGTTTAAGTTGTTTCGAAACAACGGGTGCCATTGTTTCGAAACAACCGTGCATCGTGTGAACAGGGTATTTCTTATTTCGAAACAACCTCTGTTGTTTCGAAATAAGAGTGCTGTGTGAACACGGCCTTAATGAGAGATCCTGTGAGCAGATGGATGGGACTGACTGAGTTAAAACACTCCCTATCAGAGAACTGCTTTCAGTGGTGGTAGAACTATTAAATTGCAAAACAGGAGCAATGCATTTGTAATATAGATATGAGCTGAACATATGAATGTATCTCATTGTCCTTACCGAAGGTCCTCTCATAACATGTATATGAATAAGGGAAGAGTTAATGTTACCATGGGAATTGTATCTCTAAATTTTATGACATTTCTAGATTTAACTCTCCAAACTTTTGCATTTATGTAGTTTGTTGCATTGAGATTACATTTGTGTTACAAGAAAAAAGAAAGTATACTGAAAAACAGATTAAAAACAGCATTCATACCTATTAATTCTTTTGGTTCAAAATACATCAGTCTTTTATTCCTAATGCATATACGATTCAACAGTTGGAAATACAGTATAGCTCATGAGTCAAAAACCTGTTTTGTATGATAAACAAGGAGTCCTGTGGCACTTAAAGACTAATGAATTTATTTATTATATGAGCTTTTGTGGGAGAAAATCCCACTTTGGCAGATGCTTCTGAGAAAGTGGGATTTTCTCCCACAAAAGCGCATGCAATAAATAAATTTGTTAGTCTTTAAGTGCCACAGGACTCCTTGTTTATTTTACTAAACTAGATGAACACGGCTGCCCCACTGGAACTATTTTGTATGGGATCCCTTCAAAATCTTCCTCAGCTTCATGTAGGATCAAGGATATATTTTCCTGTTTTTATTTACCTATGCACAATACATAGGGAGACAGTTTTGCTTAATGGATATAGCACAAAACTAGGACTCAGAGGACTTCAAGTCTATTCCTGGGTCTGCAACTGAGCTGCCTAATGTCACAGGTAAGTCAACTTGCCACTCTGTACCTCAGTTTCCCCATTGGTAAAAGGGGGATAGTGACAGTTATCACCTTTGTAATCCATTTTGAGTTTAGATGAAAATTACTACTTAAAACCTAAGTATTATTATAGGGGAAATAATATCTACTTGATCTTAAAATTAATCTGAATAAGTGGAATCTTTCATTTTTCAACCCACCTAAACTCTTTCTTTTTCTAGTACAAACAGCTGTTAATTAAAATTATTATTTATTTCTGAATACTCAAAATTGTGCTGTGCTGTGGAATCGGCACTGTCGATGACTGATAATTTGGAGGAAGCCATGAGAAATTCTCCAAAAGCCTGAGTCTTAGCCTAAACTAAGGAAGCAGGTAAGCTGTGGTCTCCCTCCCCTCTCCCCAGAAGAAAAATTACTGTTAATCTCTTTGTCAACTACTAAACAGAGGCTATGTAACTTAGCACAGTGCCCTTTCCCCAACACTCCTTATCATGTATTTTTTCTGTCTTTTGCTGTCAGTTGACTCGTGTGTGTGCGTGTGTGTATTATTTCATTTTGATCACCAGCTCTACCTGGGTAAATAGTTCAGCAGACATCAGTAATAGTACTCAGTGGTACTCAGTGCTGAAGGCTGCATTGTCCTTGGTTCAATAATGCTGTTTGAGCTACCCAATGCTTTTTTCGTTGGAGCTTCAAATGTTATCACTATTAATAGCAAATAAAGCATCCTGCTCAATCAGTGTTACTGAAGAAGAAATACCACAGGCTGGTTCAGTGGCAAAAGTGCTCAGACAGGCTTATTGTTGTTGAAACAGTACTAGCTTCCTGGATCAAAATCTACAGTTACACTAGCATACGTATGCTCATTACAGTCGATTCAGCTCATCAGTGGCGAGACTTGCTGCTGCCCCTGAGGTTGGATGAAGGGTTTTGGTGCAGTGCTTTGGCATTTATAGGCAGATGCAAACAACTTGAATACATAATTTACATGGCCCTACATATTTTGTGACATCAGTTTGTTACTGCCACTTGTTCCTAATCTTTTGAACAAAATATCCTTGTTCATTATTTTGTCAAACCATTTAATCTTATATTAAATTAGTGTAGTTAGTATCTATGCTAACTAAAATATATTTACACACATAATGCTTAGTATGCTAGCAACAATGTTGCCAAGTTCATGTATTGGACAGTGAACTTGTAAGCATCTTTTTGAATATATGGCCTGGCTTTGGTTCACAGTCTCTAGTTCAAGTCTCACATCTTACACCAGGCTTGCTCTCTCTCTCTCGCTCTTTCTCTGTTACGCCCCTCTCCTTCATGGCACTAAGCAGAGCGAAGTCTTTGGCAGCTGGTACAAGACTCTTCTTTCTGGTCTGTTGATGATCTCTTTGCTCCTCTTCCCAGTGTTTGCCTAAAGGAGATAGCTGCTGAAGGAACTGAATGGCAAACCACGCCAACCGCTTCATTTACAAACAGCTGCATATGAATAGTCTGAGGAATAAGGGACTAGAGGTTTATACCGCACCTATAATACTTACCAGTTCTGATCTGCTTTTATATGGTGTCTATCAGGCAAAGTTAGTCTTTAAGTGCCTCAGGACTCGTTAGTTTTATCATGCAAAGATCTTACTAAGTTTAGTGCTCCCCTTGATGGATACAGTATAGCAACAGATACAAAGTACTGTTTTTACGATTTTACAGATGGGGAAATCAAGGCACCAAGATATAAAAGTACTAACCGACTTTAACACAGAAAGCAAGTCAGAAATGAAAACCCAAGACTTTTGATTCACAGTCTCCTGATTATGACAAGTACTTCATAGACAGCTGGTCACATAGTGCTGGATCTTAGAAGTTAAGTATGTGTTAAGTATTTCCCCATTATTATCCATTTGTATAAGCAATTGCTGTAGTTGCTATGGGGAAGATAGTATTGGTGTTTGTGATTCATTGGTGAAGTGAAGGAAGTGACACCATGAAGATATAATAGTTTACCTGTAGTTAAGGTTAGAACCCAATTTAAAGTTAATTTTCACTCCATTGGTACTCAGAATCAAAAAGCCCATGTTAGAGCTGCTTGAAAAGTAGATTTTCCTGCCCCCCTCCTCCAAAATGTCAGTTAAAAAAAATCATTTTGACCAACTTTTTCCATTACAAATTTAATCTTTTAAGAAAAAAAAAAGCAAAATTTTCAGCCAAAACCCAACAACTTTTTCCTTTTTTGGTGTTATTTTATTTCATAAAAAGTTAAAATTTTTCACACAAAACAAACACTTTCTAATTTTTTGGGTATAAATGTAATTTTCTGTCAAAAATAGTTTTGAAAGAAATGTTTTTTACCAGTCGTAATTAATGAGGTCAAATACTAACTGTTTATCTTTGCTAGCTACTAGTGACAGTTATGAACATTTCAAGAAAACTGAGCAGATACTTTCAGGTTAAAATCTTCAGTGATGGGGTTTTTAGGGATTTTTTTCTAACTGTCATATTTCTGTGTCTCCTTTTAGTAGTTTCCAAATGGATAGCTGTGTTAGTCTAGTCCAGTAAAAAAACAACAAGCAGTTGTGTGGCACTTTAAGACTTACAGATTTATTTTTTCCATGAGCTTTCGTGGGAAAAGATCCCACTTCCTCAGATGCTTCGAAGATGGGTGAACTTACAGAAAGGAATTAAACTAAAACTGCTCTGATTTGCTGTTACTTTATGACCTGATCCTATGTTTTACACCCCCTTGCATTTAGTTTCATTCCTTTCTGTAAGTTCACCCATCTTCGAAGCGTCTGAGGAAGTGGGATCTTCTCCCACGAAAGCTCATGCAAAAAATAAATCTGTTAGTCTTAAAGTGCCACACAACTACTTGTTGTCCTTTTAGTAGCCCAACTAAATCACCTTATCGTATGATAATTAAAACACTGTCTGTTCACTGAAAGCTGCAAGAGGCAGTTCTTGTGCAGGGTTTGTTAAATGTTTATGAAATTAACATTTTTCATAAGTTAACACCACTTCTATCAATGAAGGCAATGGAGAAAAATAGAAATTGGCAATGACCTCACAGCAGTCAGAGTAGCTCTAGAACAAAGCACGACCAAAGCTCTACCGTTGATCTAGTCAGCTAACCCCAATGCAGTTTAGCTACTGGAACAGTATCATAGGGTATGCCAGAATTTTAGGATCAATGTTACTCCCTGACCCAGCCATGCTCCACACCTCCTATTCCCATTATATTGTACTGTTATATTGTAGGATAGTATGTCCCAACAGGGGTATGGGTGCCTGACAAGTTTTGGGGGATGGGGGGATGGCATTTAAGATACAAACTTTTGTGGATTACAACCCACTTCCATAAAATAAACAACTTATCACATTTGTTTTATGTATTAACTGTTCTTTCCCTTTTTGTTCATACTTATTACTTAAAAGAAATTAGACCTCATGCTGAAACATATTAAATGACGGAGAGAGAAAGTTTGAGCATCAGTAGAGGAAAGATACCTTCCTACACACATAGCTGAAGATTTCAATTTCCCCGCAACATAATGCTTTCCTCTCACAATAGGCCTCCCAATGGTACTTATACACAGTCTATAATGGCACACCATGGATCGCTATAAAACAGCAATTCCTATAATCTCCCTTTCGGCTGCATGGGTATCACATGTTAATGGAAAAATCACCAGTTATTGATGCTATGAAAAGAGCCACATTCTAACTTAACAGTACCACTAATACTTCATCCATAGTCACATGAGGATTTAAACACTTTTGGGTAATTCAGTATTATTAAACAGAGTCAAACTGATGATTCTGAAGCAATGGATTATTACCCATTATATATAACCCACAAAGATATCTTAAAGACATTGAAGAGTAGTGGCAGACAAACATTCTCCACAAAATAAATAAATAATACCTGGCAATGCCTGCAGGCTATTGACCCCAGAATCCCAAAACTTGTTAAAATTTATGAGAAAAATTTGGCAACATGACAAACTTGCTGTCTCGGTATATGTTTACTTACTGTAGTTCCAAGGAAAGGAAGTAAAGGCATTCCAAAGCAAATGGAACCAGGATGTAAGGAGGTCTTTGACAATAGTTGAATATAAAAAGCTTTCCATGGATGCTCACCTCTAGCTAATTCACCAGAAGATTGATTTATACATGGATTTGACTTGATCCATGTATCTGAATTAGGTATTAAAGGTATAGAATGTGTCTGAGCTGGAAAAAATTCCTCCGTCTATATTATATAAACTGTTATGTTAAACCATTATGAAATTGTCTAAAAATTTTTCAGATGTTGGGATGCAATTTACATTCAATAATCAACTTCATATCAAAGACTTCTCTTTTGTTCTTGCCACAGCTGATCACTAACCACAAGACTAAACTTACTGTTCTTCTTTGAGTGCTGCTCAGATGCATTCAGTAATAGGTGTCTCCGTGCCGGAGCACCAGATTGGTTGGAAAAAACTTGTCCTAGCCTGTCAGGAGAGGGGAGGCGGCCTCCACCGCTTTGCCACCCTGTGGCTATATATACAGTCACCTCCCAACCCCTCCTCAGTTTAATTTCTTCCGCCTTGTGCGTTGGAATTGGAATGTCTGCTCCTTGCAAACTGCAAGCAGCCTGTCCCTTTCTTCAGCTTGCTGTCCAGCTGGGAGCATCTCTTTGTGGATTTAATTCCACAACAAGAGTTCCCACTACTGGACCGAAACATCGCGTTGATGATGCCATGGTTCAAACCCTACGCCGAGTGCAGCAAGGCCTTCCCCCAGGATGACCCCCACAGGAAGTGCCTTAGGTGCCTGGGCAAAGACCACATGGTCTCAGCTTATTCCATTTGTCTCTCCTTCAAATCCAGAATGATCAAGGAGACGGAACAGTGACACTGCGCCCTAGCCTCGGAGGAGGCCCGGCACCCTTCACCTGAGGCTTCGGGTTCACACCCAGCACTGAGACCCAGCTCGGCACCAGAGCCTATGTGGCACTGCACCACCGGCCACCACCACCACCACCACTGCATCACCTCAGTGCCGACTCCGGCACCCCAGCGCCTACCCGGCTCCCCAGCACCTCGGCACCGCTCGAGGTCGTCCTCAGTTAGCCTGGCACCGACGGTACCGGGATCGTCTCGGCGCTGCTCCACATCATCTTTGGTGCCGACAGCCCAGTACGGTCCAGCCTCACCGATGCCGAGCTTACCCTGCCACCGGCCAATTTCACCCTTGGCACCGCAGGCCCACCATAGCCCAGTGCTGCAAGAGTGGGAGTCCTCCTGCCCAGGCAGTCCTCCCTCCCCGGGCAAGGACTTGTCTCCTTCTCAAATGGAGTCACTCCTCCTCCCGTCCACCCCGGAAGAGGTGGAGGCAGCATGAGCCCTCCTGTTACTCCCGACACCCCCTGCCCCACTCCCAACCAGAAGGGGCAAACCGGACTTCATATCAAAGTCCTGGGTCCACCTGGGGTGTTCGCCCTCACCACACAGCCCCCCATCATCCACTCCAGTGGGGGCTGGCACCACCTCACCATAGCCGGTACCAGTCCGGGAATCTCAGCCCCCCTCCCCTGCTTCCAGCCCAGAGGAAGGACCTTCCAGGGGTTCCAAACGACCTTGGCGCTGCACATCAGCCCCATCACCTTTTTGTTTTAGGCAGCAGGAATGGTCCCCCAAAGGAACTCCCTCCCTGACACGGCGAGCTCCCGGTACCACTCTCTCTCCAGCACCGGGGTCTTATACAGGAAACCTGTCGACGCATTTTGATTTGTTGCACCGGGCTACCGCCCATTTAGGCATGGAGGTGCAGCCCTTGAGCCTCTCTCTCGATACCCTCTTCGGGCCAGCCTTTGCCTCAACGGCACCCTTAGCAGTCCCGCCCCACCCAAGCGTATGGAACCTCGCATGCTCCCGGTGGCAGAGCCCAAGGTCCATTCCCTCGGTTTTGGATATGATGTGCGTAAAGTATTGGGTGTGTGAGTCGGACTACCCCTGCCTTTTTGGCCATCTGATCCCCCCGAGGAACATAGTCCAGCTGGCACTGGGCCCCGGGGAGCCCCCCAGTGACCCCCTTCCCTCGTCCAAGAAGACCAAGGAACTGGACCTGCTAGGCCATAAGGTTTACTCCTCATCGGCCTTCCAACTACGAGTGGCAAACAGCCAGGCTATAACAAGCAGATACTTGCTGGATGTCTGGGAGTCACTCGGGAAATTTAGAAGCCTGCTCCCACCTGAAGCTAGAGAGCAGTATGATGCTTTTCTGGAGGAAGGCAACCTAATCTCCCAAGATCTCCTCCTTTCAGCACGTGATGTGGTGGACACAGCTGCTCTCACCATGGCCTCAGTGGTTACCATCCACAGGGAGGCATGGCTTAGGGAGGCTAGAGTGCCCCCTAATGCACAGAAGGCAATCCTTGACCTGCCCTTCGAGGGGGACATCTTGTTTCCCCCTGAAACCCTCTCGGTGGTGGGCACCGCCTGAGATCCTTGGGGAGAGGCCAAGCACTTTGGCCTGCTCCCCCACAGACCCATCCCCCCAACTTAGTTTCCCTCCCCCCCCCTCAAATTCCCCATCTTCTCCCAGAAGGGGACCACAGGGTAGTTTTTTCTCCCACCACTTTATCCGCTGCGAAGGCTGGGTCTTTCCCCCTTCTCTCGCAAGGAGGGGCCCACTACTCACCACCACCCCGCTTCGATCCTTGGGCATATAGGCATCAGGGCGTCAGCGCCTCAGACGGCCGCCACAACCCCCCCCCCTTTCCCCTTTGCTACTGCACTAGCAGACCTCAGATCAGGGGCGACATGGCCCTGACAATATAATGATGCCCCTGCCTGCACCGACGGTACCTGAGTACCATGGGCTACTCTGCACATCCCTTAAGCGGCGACTCCTCCGAAGACAAATGGAAAACCACCTTTTCCCCTCCTTGCATCCCCCTTTCCGGATATTCCCCTACCGCGCGTCCCCCACGCCAACACAATCACCAGGGACAAGAGGCACATCTCGTTGTAGCCCCAGCCCCACTGCAGAGGCTCTGAGACTCACATATTCGAAGCCTACCTGCAAACAGAACTGTGCCTGTGAGCATGATGCCTTCCTCAGGTAGGCCTCCTCGAGTCTGGGTCAGGAGAAGCGGGGGGATACCTCCGGTCACATACCATCAGCTCAACACGCAGCAGCCTTTGCGTCCCCAACCCCAATTCAACAGGAATATCTCCTGCTCACTGAAGGGGACACATCTGCTTAGCCAGAGCGGACTTTTACCTCTAAAGGAGCCAAGGTGAATGGCCCACCCCTAACAATTCCCGTCTTCCTTATGGGAACTACAGTTCCACACCCTCACCTTGTGGTGATCTAAGTGATGACCAGGGCTCCCACCCTAGGAACCCTCGTCCTCAGTCCACCTCCCAATCGTGGTGGTCAATCCCCCTTATGCCCTCGCCTGTAAACACGGGCCAGGTGTACCTTCCTCGAACTCCCAGACAGGGATCCTAGGAGAGGACAATTAGTTGCATCTCCATGTAGGGGAAAAGCGAGGGGTCACCCTTTCGGGCCTTCTCCCATCAACGCCCTCCTCCACATCACCAGCCACTATACTGGGCAAGAGACCATCTGTGGGCAGAGGGGATCCTTCCCAAGGGACTTGTAGCTACCCCTTTTTCTGCCTCTTGGTCTTGTACCCTGGCAGGGCACATTCTCCCCCTCCTTCCACCCTTTGTTTCTTGGGGCCCTCCCACTACGTCTGATTGCAGACCTATAACTCTACCACGGGGTTACCCCACATGTATTGGTGGCGCCCAATAGTACTGCTGCTCCTCCTCAACTCGTGAGGATCCATTTACATATGCTGCCCGTCCACTGGTGTGATAGACAGAGGGAATCAAGCTAGAGCCTATTTCCTACAATATCCAGGAATTTGGGGATCGTACTCCCTCAAATCGCCTTCCGGCTTCCAGCCTGGGGAAATAAGTCATTCGATTCTCTAACCCCCAGAGTATCCTTGAGATACTGCAGTTGCCACTCTGTGGTGGATTCACTTCCTAGCTGGTAGGAAATGAACCTCCCTTGGCATCGGGGTTCTCAAGATATCCTTGTATTGAGGAGTTTTCCTTGGAACCCACTGGTGCGGCAGACCGGTAGTGCTATCCCTCTGGGAAGTACTGTAGGTGCTGAGACCGTGACCTTAGATGGCAGTTCTAAGAACCTTTTTGGTCCACATTGGAGTGACCAAATGATAGCAGGCGCAATTCCCGACCCTTCTTCTCCCTCCCTCATGCACTCGTGAGGACTCTCGCGATGCGAAACCCTGCGAGATTATAGGCTGAGTGGCCCTTTTCCTGTGAGTTCTCATGCTCCCATGGGCCCTATAAAGACCAACTCAATAGCACTGCCTCAGGCCACCTTGTTATTGGTGAATCTTATGTCCTGGAGCCTCTCTCCTGTGAGAACCCGGCCCTTGGTACCTGTTCGGCTGGAAACGTGCGCTCCTGCACTACCCAGTTTATATCTAGCATACCGTAGGCCCGTGTTCTGCTCAGCTTGGCCTCCATATGCTGTTATTTAGTGTCTCGTGGATCTTCTCAGTCGTCTCTCAAGCCCCACCCTACCACCCTGTATCCTCATCCTCACTTGCACCGACCAGACTCGGCTATATCTGGTCACGACCTGGACAGGGGATATGTTTACTCCCCTACAGCTACCTCTGTACCCAGTAGTCGTCCAGATCAGTTCATAACCATATGGTTCCAGCTAAGCCTTCGGGTGATCAGTTTAGGGACTAATCACCCTTTCTTCATTCTCGTGTGGGACATGGCCCGCACTTGTTGGCATCCAGCGTTCTCTCACAAGTCCACGCTGCAAGGCCCATGGCCAGACACTACATTCTGTCTGTCATACTTCATGTTTTCACCTATGCGGAACATGTAACACAACCCTCTATGTTCACATTGCATCCTTTACTCCGGTTATGGTGGCCTTGTTCCGACCTGCTTATGCGCATATGTCTCAGCGGGATCGGTCCTGCCCCTGTCCTGGATTGGCTCTCAGCTGTTGACTCTTCTGAGCCACGTCAAGGCCTGTTTGTCTCTTGACTCCAGTGAGGATCTTGTTGCTGGGCCTCTACATTATGGGGCATGTTGCTGCGCTGAAGGTGGAAGAACCAACTCTACCCGCCATCCATCAGCATGGATGGTAGTCACCTATTACTGAATGCATCCGAGCAGCGCTTGAAGAAGAACGGTGGGTTACTTACCAGTAACCATCCTTCTTCGAGATGGGCTGCTCGGATCCATTCAGGTCCCTCCCCTCCGTCCCTGCATCTGGAGTTGGCGACTCTAAGGAACTGAGGAGGGGTCGGGAGGCAGCCTTATATATAGCCACGGGGTGGCGCAAGGGGCAGAGGCTGCCTCCACTTTCCTAACAGGCTAGGACAAGTTTTTTCTGACCAATCTGGCGCTCCAGCATGCAGACACCTATTACTGAATGGATCCAAGCAGCCCATCTCAAAGGATGGTTACTGGTGAGTAACCCACCGGTTCATAGGGATGCTACATTAAGCTCACTGATATCAGAACATCTGCTCTTACAGCATTAGATACTACCTCCCATGATAGACAAATGGAATATTGCATTAAGTAATATGGCATTTGAAAGAAAAATTATGAAAGGAGTCCACAGATTTAATTACATGTAGTCTTCATTTCTATATTTATTTCATTATTAGATCATTATGGAATAGATATGTTCATATGAACTTTGATGGCAAGGTGAAATAGCGCTTGACACTCTTGTCATTGTACCACTGATAATTTCTTGCATTGTATCTCTTTGATCTGACAAATTGCTTTGCTTTCTAAGTGTCATATTTTTCTTCTTTCCAATGGCTTATTTCATTTTCTCCTTTTTTGGTTCTTCTTTCTGAATTTTATTAGCCATGTTAGATAGTAAATAAATAAAATATTATTCTATGAATCAATTCATATAACTTTGTAATTTGCTTCTTTTTTATTTTTTCTTATTTCATTGTGATTGTTATGGTTGTTCTTATTTTCTTTACATAGCATATTATTTTAAACAAAGAAAATAAAACCCCCTTTATAAATCTTTTTTAAAAAAATATTTTTCTTAATGGTTTTCTTTTTCCCTTTAAGTAGACAGCCTGTTAGTCATTGCTTTTAAATGAGCTTACGATGGCAATAAAATCAAGAAGTAGACATGTAAATGATAGTGTAATGCCCAAGAAAATATCTAGTTCAGTTGTGAAGCAATAAAATTTCTTTCCTTTACAAGACCAAAACTAAAGATTTGTGTTTTTATAAAAGAGTCACAAGCAAAGCTTGCAATAATATTTTCATTGGATTAAGATTCTCTTCTAATGCATGTCTCTTAATTCCTTAAAATAATTCAATCAATCAGTGGCAAAACTAGTAGATCAGATTGTTCTTGGTGTTTAAACAGATAATCAATAGTTCAAGGCAATAAAATTAAATGTTTTGAGCTTTATTAAACTTTAGAGACTGCTGATAAATAGCCAGAAAATAAGACAACTTTGTCAATTAACATAACTATGACAGCAAAGTTTTGCTTTATGTTCTTCTGGTCTGTTATAGTACTGATAATAAAGCAACAACAACAAAAAATGCTTGGAATAATATTAATATTATATGTCCATTTAATTTTGGTGCTGGTTTGAAGTTTTTTCCATCATATGCAAGGTTTATAGCTTGGTTCAATGGGTCTCAGCACCTGCACTATAAAAATTGTTCCAGCACCATTGTGTTTATCCCAAAAAGTAATAAAATGCAGTGTGAGACAATACAGGCCAAAAATAAGTATACTGAGGATTGGTCAGTCCAATGAATTAAAAAATAACACAGTATGCCACACTCCTTCTCATTGCCCCTTTACATTTTGAAAACGCATAGAGGGCTTTATCTGCAAGGTATTAATCTCTCTTCTTCCCAGTATAACAAATCATTTCAATATGTAATTAACTTAAAGCATGTAAGTAGTCCCATTGACTTCAGTTATATTATAACCTTAGTATATCCTTAAGCACTTTACTAATCACTGTTCACTAGTTGCAGGTCTGAACCCTTAGAGTAGTTACACCTCAAATAACTTTCCTTATTACTACTGCTAACTGAAAAACATCAGAATAATTTGAAGTTCCAAAGGGCAGCCGTGTTGGTTTAGTAAAGCAAAAAAAGAAAAGTGAGGAGTCTTGTGGCACTTAAAGACTAACAAATTTATTATCGCATGAGCTTTTGTGGGAGAAAATCCCACTTCGTCAGACGCTTTGAAGAGCTTTGAAGAAAAATTTGAATTTGTCTTAGCATAATAAGTTCGCCTTTGTTAAAGATCTGGGGTGAAATTAAGGCTTCATTGAAGTCAATGACAAAACCATCCTGCAGTTTTCCCTGCAATTGAATCTGAACTGAATTGGCTCTTTCAGATTCATAAAAATTAAAAGAATCACTACTAAAAGTTCTGTAAGTTAGGATTTAACCTTTACCTTGTATTGTCTATTGTGTAATAAAGCTTCCAAAATAACAGTAAGATGCCAGAAGACTTATTTTTTAGCAAGTTTACTTCTGCTATCTGCTGTTTTACTGAATGAAAAATATTAACGTCACTCAGATAGGATACAGTTCAAATCTATTGTATTGTCAATTCCTTTGCATCATGTTTTTATATCTAGCCTTTCAAAATGCACATCTGTACTAAAGACATATTTATGCATACACAGACTGTGCAATACAATGTAAATGATGACATTTGTAAGCCCCTGTGAAAATATGTGTACAGATCTCAGAGGATGGGGAGTACACAAAAGATTATACATTTCTGGCTGCATTTCTATAGGCTTTAGCATGTCTATTTTATCTAAGCGCTGAACCCTCTTGCCCCTTAAGTTAGTATGCATCAGTATAAACATAGAAGGAACATAATTAACTTTCACTTGAATTATAATAAATGCTAAGTAATTTTCATGTTTTACCTTCTTAGATCAGTTAAATATCTCTATTTATGTCACAGGATGAAAGTATGGGTTAGTTTTAAAAGAACACTTGAAATACATTCAACTGTCAGATTTTATTTAGCACTAGAAAATTTTCCTTCTAGAACATTTGATAACGAATGTCAAGATAATCATAAAGGCTTCAATCTTGTTTCCACTGAACGCAATGAAAATGTCCAGTACTGATTGTGATGGTAGTAGGTTTAGGCTTTAAATCATTTTAAATGCGTTTAACTCAGCACAGGTGACAGTCCCTGACAATTCTCCCTATATACCTACTGTTTTCTATTTAAATGGAGACTTTTGGTCCAGTGAGATTTATTCAAGCTTGGGAAAGTTTTATTTTTTCTCTTCAGTACTGTTTAGAATTTTGTTCAAGAATTTATCATTTGTTTTATTCACCAATCATTTTACCAACTCCAGTGCCATAGGTTGATTAGATTGCACCAGCCATAAGCTTGTGATTTAGGTCAACGTAATTTCCATGAGAACATTCATTTACTTCAGTGTATAAAGTGTAACTGCAATTTGAAATTGACATGACAAATATATTATATAGAAAACTACTGCAAATTAAAGGATATCAGAATCCATTCTGTTCATACTGTTGTATTGTACTTAATAATGCATCAGCTATTCAATATAAAATTCCTTCTTTTTCAGATGATTACATAATATACATCCCAGGCAATAAATATTTAAGCATATACACAATTTTAAGCATATGACTGACTCCTTAGCAGTAGTACTAGTTGTAAAAAAAATGTACTGATGTTTATTTTTTTTCATGTACTTACTCTGTATTGTGGACCTACCAAAACTGAGTTGTGGTTGAAGCAGAGGGAAGACTGGCAAAGCCATATAGATAGGCTGTTTTCCTATTGTGCTCCACCATAAATAAATAAATAAACAATACTTCCCATAATAAGAGGGCTAAAATAAGAAAAAATTCACTCAGATGAATGGCCATACAGATTTAAAATGATATAACTATCTGTCTTTGCAGCTAATTTTCTTCAAGGTATCTCTGTCTCATTCTAAGACATCAGAGCACAGCCCCCCATGATGTGATTCAGTTCAGCAATCTACTACTCGCTTCTTAAGAGCTGAAGTGCTATGTTCATACTCTAGTTTTCCTTTACTTCCAGGAACCTGTGAGTATTCACCTTGAGACTGAGGACTTGATCAGAAACCTTGACATTTTTGTTCACAATGCTTTTTTTCTCTTCATTTCACACCTTACATGGGATTCATCTCCCTTCCCCCACTCTACAGTGTGAGGTACTCCCTCTTCCACCCCATTTAGTAGCTCAGAAAATTCACCAGTCTGCAGAGTGCAGCCACTGGACTGCACTCTTCGGAGCATGTCAGGGGCTGGAGGAGCCCAAACACCCCCTGGCCACTTGCGAGCGGCCAAGGGCTGGGAGACAGGGTGCCCCCAGTGCTCCATCCCTGCTGCCAGTTTGCCCCTCAGCCCAGGCTCTGGCTGCAGCTAGAGGGGTGGCCAATGCAGGTACCGGTTCTGCCCGCCCCTGGAGCTGGGCAGCTGCCAGGCAGGCAGGTGCCATGGGCACCAGCTATGTCTGCTGCCTGAGCTGGGTGGCTCAACAGAAGCACTTTAACATAAGATTCCAACATGAAACTACAGAGTTGCAATTCATATGTAAATTTGACACCATTAAATTAGGTCCAAAGAGAGATTTGGGCTAGCTCACTCATTACCAAAGGTGATTTTCCCTCCTTTTAACAGTCTCACCTTCTTGTCTGTTGTTCCACCCTTTTTGAATCAAAACAAGGTTTGCTGAAAATGACTGACTGACCCTTTGACTTAGCCTTCTCTGTATTTATTTATTCACCTGACATGCCAGAGTTTCCATTTCATAGATCTGATGAACTGGGATTACACACATGAAAGCTT
Source organism: Podocnemis expansa (assembly GCA_007922195.1). NCBI lineage: Eukaryota > Metazoa > Chordata > Testudines > Podocnemididae > Podocnemis > Podocnemis expansa. Next base: position 4,525,252 of record ML682018.1, on the reverse strand, counting down.
ATATGATAAATAAATTTGTTAGTTTTTAGCAGGGGCATCGCTGGCACCTGGCACACGAGGCACGTGCCCCAAGTCTCGGTGCTGGTGCCCCAAGTGTCCAGGCTGCCCCATCCCAGACCGAGGACCCTGGCCGGGGCACCTTCTGCAGCACCCACCTCTCCTGGCCCCAGCCCTGGCCCCGGCCGCGCATTGAGGCCGGGAAACCCACAGCAGCGCCTGCCTCTCCTGGCTCCAAAACCAGCCAGAAATCTGGAACCAGGCTGGAGGTGGAAGGAGCCCAATGAATTATCGGGCCCGAGCGCTGGAACGTGGCCAAGGGGGTGTGGCCTGGGCCCATGCCCGGGGTCTTTTCTGGGGCCAGTGATGTTCCTGGTTTTTAGAAGTGCCTCAGGGCTCCTTGTTTGTTTTGCTAAACTAGACAAACATGTCTACCCATCTGAAAACCTAGGAATACTATATCCACTAGATCACCCTTGTCCACATGCTTCTTGGCCCCCTTCAAAGAATTCTAGTAGTTTTGTTAGGCATGATTTCCCTTTACAAAAACCATGGTGGTTCCCCCCTGACAAATCATGTTCATTTATATGTCTTCATTTTCCAGAGTTTATGCTTCCTTCTGTTTTTCTCAATAGGATTTAACTGCGACTTTTTAAAGCATGCCTCTTTGCTTCTGAATGCTTCTTCAACTCTATTTAGCCACAATGGCACTTATTTTGTGCTTACTACAGTTTTTTTAATTTTGGGTACAAATTTAAATTGAGTCTCTTTTCCTCTCTTCTCAGGAAAAACTCCCACAGGTGTTGATGGCAGGAATTTACAAAGGTTCAGGATAGAATATGGCCTTTAGTTAACAATTAAAGCTCTGATAGAATAAGGAAAATAGTAGGTGCCTAGCTTTAATGATCCAAAGGGATAGCTGTCTTAGTCTAGTCCGGCAAAACAAACAAAGATCCTGATGGCATTTTTAAAGACTAACAAATTTATTTATCACATGAGCTTTTGTGGGAGAGAATCTCATTTCATCAGACACTTGAAGATGGGAAGCTTACAGAATAGAAGCAAAATAAATGCAGAGAAATGCAAGTCATAGGATTCTATCTGAGTGTAAAGCAAACAAATCAGTTGTTAGGATTCAAACAGTTGAGCACAACAATTAGCAGGGAGGTGGGTGCGGGGCAAGGAAAGCAAACTCCCCTGTTGTAATGGGAAAAGAGCCTATAGTCTTTGTTCAGGTTTGAGTGAACAGAGTCAAATTGGCATATGAATTCAAATTCTGCAGTTTGTCTCTGAAGCTTTGATTTGTGCTCCATTTGTTGGAGCAGAGCTGATAAAAAAGGAGCAAGCAGGGGAACTGAAGTATTCCCCTCTCGATTTTTGAACGATGATATTTCTTATGTCAGATTTGTGTCCATTTATTCTTTTGTGCAGAGACTCTCCTGTTTGTCCAAGGTATAAGGCGAGGGGGCATTTCTGGCACATGATGGCGTAAGTCACACTGGTGGGTTCCCATATTCAAGTGTCTGACAAAGTGGGATTCTCTCCCACGAAAGCTCATGCAGTAAATAAATTTGTTAGTCTTTAAAAATGTCAGCAGACTCCTTGTTCGTTTAGCTTTAATGAGCAAATGAAGAGTCACTTTGACCTGAAACAATACTGAACCAAAGTCCTGATCACTTATAGGCATTACAGTTACATAAGTATTACACAATACTAAGGTACTTAATACAAGTTTATTAGTTATTTCTGTTTTAGGTAATTAGATTTTGCCACCCTCTGTCTTCTTCTTTTTAAATGAGGATATTTTTGTTCCATTCCTACTTTATTGTGTTGAATAATTATGCTATGTGTTGTTAAATATTTGCCATATATCACCGCAGTTGTGACCACACTTTTGAAGTAGGTGAAGTGATCTCTGTGTATAATAAACATGCAAGTGCTGTGTGGTTATATGTGAGAATACTTTGGGATCATTTGGATTAAAAAGTTCTTTTAATATATGAATGTAAGAACTGAACAGATGAACTTATCCTATGGTTTCTATTTAGCATAATGGTGAACAGGGAAAGGGTCAGTTTTCATTAATTTACCCTTCTTTGAAAACATTTTTAAAAGGCTTTAAAATTGTCAGAACCTCTCCTTTAAACGTTTTCAGAACAGAGCAGTTATATTTTATGGAAACAAAATGTGTTTTTGTTTAAAAAATAATTTAATATCACTACAACTGGAATTTAAAAAAGCAAGGAGTCTTGTGGCACTTAAAGACTAACAGATTTATTTGTTGCATGAGCTTTTGTGAGAGAATATCCCACTTCATCAGACTCTTTGAAGAGGGAGAACTTACAGAACTGGATGAAAATAAATGCAGGGGAGTGTAAGACATGGGATCAGATCATAGTGCAACAGCAAATCAGAGCATTTGTAGGAAACAGCACACAAAGGGAGGGTAAAGTCAAATTACCTGTTATAATGTGCAAAGAATCCATAGTCACGATTTCAACAATTTCCACTCCACAAACAAAATGAGCCTGGAACACTCCACACAGGAAATCCACTTTCTGGGCACTACAGTACAAATTAGGGAGGGACACATCAATCCCACTCTATACCGAAAACCTACTGATCAGTATAGTTAGCTACATGCCTCAAGCTTCCATCCTAAACACACCACACAATCCATTGTCTACAGCCAAGCCCTAAGATATAACTGTATTTGCTCTGATCCCTCAGACAGAGACAGATATCTTCAGGATCTCTATCAAGGTTCCTAAAACTACGGTACCACCTGGAGAAGTAAAGAAACAGATTGACAGGGCCAGATGGATACCCCACAGTCAACTACTACAGGAAAGGCCCAAAAAGGAAAACAATAGAACACCACTGGTCACCACATACAACCCACAAGTCAGACCTCTACAACAGATCATTAAGGACCTCCAGCCTATTTTAAAAGATGACCCTTCACTCTCTCTAGCCTTGGGAGACAGACCTCTCCTCACCTACAGACAACCCCCGAACCTTAAACAGATGCTCACCAGCAACTACAGACCTAACAATAGAAACATTAAAGCAGGCACATATCACTGCAACAAACCATGCTGCTAACTTTGTCCACATGGCTGCACAAAAGACACCATCATAGGACCTAATCAAGCCAGCTACTCCATCAAAGGGTCCTTCACCTGCTCATCCACTGCTCTGCTTTATGCTGTCATGTGCCGGAAATGTCCCCACGCCTTATACACTAGACAAACAGGACAATCCCTACGCAGAAGAATAAATGCACACAAAACTGACATCAGAAGTAACAACACAAAAAAAAACCCAGTTGTTGAGCACTTTGATCTTTCTAATCACTCCATTGATGATTTGTTAACAATGGTCCTCAAGAAAATCAATGGGACATCAAGACTTCAAAGAGAAACAGCTGAAATTGAACTAATATGCAGATTAGATTGTGTGAAAGCAAAACTGAAGCATGACTATGGATTCTTTTCATATTATAACAGGTAATTTGACTTCACCCTCCCTCTGTGTGCTGTTTCCTCGAGTTTGAATCCTTACAAATGCTCTAATTTGCTGTTGTAGTATGATCTGATCCTATGTCTTACGCTTCCCTGCACTTATTTTCATCAAATACTGTAAGTTCTCCCTCTTCAAAGAGTTTGACGAAGTGGGATATTCTCCCAGAAAAGCTCGTGAGACAAATAGCTCTGTTAGTCTTTAAGTGCCATGAGCCTCCTTGCTTCTTTTGCTCTACTAAACTAACACGGCTGCCCCTTTGGAATTACAACTGAAATGAACTTTTTAGTGTATCAACTGTGCACTTGACGTGTCACAAAAATCTATCAAAGTGATTAAGACTATGATTTACTTGCATTTTTGTGTGACTGACAAATTTAGTTTTGTGTCAAAGACTAAAATGAAATCTGAAAGTTATTTTTTAGAACCTCCCTAACACATTAATATGAAAGGTGGGATAACTCCTTTATGATTGATTGTAATTAGAAATTTTAAGTAGAGTGTGATACCCTAGAATTTTTACATTTTTCAGCAGCATGTTTTATAGGAAAAGAGTCTGTTTAATTTTCAGTCTGTTTAATTTTCCCCTAGTTTTATTTGTTTGTATCACCATCTTGTTCTGTTTAAACATAGAGGTAATTTTGCATTTATTTTCAGAATGCAAACACAGCATTGAGGGCATGTATGTGTATTATCCTTTCAAAAGGCACATTTTCACATAACTCTAATTGTAACTTAAAAATACCTTTGTTTTCCATCTTCATGAACAAATATTCCTCCCACCCATTTCCTATCCATCTGGGTAAGCAGCAGATTCCTGAACACTGAACTATGGGATCATCCACTTTAAAAAGGCAGTAAGAGTAACATCAAGTGCATTCAGTGAAAATTATTTAAAACCACATTGATTCTTTTAGCTGGTGATCCATTAGAATTAGGAAGGTTTATGTTGTTCCATGAAGGTACTCAGTTTTAGTCGTATTCTGCAATCGTTTTGCAAAACAAACCATGTACTTTCTCAAGTAGTCCCACTGATGTATGTATTTGTCTTGCAAAAAGTGTGGCTGTCCAAGTAATAATATTTAACACTTATGCAGTACTTTACATGTTTAAAGCACAATTCATACATTAAAGTTGCTTTTTTTTGTATTTGTAACCACAGATCTCAAAAAGGGAGAGAAATGGATTTGAGATAGATATACAATTATTATGGAAATAGCTGAAATAGGTAGATACTGAACCTGTTTACTGAATGTAAGTTCTGTTGACTTGAAGTAGGTATCTAACCAAAAGGGAGCTATATGCCTATATGCCATATCAAACATCATTCAGCTAACACACTGATCAAAATATTAACTTGAGATTTGAAAGACATCATGTGGATTTGTGATACTCCCTTAAGGACTATGGATCTTTAAAAAAAAAAAAAGATTGGATTACAGTGATGGAGTGTTTTCAGTGGTTCCCTAGTTCATTTATGGTTTAATTTTAAGGTGTTAGTTTTAACCCATGAAGCCCTAAATATTTTGGCTTCTGCCTATGGACCTGATTCAAATCAATGGAAAGATACCCAGTGGTGTCTGAGCTCTCTGAATGAGATAAGACAAGTTCCTTTCTGGGTGTTGCCATAGCAACTATAATCAGTGTAGGTGCTCTATCTAATATCCATTTGGTTTTACAGGGAGAATACTGATAGCAGGGCATAACTGGTAAAAGGTCTCTGGTTCTGAAGATTTTGCCTGGGATATACAGAAAGTAGATTTGCTGCATATTGCAAATGTGACCTCTTTTTCCAGGCTTTTCTGGAGGATGATATTTGATAGGAGCTATTCTGGGATGAATTCTGGGAAAGAAATTATTTTGTTTTAAAACTGGAGAGATTTCTTGAAGGATATTCCTGATATGAGGTAGCAGTGTTTGTGTTCTCTGTCAGTTGCAGTTGTGAGGTGATTATTTTGTTTCAGATCTAGGAAGACTGTGAGGAAAATTCTTTATTGTCTTTTTGACAGGCTCGTGCAACCTGCAGCCCAGGGACCAGAATCTGGCCAGCCAAAGGCTTTCATCTGGCCAGCAGAGTGCTGCCACAAGAGCCTGGGAGCTAGGGCTAGCCAGGGCTCTTGTCAATTTCCAGCCCTGTGCACAGCTGCAGGGAGGCGTGGCCTGGCAGGAGAGCAGTTTTGGGGCTAGATTCAGCCCTTTTCCAGTGAGCAAAGGGTAGGTAAAAGGGGAATGCCCTGGGCAGTTTAAAATCTTCCACCTGTTGTTTCCACTATGCATGAGTTCAAGTGAAGCAGCTGGGAGTTCAGGCAAAGTAGCTGGTGATTACTGACAACTTTTAGTGGTTGGATTTGGTGTTTGCACTTCAGCAAGGTAAGATCCCTGGGAAGGGGAAGTAGCAGGGGGAATTGGAGGTGATGAGGGGTGGGAGAGAGAGCAGAGCAGAGCTGGTAGGGTGTTAGGGGGAAGGAAAGTGAGCTTGTGGTGTGCTTGGTGGGTGTGAGGATAGCAGAGCCAGCAGAGTTGGGTCAAGAGCTGACTAAGTTGAGCCAGCCAGGCAGCCATGGCAGTGTGTGCTCCATTAGAGAACTGTGGAGGTGGGGTCCAAAGCTGGGCAAGCCAGTAGTGTACTTGGGAGGGAAAGCGTTGAGGCATCAGCAGTGCACTCTGTCATGGATTGGATGTTGAGGGGATAGAAACCACTTCCAAGGGAGCCAGCAGCCTGCTTAGCTAGGTGGGATGCGAAGAACTGAGTCAGCCAGCTGCAGTAGTAGTGAACTCAGTCAGGAATGGGGATGGGGAGGAGAGAGCTGAGGCTGTCAGTCACAGCAGCATGCTTGGTTGGATGGGAGAAAGCTGAGCCAAGGAAGAAAAGCAAAGCTGCAGTCTGCTGGGGTGGGAGGGAAGGAAAGCTGAACCAGCAAGGTGCTATGTGGTTGGGGGGGGGTGCCAGCTGGCATTGTGCTCAGTCTGATGGCGGGTGGAAGGAGAACTAAGCCTGAAGGCAAACAGAATCCAAGGGAAGGAGAGCAGAGCTGAATGGGGTGAGGAGAACATAGGGGGGGCAAACACAGGACAAACTGTGGCAGTTCTGGGGGTGAAGGAACAGGGGAGCAGTGTGGCTGTCAGGAAGTAGCTGAGTCCTGCCACTCAGCTGCTCTGCTCCCCCCACCTCACCCTTCTTCCCCTCCACTCCTCTGTCATGCTACCCTCTCCTGCCTTGCTCCCTACATTCTGCCTTGCGCCCTCACACAGCCACCCCTGCGCCCCCTTGTTCTCTGTGCACAGTGAAGCTTCCTGAAGAAAAAAATATGAAGTTTTTCCATGAGTTTTCACAAAACATGGTTTAATAAGTGAAAACCTGTTGTGAAAGTGACACTTAGCTGCTATAGGGAGGATGTATATTATTACTTTATGACTGCATTTAGGTATGTAATTTAAGTTTGAGTTTGTAAACGGCTTTATTTTCTAACTGTATAAAATTCACTCTACCTATGGTAATTTTTTATCTGCTACAGCATCTTGAATACCTGCCAAGACAAAGATGGCAGCACCCAGGATCAGAGGTCAGAAGAGAAAAATTGATTCAGAACGTTGAGGCTTCAGGAAGTCTTGGACCGAGGATTATTTTGTTATTGAGGTCAGTGGAAGCATATTTTGTCTGATATGTCTGGAGAAGAGAGCTGTCTTAAAGGAATATAATATCAAGCACCATTATTGCACGAAACATGCTAGCAAATTTGAGAGCCTCATAAGTCAGGTGAGAATCGATCAAGTGAATGTGCTGAAACCAAACATTACTGAGCAACAGTCTTTCTTCAAAGTTGGAAACCATATTTCTGAGGCTGCAGCCAAGATTGTTTTTTTGCTAGCCAAAGCAATAGCCAATATAGGTAAACCATTGTCTGACAGGGAGTTTGTGAAAGAATGCTTGGGCATATTTACATCCATAACATGTCTTGACAAAATGTAGATGGTTGAGAAATGTATCCTTTCAAATCAGACCATTGCTAAAAGGGTAGATGATCTAGCATCCAACATTCAAAATCCTCAGACTGAAAGACTCAAAGTGTGTCAGTTTCACAGTTTAGGAATTAATGAAAGCATAGATGTGATACAGCTCTGCTGCTAATCTTTGTATGGGGTGTCACCAAAACTTTCACAATCATTGAGGAACTGTTTGACATATGTCCAATGAAAGGCACAGAAACAGGACAAGACCTTTTTTATGAAGTAAAACATGCCTTGTTGAAATTCAATCTTTCCAAGGACAAACTTTGTGGAGCTCCTGCAATGACAGGCAAGCACAATGGGTTCATTAGTCTCCTGCTCAAATCAACACATCATGAAGTCACCATACACCACCGCATCATTCACCAGGAACAGCTGTTTGCAAAGACCCTGAAGATGAAACATGATAGAAAAAGTTGTTTCTGCAGTCAATTTCATAAGGTACAAGGGGCTCAATCACAGGCAGTTCCAAGACTTTCATACAGAGGTAGGATCAGAACATGGTGATATCATTTACTTCAGCAACACTCACTGGCTCAGCAGGGCAGCCAAGCTAGCCAGAATCTGGTCATTGCTTGACAAAATAAAAAATTTCATGACAAAGGAAAAAATGTATGCTTCATGGATGATGATCAGTGGTTGAATGACTTGGCATTCCTAGTTGACATCACCAAATATCTTGCAGACCTACATGTGAAATTACAAGGAGGGGATCAATTAATAAGCAAACTGTATGAGTATGTCCAAGCATTCATTCAAAAATTAGAACTGATTCAGAAACAGTTAGCTATCAAGAAAGTTGTCCATTTTACAACAGTAGCAGCAGGCCATGTTGAGACAGTGAACTAAAAAAAGTACTCTGCACTGATTGGCAGTCTAAGGGGTGAATTCAATCGAAGATTTGCAGATTTCCAGAGACACTCTGATGAAATGAACCTGTTTGCAGATCCATTTGGAATGGATGCCACTGATGCTTGTGATGAGTTCCAAATGGAACTAATCGAAATCCAAAATGACAGAGACATCGAGAGAGCTTTTGCAGAGTATGACCTTCTGACATTTTATAGTAAATATGTTCCCTCAGAGTCTTATTCAGAGCTATAAAAACATGCACATTGATTCGTTGCACTGTTTGGCAGCACATATTGCTGCAGACAGTTTTTTTTCAAGAATGAAAAGCATCAAAACAAAATCAAGATCCCTCCTGACAGATGGACATCTATCTGGAATATTCCATATTACTACAGCAAGTGTGTGGACAGACATTGACAATTTGTGCAAGCAAAAGCAATGCCAAATATCACACTAATCATTATTTTATTAAAATGTATTGATTTGTGTGTCTGATCTATGTCTTATCTAACAAAGATTTTCTCACCCTCCCCCAACTGAGAAAACAATTGCAATGTGGCCCATTACCCAAAAAGTTTGGACACCCCTGCAAGTTTAAAGTATTTTAGTGACAGAGGCAGGTGGAAATTATAAATATGAAGAGGCAGAGCTGGTCAAAATTCTTAATTTAAAAAAATCACAGTATTTTGAAATTGTCCAACTTTTAAGCAAATAAAAGAGAAAACATTCCTTAAATTAAATTGGTTTTCCCCTTTTTCTTCTTTTGTCTCTCTCCTCCCCTTTTTAGTAGCACCATAAGAGAAAAATAAAAAGAGGGAAGGAAAAAGAGATAAGAGGAGGAAAAATGGGAAAACACATTTCAAAATATGTCAGTGTTTTGTTTCACTTTTAAAAAGAATCAAAAATGAAAAGGTTCTGTAAAAAATAAACTTAGCAGAAAAGGCAATTTTCACATTACAAAGAAAACTGAAGTGAAAAAAATCAATCATCTCTATATTGGACCACATTTAGTGAGAGAACAAAAAAAAGCCAATGCATTCTGGTCAATTATACAGTATTTTTTTGGTTAAGTTTATTTTATGCTTGCTACATTTGCTTCTAAGAGAGTTTGAGAGCTGAAGCAAATGTTCTATAGTACCAATATCTGTCTAAGTACGACTTCTATTACTTTAAAAGCATTTAGTTCTGGAAGATCACATCATCCAGTTCTCTGGTATACAAAATCCTCACTTTGACTACAGCTTGTTGTTACATTGTTTGGAGGGGTTCACAACAGTGAGTGCCAACCTCAGAGCCGACTGTCAAAAAGCAGAAAAGACACCCAAAACTGGTTGAATGTTCTAATATTAGATTTCACAAACCCAGGAACAACTTTGAACTATTAAAGTGCTGTTATAATCTTTCTGTGGAATCAGACATAGACTGGGGTGCCCAAGGGGACTATCTTACCACTTGGGGAAGCTGGACTGAGTGTTTGTTTTTTGCCATATATCTATAATCAAAAAAGATTCTGGTTGCTACCAGTCCCAAGAGACCAGTCATTTACCCATGGTCAATTTGTACACCAGATCTCACACCAAAGGCAATACTTGTAGCCAGCCCTATAGGAAACTATATAAGGATTTATTAAATGGGAAACGGAAATGTCAGAGTTATTTATGGACTGAAGCATGCAACATATATGCTCAAATGAGTTACGGTCTACATTTCGAAAAGAAAAAAAGAGTTGTAGTAATCTATCAGGAGTGCATGTCTTTACACTAACCCAGATTGACCCTGGAGATCTCTGCTTTTGTTTCCTAGGTCCAGCCTTCTTAAAGTCCAAATGGCATGGAAAGGAACAATTTTTACTGCACTTATTTTTATTTGCTTCTTCCAGAATTCATACTGATTGAATGAGCTTTCTTGGGCATAGAACCTTCCTGGATATAAGAGAGCCATTAACCCAGTCTCTATACTGTGATATTTCACAATGGCCCACTTCCAACTGATAGTCTTTTTTCATGATCAGGCAGACCAATCCTCCTGTCTGGATTCACAAGTCCAGAGTAAGCATTTTTACAGTTATATAGCAAAATTTTACAGATTACTTTTTAGCAAGTGACACAGTCAATACAAGGAAGATTAATTTATGACACAGCTTAGGAGTATTTTGTAGAGTCTAAACACATTTTTACAAGTGTAATACTTATGCTGACCAGCACTAACATATAGGTGAGCTGATATGGTTTCCATCTATGCATCTGTCAATGCTTCGGTGATGCCTGCAGCTTTGGCAAGAGCTGAGATCTGGTCTACAAGCCTCATGCCTGTCATTCAGATTACTTTATTAGACACATAACAGCTCTATGCCCATGCTGTCTAGACCCAGATTTAGGGAATTTAGGTACAGGGTGTTACCACCCTTTCAATTCACATTACATGGTACACAGTTTATACACATCTCTCCTAGCTACTAATATCAGAGAACCAATAACTTTTCAGATTGTATAATGCAAACTTACAAGTCCAGGGTGTCCCTGCCTTGTTTGTTTACTGTACACACAATAGTTAGTTTAGTTCATTTCTGTCTCCTTTATTTACCACAAACATATTCATACTAGTTAATTGTTTCAGGAATTACTTATCTGAGCTTATTCAACAATTACTTGTTCAGGCTTGTATTGTCTTAATTGGGGCTTCCTCAAGTCAGCTATGTTATACCCACACATGGTATTAACAAGGTAAGTGAAAAGTTGCCCCAGCTCTTTGTCACCTTCACATCCCCTACAATGTTCTTGGACAAAAGGACCATTTCATGTAGTGCATAGGCAGTAGCAGACACATATAACTCTATACCTGGCTAGTGTTTTAGTAAGCAGTACATCTGATAGACTGTGTTGCCTAAATCCTCTCTTCAGTCTGGCAGCATGTGTAACTACATGGGCAAATTAATGATAGAAACATGTCATTTGATTACTCAAAAGAAAAAAAAATACAGAACCACAATTTCAGTGTTGCCTTACGCAGTTTGGCCAGGCAGACTCATTGCTACCCGCCCCCAACTCCCAGCTCTTGGTCCTTCAGTTGCTAGAAATCTTGTTAAAAATTATATTGTCAGAGATACCCAATTGGACCTATCATTCAAAAGTCTTTCTCCGTGAACAGAATGGTGCCAAACATGACAAACCTGGAGCAATTTCTTAGAGATATATTCAAGAAAATGTTTAGAAATCAAATTTTTCAAATAGACTAACAGGCTTGTCAAACATTCATCCCCCACAAAGTTAAACTGTGGTCCTCAACTGATAAGCTGGTGTTATCAGATTGTGCTTGAAATACCTGATTCTTATTTTTTAATGTTACAGTTTACTATAAATGGAAGAAATGCTTCCAACTGATTTACCATGATCAGCAAAAAACCTAGGTCAGTTTTGCTTATTTTTGCCAAACAAGTTGTAATGAGATTAAAGCATCAGCATCCAGTCAAAAATTAGTGGACTCCATCAGTATGTGCATACTTATATTAACATACATTACATAACATAATTAATTAAAATCCCAAAGTAATTTATTACAAAGTCCATGTTTTTACTTTGATCTTCATAATCTTTTAGGCATCAGGGAGGAGACTGGGTCCTAGTCTACTGCCCACTGTTGTCAGTGGTAGTCAAAGGGAGATATGTGTTACTTAAAATAACTTACGCGTCTCCTTTCAAATTTCTAACATCCAGTGGGTCCACAGCACTGAGTCAAAGGGAAACATTATCTGTTAGATTTGCACTACTCCAGTACAGGGGCTAGAGGTAATGCATCAACTCCCTGATTGATGAAATGTGTCTTCAGAGATTGACTCAATCGAACTGGGAAATTTGATCTGATGGTGCCAAATTTGTGACTATTAGTCTAGACAGTCCCAAAAAGTACAAATTAGTAGCTGAATCTTTAAAGAATGTCACTGCATATCACATGACATGCTACCTGAAAAATACATGTAATCATAGAATCATAAGGTTGAAAGGGACCTCATGAGGTCATCTAGTTCAACCCCTCTGCTAAAAGCAGGACCAGTCCTGTTAAAGGAAAACTCTTGAGGAAGATGGATCTTAGACCTCCTTTTCTACAGGTCCCCCTTGCCGCAGGCGTCTATCAACCTGTGCCGCTCTGACACGGACTCACAGAATCATGAGACAGCTGTGTTCTTAACCAAACACTATTCATTCAGGGAATAGGAGGAGAAGAGAGAAAGAAAGCAGGGGGAAAAGAAAGCCAGTAAAGAAAACTTATCACACGCTATTGAACCACTTAACACTCTAAATATCATTATCAGGTATTAAGCTCCCTCAGTAACCCCACACCCTCTGGTCCCGTGTCCAAGATTCCCTGGGAGCCCTAAGTCAGGTAAATTCACTGTGGATCACCATACGCCCCAGCCTCTCCTGGCACCCGACACCCACACAATGTGTATAGCCTCACAATTTTGCTTCGCCAGATGGCGTGGCCTCAATAGTCTATGGGCTTGGTCCTTCGCAGTTCACCACGGTCCAGGATTGGCTCGGCGGCTTCTGGGCCCCTTCTGGCCTGTCCTGGAACAACTGTCCATTTACCCTTATGCAAAGTCCTTTTAACTGGAGCTGGCTCCCTGGCTCCAGATCTTCAGGGACTTCCAGGTGCACCCATCCTCTTCTGAGCCTACTAGGGACCTCTACTCCCAGTGTGAATCTCTGATTCTCCCGGACCAGAAATTCAGTCCCTCATGCCAGTTCGGGAGGTCCCGAGGCCCTCCTTGTTCCTCTTCAAAAATCAGGAGGAGGCACTGGTGCAGGTTTCCACACACACACCCCAGGACAGCAGCTGCACAGGGAGCTCACTGTGACAGAGTCAGCACAGGGAGCCCCCTCTCCTCAGAGATTCTCGCTTAAAAGCCATCCCTCTGTCCAATCATGGCGCTTCCTTTTTCGCACCCCCAAACTCACTGTCCAATCCGGCAGGCCCCTTTTTGTGCCACAGTCTCCCTCATCAATCTATATGGACAAACATTCTGGAGCTGCCACTTGCATGGGGGCAGCCATAGTGTCCTGTTGCTGGCCAGATTTCTGTTGCCGGGCAAACTTCAAAGATCAGCAACCTGCCTGTCAGACAGCCTGGCTGCTTAACTTTCTTACCCTAGTGCTGGGGAGGAGCAGCACCAACTATTCACCTCCCATATTAACACCAAGAAGTAAAATTAAACATGCATAATGAGTACCGATATAGAATAACCAATTTTTTATCCCAACAGTCCCACTAAATCATCACAGCCAGGGTTTTGTCTAATTGGGTCTTAGATTTTTCCAAAGATGGAGATTGCACCACCTCCCTATGTAACCCATTCCAATACTTCACCACGCTCCAAGTGAGAAAGCTTTTCTTAATATCCAATCTCAACTGCCCTAGCTGCAACTTGAAATCATTGCTCCTTGTTCTGTCCTCTGTTACTACTGAGAACAGCCCAGCTCCCTCCTCGTTGGAGTACCCGTTCAAGTAGCTGAAGGTTGCTATCAAATTCCTTCCCCCCATCTTCTCTTCTGCAGACTAAATAAGCCTAGTTCCTTCAGTCTCTCCTCATAAGTCATGAGCCCCAACCCCCCAATCATTTTTGTTGCCCTCTGCAGGACTCTTTCTAATTTGTCCACATCCTTTCTGTAGTGCGGAGCCCAAAACTGGACACGGAATTCCAGATGTGGCCTCACCAGAGACGAACAGAGGGGAATAATCGCACCCCTCAGTCTGCTGGCAACACTCGTACTGATGCAGCCCAATATGCCATTGGCCTTTCTGACGACAAGAGTACATTGTTGATTTATAACCAGCTTCTCATCCATCATAACACCCAGGTCCTTTTCTACAGTGCTGGTACCTAGCTGATCGGTACCCAGCCTGTAGCACACGGGATTTTTCCTTCCTAAGCGCAGGACTTTGAACCTATCTTTGTTGAACCTCAGGAGATTTCATTTGGCCCCAATCTCCAATTTATCTAGGTCTCCCTGAATCCTATCCCTGCCCTCCAGTGTATTTAGCATTCCCCTCAGCTTAGTATCATCTGCGAGTTTACTGAGCGTGCAATCTATCCCATTGTCCAGATCAAAAAACTTGAAATTCAAAATGGTTTAGCACTATTAAAATATTAAAATAAAAATCTGGGTGCAACCTTTAATTATGCTGGTGTTAAAATGTCCACATAATAGACAGATTTTCCTAATATGCATTCTATTACTAATCAGCAACTATAGACTGAAATTATGTTTATCACTGGATAATTGCTAATATTGCCCCATAAATACCAATATCACATTTGCGATTCATATTGGCACTGTCAGGATGCTTCATGCCTTTTCATAAATAATTGTCAGATTTTAAAATTACGTTCATTAACTAATTCCCTTAAGATCCCAAGATGCATATCATCTGGAATTGATGACCGATAGAGATTCAAGTTTCCTTTGTATTTGTGTCAGCTTTTCCACAGGATTTCTAATGACAAGTACTATGTTCCTTTGATTGTCTGCACCCCTTTTCTTTCTGTTGTCCCTTAAGAACAACTTATAAAGGAAGTTAGTAGCTCAAGCAGAATCTCTATTGTCCTCTTCTTTTACCAGTGGGAAAATTTTCTCTGTTATGTATTTGTAAAAGCCCTTATTCCTTCATAACCTTTTTGGTTAGCATGACTCATTTTGCCTTTGTCTTATTTTATCTCCCACACCCCACAAACCTTAATGAGACAGATACTTGATTCTTTCTCTTTCTCCATTTTATGTCTGGGTTCATTTTAACTGTAATTTTGAACATTCACTGCTGCAGTACATTGGATTGTCCTTATCCCATGTAAATGAGTGTATATTTACTTTCATTTTGATCTTTAAAAATTATCTAAATCACAGAGTACCCGACCAAAACTCAAAGTTTCTTTAACATACATTTAAAACCACAGTATTAGAGGACTTACAATATAAATAATCTAAAGTGGCACAATTTCTCCTTCACTCTACTCTACCATACTCCAAATCACCAGTCAGCAGACCACAGGAACTTAAAATTCTCACAAACTCAAACCTCACCCTCATTTGCCTCAGCTGTCCATTTATTCATCTTAAACAAGTGGGTTTTGCAGCATGCACAGAAGGTCAGCATGCTGTGACTGGGATTTTCCAGGAGAGCTATCTCCACAAAGAGCACTCAGATTCTTTTGCATGGTGATAAGATCCAAAGGGGTAGCCGTGTTAGTCTGTATATAGCAAAAACAATGAAAATCTTGTGGCGCCTGAAGATTCTTTTAGGTTCAATACCAAGAAGGGTCCAGCTTATGAGCTCCTACTGATTTTAGCTAAATGATTATGACCTGAAGAAAAATTCAGTCTCTCAGATGTGAAAGTCCCAAGATTTTTTAGGTCAAAACCAACATCTTGATCTCCCTCTGGCAGGCAACAGAGAATTGCACATCTCTGCATACAGTTCAAATGTGTTTGAAGCAGGCAATCAGCTTAAGAGTGCTGCTGCATTCAGCATCAGCTGCAGGTTTCAAATGGATTTTCTGGAAGATGTAACTCATGTAGAACACAGTGCACTTGTCCGTTGTGCAAGTGCCAAAGGAAGGAATGGCAGTGACAAGTTCCACATTTGAAAGGAAAATCTGCAGCCTCCTGAACAGATGCAAATGGAAAAAGCAGTCTTCATTGCTGCTGCTATTTGATTATACTTAAATAGCTTGGAGTGTACACATTTCCCCTGCCACTAAATTGTGGATTGTGTCACAAATATCAGTCATACACCTTCAGTCAGGGAGTTGCTATAATTTCTCTGATGGCTTCCACCAACCTACTACTATTATCTCAGTTTTTCCAGGAAACCAATCAACTCAGTCTCACCTTTATGCCAGTTGCACCCAAACACTGAGAAAATCATTTGACTATATTCTATGGAGCAGCTAAGGCTAAGTTATAAAACTGGGTGTTAGCAACATATGTAATCTCATTACTCTCAGAAATTTTCTGAAAGAACACTTTTCTGAAAGAACCATGGCTTTCTGGGTCCTTAGCTGCTGGACAGACCATCATCCAGATTGCCCCAGAGTCAAGGAACCCAGGATTTCCAGATTGCCTCTCACAGAACTAGGAACATCCTGGGGGCTGTGAACTTCCAAGTTTCCTGCCAAGGAGCTAGGAACCTGCCAGGCCTTGAATTCTTGGGAGTCCCAAGCACAAGCTTGGGTTCCCAGGGCTTCTGGGCTTTTTCCCAGAGATCTGGGAATCTGGACACTCTGGGAGCTGTAGCTGAGCTGGGAGACTCAGAGCTTTATGTCCTAGGTGATATTTAATTTTGAAATTTTCTAAACAAAAGGTGTCAATTATTCAGAAGGGATATTTTTCAAAATGTTTCTTCCATGAGAAATTTCAAAATATCAAATTTTTGTTCTCAAGAAGAACTTTTCCAATTTTTGACTTACTCTACTTCTAATGGACTCATAAATGCATTAAAAGTGCTGAAACAGAAGATCTCTATGGCACTGTATTCCGAAGAAGTCATTCATACCAATTGATAGCGGTTATAAATCAGAATGGCTACATCTACACTAGAGGACTTTTTTAAGTCGACTTAATAAGGTCAGCATAAAGTCAACCTTATTAAGTTGACTTGGAAAGTCCCCATTTGTTTAAGTTGACATTATAAAGTCGACTTTAAATGGGTCCCCTGGCTTAAGCTGACTTTATAAAGTCAACTTTAATGGCCACATTTTATTAAGCAACCACTTAAGTTGACTTAATAAACTCCGACTGGGATCATGAAGTAGCTTAAATTGACTTAAGCCTGCTTAGGTCGACTTAAGCCTCCAGTGTAGACATAGCCCTTGGCAGTGCATTACACTAACAGGTGCAAAGCTGTGTAGACTGCATGTGTGTATTACCTAATACTTTTTATTGCTCTCATTCTTCATATTTTGCTTACCCCAAAAATGGTTTATTCAGTTCCTTCCAGTTTAGGAGCTGCATAACGCATTAGGTAATTGTACCTTAAATTTATACAAATACTGTAAGAGTATAAATAATTTTTTAAACTTCATATTCTGTAACCCATCACTCTAAGCACCTAGTTCTTTTTGATGCCATGTTGTCAAACTGTAAGTTTTGTCTCTATACAGTATTACTTTGCACCAGCTTCCTTTCAGGGTTTTTTTTTCCTTACTTTTTCTTTTTCTTTCACATATATCTTCCTTTCCAGCTTCTGTGAACTCATCACTAGTTGAACTGGCTTGTAGACATTCTAGGAACCAAACCTAGGAACAGGTCCACCAAATCATATTGGCAAAGCTCCAGGATTCAGTTTCATAATTTGCAACAGTTCTTCTGGTGGATTCCACCAGCAAGATGAAGTTCCAGATATATTTTTCTATTACTTCTTGAAAAGAATATAATAGCCTAATTTATCTCTTCATCAATAGGATTGAATGATGTTTTATTCAGTCAGACAGTTGATGGGGCCCTTACTCCCAAGAATAAAAGAGAGTTTGGATCCATGGAATCCCTGACTTTGTCTGCACGGAAATAGAAAAATCTGAGAAGGTGTGATGGGGTGTGCCAACCCCTCCCACCAGAAAGGGAGCCCTCTAACAACACAACAGCCAGGAAGGCCTCTCTTGGTCAAACAGGCCTCCAACTCCTTGGCAAGAAAAGGAAGTTAAAAACTCAGCCAGCGCCTCAGTGTGGGGTGGAACAGGATGAAGAGACATTTACTTCTGGAGCCTACTGAGAAAAGGTCCATATGAAGGGATGCATCAGGCTAGGGAAGCCAGCGGTGTGCAAGAGAGCCATAACTAGCCGTTTTTGCACCTGCTGCAAGAAGGCCCAGATGCACTCGCCTTCCAGGCCCCAATCCGGCCCCAGATGCCCCCAGCAGGCTGGGGGAATCTGGATCCATCCCCAGCTGCCACCAGAGACAGTGGGAAGCTTTCACTGGGAATCCGGATCCCCGCAGCATTCTGGCAGCAGCAGCAGAGAACCTGCCCGGTGATCGCCAGAACTGCTGGAAGTCCCAGGGGCCAAATTTTAGAGGGCACAGGGGACAGATCTGGCTGCCCACAAAGGCTGGATCCATCCCCAACTGCTGTGGCAAGCCTAATCCGTCCCCTTCACCCTCTAAAATTCCCCACCTAGGGCTTTGCCCTGCTCTCCCTGGCCTAGTTACAGCTCTGATAATTACACTGATTATTAAAATGTAGCTTCATTAAAATATTCTTTTTTGAAATTAAAATAATATAGTCTCTTTTTAATCTCTTTTTGAATCATCCACAAGTGTTTATGTAACCTGCTAGGGTGGGTTCAAATTCATTTATTTGTCCCTCTCCAGTGCCTCACAGAGAAACCCCTGCAGAAAGCAGCTGGAGAGCCAGGATCCAGTCTGGAAAGTGGCTCAGAGTGAAGACTGTTCAGAATTCATAAAAAATACAAAAGTAATGTACTATATTAAACATTAACTTTATAAACCTTCTGATAAAAGCAGACAAAATGATTAGTATACAGATCTGTAATACATAGTGGCTATTTAGCAGTATCTGAGTCTGTTATGGTCTCAAATCACCAAGTCCAAAGGCTTGTGTTAGAAGAAGCAAGTCCCTCCTCTTTGGCAGCAGAAATCCTCTGTATGAGTCCTTGAAGACCTTTCTTCCTCTGCTGTCAGCACTGCTGTCCACTCAGCTTACTCAGTCAACACTCATTTACATACACACGTATATAAAAAAAAAACAAAAACCCTGTTACAAAAGCAGTGGAAAGTGGCCTGTGGAGGCCAGGGCCAGCCGGCACCGCTCCCCCCCGCAGTGGCAGGCAGCCTCCAGGCCTCAAATCTGGCCAGCACAACCCCCCTCTGCAGCTGCAGGTGGCCTCCATGGGTCAGGGTTGGGGCTGGCTGGCACCCACCCCCAGAAGCAGCAGCTCCGGCCTGGCCGACCGGCCCTGCTCCTCTCTAGACCTGCCCAGCAGTGGGCAGTGCCAGCAGGGACCAGGAGCTACATGCCACAGCTTCCTTGTCCCTGCTGGCCACACTCAGCTAGAAAGCAGGGCCAGCGGAGTCCTGAGGGAGCGGGTGGCACCGAGCAGCGCCGCGTGCTCCTCAGGCTTGGCTCCCATGCCACTTTTGGCATAGTTGCCGGGGGTTGCCAATCCCCATTATATGGCATACATATATAAGGAGAGCATTGCATAGGGTCATTGCTGACTATATTTCATTTCATGCCAATATCAATGTAATTGTTTACCTGCTAACTATAATTGCATGTTTTACTGATTACTACAAGATAGGAAAAAAGAAATGCTGATAGATGAGGGTCATAGCTTGCTTTACAACGTCCACAGCATTGTGTGTCCTCTTGAACTACAATAAGGAGTTTTCATGTTTCTAGGACAAGACGGAAATAGGCATCTCTCTCATAACACATACTGACCTTGAAAGCTGTTCCAAGATGAAATATCCAAAGATAGTTTTCATGTGTAAAAATCAGGAAACAAGGAGATTCTTACAGATCTAAGAAGCATTAAATTAATATCTTAGAAAATTAAATGTAAGGTGAATATTTTAGCCCTGAAGAATGGAAATTATTCTTTAGACTCTTTCTAGTGATGGATATAATGAATGTCCCTGGCAAAACGTATGTTATGTACAACTTCATTTATGATATGCAATGTATATGTATGTGTATATAGATATGTGTACATGTGTATTTATTAACAAATTTATTGCATCTCCCATGAAAGCACATGCAATAAATAAAATTTGTTAGTCTGTAAGTGCCACAGGACTCCTTGTTTGTTTTGCTGAACGAGTCTAATACGGCTACCCTTTTGGAATGTATATTTATGTGTATTTATACACAGGCATTATTATACTTTGTGGTGTTTCACTGGTTAATGTGTCACTTTTATTTAACATTTCATGTATTTGTTCTGCCTTTGTCAAGGTGTTATCCACACAGTGATAATTGGTCAAGCAATTACATTTTAATTGTGATAATAGAGTGTCTTTCTATTTACCCTTTATTTTATTTCCCTACAGAGCAATCATTTAGCTCAGATGTTTAACCATCTATCTATAATTTATCTATTAAACAAGTTTTAAAGATACAATTTATTGATTCGTATTGCATCTACAATGGGCATGACAATTTCTCACCTTCATACAGAAATTTGTTAGTTATACCATGATGAATTTGCATTTTAAATTCTGATATTTGTTAATTCCACAGATCATATAGATTTTTAAACAAATGTATGTTGTATTAAATATAACAGATCTCCCTCTGCTTTCACTTAAACTGAGATAAATCAGGAGTATCTTCACTGAAATTACTGGAGTTACACTAGTGTAAAACCAATATGATTCAGAGCAGAATAGAACCCAAAGTACTAACTTTCTGCCCTCTTGTGCAACTGCAGTGTTTCAGTAGGGCTGCATGGAAATGTAGTCAGAGTTTGGCCCATAGTAACTACTTGTGTACAGATTTTTCAAAGCTTGGGTTCAATCTAAATTAGAAACAGGCTCTTTTCTTTCTTTCTTTCTTTAACTGGCTCTGGTATATAATAGATTATATGCCTTGCTATCCTCAATAGAACAATGCTTCTGTAAGGTAAATCTTTGGGCTGATATTAAATGAGTTGTTTTAAAGATAACTGTGATTACAGAAAGATCAAAAATAGTTTTTGATGCAACATACCATTAACTTAATTTTATTAGATGCAGTTTCAGAGCAGTGACAATGAAAATACTGCCACAATGGGTGCAATACCTTCATCAGTGTGATGAGAACTGGATTCACTGTTAATCAGAGATAAAATAAAGTGAGCTGCATTATATTTGTACATGTAACACTAAAAACCAACAAACCAACAAACAAATCCAAAACCAAAGGACTAAAAATATAAACAGTTCTGGTTTGAACAAAGATGCACACAGGAAGTTGGGTTAGAAATTCAGCAAGGAGGCCTGTCTTTGAAGTAACACTTCTATTGTCAAGGTTTACTGATGCAAAAAGTACTGATTTCCCCACTCCCAATTGCATACCACAGAAAATTCAAATGTTTTTCAAATACTGTTGATTCTCAAAGTATAAGCTGTGTAAAGATCAATGTGTTAGTATTTTCCTTATTTTTGTTTTCATTTGTTTTGTTTAGATGTCTGTTGAAATTATGGGCTGATTACTGTTGACCTTATTCTATGCATCACTTTCCAGCAGCATTCAACTGTAAACTGCAGACATAATTTGTAATTAAATTCACATTTACAATGATTGTTCACAACTGAAAAACAAGGAACGTATGTTGTCGCATGCTTTGTCATATCAATAAGTATCTTAAATAACACCTTGTGAAGGGTGTATGTACTCTTGGCCAGAGAGTTCTATCTTTCTTCAATGGAAGGCCATGGAATAATTTATAAAGTAGTTAGGTCCTTAAATGTGCAGTCCCCTAAGATATTAATAATGAGAGGTTTTTTTAATATTAAAGAAAGCAGATGGTTATTTAAAATATTTTGTAGCCTACTTTTGTTTAAAAATCAAAGCACATATTGTCAGATAAAGATGATTGCCAAATGCACACAATTTAAAATCTCCTTGATTTGTAATCGGCACAACTAATGCACCAGTCCACATTGAATCTTTTGGAAAGGTAACACAGTAATTAATAATAAACATTTAATTTATTATGATGATGTTAAAACTCTTTAACTGTTACAATTATACTTTCACTTTTAGATTATGCTGACCCATGTTACTATTTTATTAATAATTAAACTCTTTTTGGCTTATACAAATCAAACATAGCAAGTTCTATCTAGGTGTGTTGATTGGTTTGGTTTTCAGTTAGGATATATTTCCTCAGTGTGTTAATTTCTTAGATGCAAAAAGAGGGAAAAAAAAGTGTACTTAATGAAAAATGAATCAACAATGTATTAAACAATAAAAGCAATTCTATACTATTTCTTAATTCTTGATATCCTTTATATATACTAAATCCCTTTCAAAGTTAAATTAAGTTATTCTTTTGGAGAAAATACAGTTTTTTCGTCTTCCACAGGGAAACAGATTTGCCTTTTAAAAGCCTAGGCATGGGTAAGTGGCATTTAACAAAAAACCCAATTAATTCCAATACACATTTTTTTTTATTTTCAGAGAGCATAGGATTGATGGACAATTTAAACAGGGAAGGGAAATATTTTTCAATGTAAAGCCTACTTGTGTGCACACTTCTTTCCACATTTTCTTTTGAAATCCAGACTTCTCATACTCCTCCTGCACAGTGTCACTGAAAAAGAAGATATGAAAGGGGAGAATGCATGACATCCATTTAATGTGCCTTTTTCTTGGTTAACCATTGCAACATGTATTACAATACCAGAGGTAACGAATCAATTAAACAAGACTCCCTCTTCCCCCTCCCCTTTTCCCTCCCCCTCCAAATCATTCCTTCTCCAAATCTGCTCGCATATTGCTGCTTTGTAGTTTCTGGGAGACAGAGCAGTAGGACCCAGGGGCCTTCCACAGCCACCAATAGAAGCTTATACTTGGGTCTATTTGTATGCAATGCCTTCTGCTCTGTGCATTAATAGTAATACAGATAACGGGTCCGAAAGAATTCTCTTCTGAAGAAGGATTTGATTTTCCAGGGTCCTGATATTGGAAAGAAAAATCCGGTTTCATCCCCCTTTATATTTAAAAGTCTCTTGAGCAGCTTGTTTTCTTAAACTTAAAAAAAAAAAAAAAGGGTCTCTCTATGCAAGGAAAGTTGCAAGGATTGAATCATGGAACTGCTAGTTTTCTGAAAACCTTATCTCCCAGGGTAAGTCCCCCAAATAACAAAAGCAGCGGATATTAAAAACTCGTCTAGAAGTACAAGAGGGATGCAATCGTTTTGTAGATATGCTGCATTCAGCAATGGGTTTCAAACAAGTCAAGAGTTTCTAAAAGAGGTCGGGAATGATCAAAGAGGGAAACCCTCATGCAAAATGCAGAATTAGTGCAAGGAGCGGTTCAACAAGTTTCTTTGCAGGTACTGAGGATTGGTTTATTGTCTTTAAAGTTGCCAGGTTACTGCGGAACGGGCTCGATCCTGCGTTATCGCCTCTGTGTGTGTGTGTGTGTGTGTAATTAACAAGGAAGTTTTAAAGCTTCATCCCTTGGTGTGTCTGAGCGTGCTTGCATGGGTTAAACCATCTTTTTCGAGCGATTTCCCGGTGCATTTCAGCTTTGCCTTTCTCTCGCTATTGCTGCTTGAGTTACGGACTCTGGCTTTGCAGGGGAAGTTTGCAGAGGACTGCGCTGGGGGCTGGTTTCTGTGGAAACAGACGGGATGAGCAAAGGCTGGTGCACTAGAGCTCTGCAACTTTGAGCAACATGGGGGGGGGTGAGGGGTGCCTTGTGCCTTCCCTACGCGGCCCGTTGTGATTTGTGTGGAGGTGACCAAGAAATTGGAGCGGGAGCATGTCCCTCTTTGGGCTGTCTGGTGCTGAACCCTGCCTGCCTGCCTTCTTTGCCCAGCTGGCTGCTTTGTGAGGGGCAGGAGGAAAGGCACTGAGCCCTGTGCGAGGCCGGGGGAGCAAAGGAAAGGCTCCCGGGCTGCTTTCTGCCCCCGCCTTTTGTTGGCTGGGAGTGAAACGCTTGGTCTTGCGGCGGTGGCGGGGCGGCTGCTGCGGCACAATGGAGCCAGGCCCTCCAGGGAGGCAGCTGTCAGCTCAGCTTGCCGCTGCTGCAGTGCCGCATTCACCAAAACAAAAAAACCTTCCCCGGCTGCGCTTCCCCAAGCGCGCGCGGCGCTGCCTCCTCCCGGGCGCGCATCCTGCTGCCCGCGCGCGCGCCAGCGCTTGGCTGCTGGGCAGAGGTGGAAACATCTGGAGCAGCGCGCGGGAGGGCTGCTCCCGTTTGCTGGGGGACACGCATCCAGCCGCGTGGCCGCAGGCGGCAGCGCGCCCTAGTGTCTGCGCCGCTGGAGGGGTTTGGGGCTTGGAAAAAAACAACAAGGAGTTGTGTGGCACTTTAAGACTAACAGATTTAGTTTTTGCATGAGCTTTGGTGGGACAAGATCCCACTTCCTCAGATGCTTGGAAGATGGGTGAACTTACAGAAAGGAATGAAACTAAATGCAAGGGGGTGTAAAACATAGGATCAGGTCATAAAGTAAATCAGTGCTGAGCATTTCCATCTTCCTAATCACTCGGTGATGGATTTGTTAACGACTGTGGTTAGAGATGTACCTGGGACATCAAGACTTCAAAGAGAAACAGCTGAACTCGAATTAATATGCAAGCTAAATTCTGTGAAAGCAGGACTTTGGGTTCTTTTCCCATTACAAAGGGTAATTTGACTTCAGGCTTCCCATGGTTTGAGCCTGTAAACTGCTCTGATTTGCTGTTACTTTATGACCTGTTCCTATGTTTTACATCCCCTCGCATTTAGTTTCATTCCTTTCTGTAAGTTCATCCATCTTCGAAGCATCTGAGGAAGTGGGATCTTCTCCCACAAAAGCTCATGCAAAAAATAAATCTGTTAGTCTTAAAGTGCCCCACAACTCCTTGTTGTTTTTTTTACTGGACTAGACTAATATGGCTATCCCTTTTGAAATTCGGGCTTGGAGTTTGTCTTGCTGGAGGCTGAGAGGGGAAAGTTTCGGCCCGGGGAAGGAGGCGGGACTGCTTCCCTCTGGAGCTGGCAGGCGGCTAGCTATGGAAAGGTCCAGCCCTTTCCCCTGCCCCCTTGGCTTTGCCCCCGCATGCAAACACTGCCCCCTGGCTGTGTTGCTGAATGAGCAAACTCAAAGGTGTCTGGCGGCACGAACAGGTGCGATGGGTGCATCCCTGGGGCGGCACAAGCATGTGGTGCTGGGGGGCAAGAGCCAGACATGGCTTCAGGTGATGATTCTTTGGGGCACCTAGAAAGGCTGACTCCCACCTCTTCAACTCTTTCCTAGCAGCTCAGGCGCTGTTAGTCAACCTGCAGTCAGGGCCAACTCAAGGGGTTGTGACACCCCGAGCCAAATTTTGATGTGGCACCCACCCGTCTCATTTGTAGAGGTTGAAAACGGTTTTGCAAAGTGCAAAAATCTCCAGCATCCGCCTGCAGGGGGATTTAAAGTGCACTCTGCCTACAGGACTTAAGCTGCAGGTTGACTAACGGTGCCTGAGCTGCTGGGAAAGAGTTGAAGAAGCAGGAGCCAGCCTGATCTAGGCGCCCCTAAGAGCTGTCACCTGAAGCCATGGTTGGCTCTTGCCTCACAATAGAGCCCGCCCTGCCTACATCAGGCTGGCTCCCGCCTCTTTCCTAGCAGCTCAGGCACTGTTAGTCAACCTGCAGCTTAAGTCATGTAGGCAGAGTGCACTTTAAATCCCCCTGCAGGCAGGCGCTGGAGATTTATGCACTTTGGAAAGCCATTTTCAACCTCCATGAATGAGATGGGCGGGAGTGCCAAATTGGAATGTGGCTCGGGGCGCCACAACCCCTTGAGTCAGCCCTGGGCCCAAGCGAAGGTCCCACCCAAAGCTCAAGCCAGGTCCAGGGAAAGCAAACAGAGCTCCTTTCCAGCACTGTTACCCCCACAGGGGGTTGCCACCTGGCGGGGGGTGCAGTTGTTGTGGCAGCATCTCTTCAACTTGAAAGCTACTGCAGCTTAATAGCGCTTATTACAGCCTCCTAATTACAGTTCCCTGTGTTTGCTTTGGTTTTGTTAGTACATGGGAAGGAGGCTGCCCAGGAACCTGGCTGCTAAATGGTGATGGTGTCTTCTGTATAAATTGCATTTCTCCTTGATGTTCTTTGGAGTCTTTGGTAATGGCAGGGCTGTAACTATGGCGGGCCGATGGGCCACAGCCCCAGGCAGCCCAAAGCAGCTCAATAGAGCCACACTATTAAAGGGACAGCTGTGCAGCACTGGTTCTGAACGCTGCTAATGGGAAGGGGCATATTCTGATCAGAATGCACCCCGGGCAGCAAAACGCCGTGTTACGGCTCTGGGTAATGGTGTACTGGGATGGAGAGTCTCCTCTCTGGTTAGCCCACACGCAGCATAGAACATGATCGTTTGTTATCGCAAGAAGTTCTGTAGTGGGTTGTTTTGGTTTTGGGGGTAATTGTGTTTTGGCTCTCCTCACATTTAAATAGTTAGACAACTGTGTAGGCTACATGTCTATGGGTATGTCCACACACACTGTTTAAATTGAAATAACACTGGTCATTTGGATTTAAAAAATGATAGGTCCACATGATGTTCCCTTATTTCAAAATGAGGAGCTCCCTCATTTCGATATAAGGAAAGTTATATCAATATAATAAAACCTAATATTATATCGATATGATGGTTAAATCAAAATTGTTCATTTGAAATAACACAGTGTGGACATGTTATTTTGATTTAACTGTTGAATCAGTTTAATACTTTTTGCCCCTCTCTTTCCCAGGTGCTTTCCTTTTTCTATATTGGGTGGGGGCATGGCCCAGGGTGGGGGCCATGTTGCCACACCTCCCATGGTGGCCCTCTCCTGAACTGAAATAGCAAATCCTGTGTTTTGACATGCTATTTCGATTTAGGGAATTTTGGTATGGACCTGTTAAATCAATTTAACTTATATCAATTTAACAATTTTTATTTCAATTTTATTAAGTCGATATAAGTAAAATTGATTTAACCATGTATGTGTGGACATAGCCTATGATTCTTCAGTTCCTCTCCTAAAACGTTGCTTCTTATTAAGCCATTACATTTTTCCCAATGAAGATATTTGAAGGCATCCCCTTTTAATCCAAATACTCTTCAAGTAAATAGGAATTTTCCCATTGACTTCAATGGGTATAAGATTGAGCCCAGAATCATTTACTCAAAGGAAAGAAAGTTACCTCAAATATGGCCCCACACTGAGATTTTGTGAAAACAAGCTTTTACAAAACCTGTCTTGAGAAAGGTTTCTATGATTTAATACATGTGGTGGAGTTTGAGGTATTCTTCAGCAGCATTTACACCCAAATAATATTTACAGCATCTGAAACTTAAATGTGAAACTGATTAAGTGATTATTTTTAAAAAGAAAGTTAAAAGTGATTGAATGTAGTTTTCATTGCTTAAATGGAAGAAACTGAACAAGTGAGCATGCAAGAACAACTCAGTTGTATTTTAAAATTTATTTTCAATAGATTAGTTTCAGCAACATAAGGAAATTCAATGTTTTGCAGCATATTCTTAAATTGACATAATTTCTTTAAGTCCACTGGGGTCTTTCAAAGCTAAGGGTGCAATAATAGTGGATTTAAAATAAAACTTCTGATTATTTTTTGTCCAAGTAACCATTCATTTATGAATATAATTTGAACTTAATTTGCAAGTGGAACTTTAAATAAAAAGTGAAATTAATTGAACAATTGTTTAGTCTAAGCAGTGGGGTGTGGGTTGTTTATTTTTTTCCTGACCATCTGTCATACCCAAACAAAAAGCACCACCTTACAAAAGGTTTCTTGCAGAAAAAGCTATCTTCTGTACCAAGGGACGTATAAGAATTTGCTGGAACCAGTTTGTAAGTGAAAGAAAATAAAGATTTTTCTGATGCAAATGGAGGAATTAAGGATGGCTTACTAACAAGACTCCTGTTTTATGCACGTTACATTGATGTAACAGTGCTGAAGTCAGTGGACTTTTGCTAATATAAAAACAGTAAAGAATTAGGCCCAGTGTTTGAAAATGAGGTAGGGAAAGGAGAGAAGAAAGCTGAAAAAGTCTTTGGATGAATGAAACTTCATCAGCCAGAAGTCTCTCAATAAATAAGACTAAGCCACAATTCACAAACCATGCTTGTGTGGGCAGATACCCTAGAAATAGCAACAATACTTATGTCATTTATAATTTAATAGAAATATTCATTGATTTCAGTGGAATTGCTAACTAAAAATCAGTGACAGAATAAGACCCAGAGCCTCGATCTTCACCCAGTCTGAAAAATGGCTTAGGCACTGCTATTGGTTTTCTTTCTAGCATCAGACCACCTTCTTTCTAACCACACCTTTGTATTCTTTTTTCTAATGGGAAATGCTCACCAGTTGTAAATTGTCTGAAACCTCCCCAATCTCTAGACATCCCACAGCGCAATCATTGCAGAGTGCAGACACCTGTGGTCCCTCTCATGCTGCTGTGGAAAGAGACAAGAGCTTTAACCCTGTCTTTGTTAAATACTGGATGAGATCTATACTACTGTGTGCTGGTAGAAGGGACTGACTTGATTTCTCAGCAAATTAGAGATTATGTAGATACTTCCTCTATACGGCATGCTGGCCTTTCAATGTTGAATAGTTATTTATTAGTTTGATTTGTGTTCAGATTTTTATTTTTATTTGGGATACACTATGTAATGTGGGTATCTCTCTACACAAAATCTGCCTAAACTCCATGGATGATCTAGGATTGTCAGTGATGAACAAGGAGTAGAAGGAAAGCAGACCTTTGCCCCTGCATACATATCTTTTCTTGAAAGGAAGAGAAATTGTTAAAAAGACTAAATATAAACTTTATTTCTAGTTTTGGATAAACCCCTCTAGGGACTCTGCTTCAGCTCTGGCTTAGGGGGAAAAAAATGTGTTCAGGCAATATTAGTCCCATAATATTTATTACAAGCGGAAAAACTAACATATGGTTTTGCACAATTTAGCAGGAGTAGTCTTTCCTGTTTAGAAGAGGCTTAGAATGTCAGAATTGCTGCAGTTCAGGATTGGCACATTGATCTTGGCTCTGGTGCTTTTTGTGAAAGCTCATCATTGTGATTCAGATGGCTGCCATGAGCTCTTTCATGAGGATTTAAATGTAATTGTCATGCCAATTCATCCATCTTCTGAAAAAAATGTGGAAAAGTTTGATTAATTTTGAAAAGCAATCTCCATTTTTGGTAAAATTTAGTGTCCATTTACTAGATTGTATTTATGTTTGCCTGAATTTATTTTAGGAGATTATGCATTTGAATTCTAACAATGTTTACTAAACATTTTAAAAAGAAATGTAGACAAGTTACCTATATTCAGTAAGGTAGTAGAAATAATTTTTTTTTATAAGATTACATTCAAAGGATAGTCATTCATAGCCTCAT
Source organism: Podocnemis expansa (assembly GCA_007922195.1). Lineage (NCBI taxonomy): Eukaryota > Metazoa > Chordata > Testudines > Podocnemididae > Podocnemis > Podocnemis expansa. The sequence continues at coordinate 4,495,762 of ML682018.1, read as the reverse complement.
TGCAGAATAAGATCTCAGCAACATCTGAACAAAAAGCCAGGGCATCCAAGAATAAACCACTTCTCTTGCACAATGTAATGGGATTTGTATTGTGATGTAAACTTAATGTAGCAGCTCCTATGCTACCTCCTACTTGCCTGCTGCCTGTATAACAGGAAAACAGGATGTGGCCAAAGCAAAGCAGGGATGCCCATGCATTGTAACAATTTCCAGCTGTGGTTTTGTCATTTTGGGGATGTTAGCAGCTGTCCTAATTTAGAGCAGGCCCCAGACAGGTTTAATTTATGCCTGGAGATCTGTCTTAAACAAAGTGGCCTGAGGTTTTGGAGAGCACAGTGGTGAGTTTTCAGCCTTGCACTGTCATACCTCAACTGCTAAGTTGAGCTGCATGCTTCCTTGATAATGGATGGACTCCCTGAATGGGTAAATATTAAATATATTTTTTTAAATTTTTTCTCCTACTCACTGAATGTGTGGCCACATATTTACTCCACACTACTCAAACCCAGCATGGATTATAGAATTATTAATGTCCTCATGGGTTTTTCTATGGCATCCATTTCCATAGTATCCAAATGATTCACAAGCATTAATAAATGTATCTTTACAACAGCCTCATAACATAAGGTAGTATTATTAACTCAGTCTTACAGATGTGGAACACAGGGATTAGTGGTCAGGTGCACAAAGGGCTACTGTGCCAAAACCCTTAACTCCAGTTTTAGGTGCCACTGTGGTCTTTAAGTTTCCTGGTCAACTGCTATAGGTGTCTGAACTCCTGTGGAGACTATTTTTTTCCCTTTAAAATTTTCCTAAGTGCCTATGTTTCTGAGCCTGGGCACACACACTTCTGATTCATTCTAGGTGACCTGGTACCTGTCTACAACTAGAGTGAGCTGCAAATTGGTTGACACACAGTGCCTTGCCAGTTTGCTTGTGGCGCTTTGTCCAGTAGACATACACTGAATACACATATCAGATTCCATTTGCCGGCTGTAAGAAAGTTTAGGTTAGTGGTTAGCACATCACCTATTATGTGGGAAACACTGTCAGTTCCCCCTTCTGCTTCATGGGAAGAAAATAATTGAAGGGGGTTTTCCATCTTAAGAGAGTGCTCTAACCCAGTTCTTCTCTACCTTTTGTGGGTCTTTACATACTTGATTGTGATATGCTGCTCCGCATGATACACCAACCCACCACGCCCAGGCAAAATCCAGCCATCTCCCTGGCTCTCCACAGCACACGTAACCACTGTGTGGTGACATAATACGGTGTCCAAACACAGTGGTTGAGAACTGCTGCATTGGGGAACTGTAGTGGGTCTCTCTCAGTCTTTCCTGTTGAAGATGTTCCATTTGGGATAAATAATCATTAGTGCAGGGGGACTTAGCCCTGGGCACCCATGAACCAGATGGATGTACTAGCCATCAGACTATTGAATCATTCTCACTTTCACTCTGGCTCAATTACTGTTAGAAATTATTCAAAGTAGATAATTATAGTTTAGTATTTATCCAATGTGGAATACATTTCCTAAAGTTTGAATGCTTGACTTTGCAATTTTAATGTCTGTGTTAATGATATTTAATTTATAAGATTTTCATATAACTTCCTAGTGGTACTATATTGACCACTGCAGGTTTGGAACCTTAAGATCCACAGCACTGACTGGTACCCCTGAAACTAATGGAGTAACTTGTAGCAGTATCTTCTATGCAGGCCAGTCTCTAAAGGAACATGAAACATACACATGGGCAGTGAAGCTCATGGCTATTTGCCAGACAACTGAAGACTGCTGAGTTTCAGGAGTCCTGGGGTTTAATATTAGGTTCTAGAGGAGATTGTACCCTACTGGTTATGAGCCCTTCTGTCCTAGTCTTCTAACTCAGCTGGATTTGGCTGTGTTTGGCACCTGTGAGACGCCAGGACAGCTTACTAGCAAAAGTCAAGTAACTGCTCCAAAGCACAGAGGTGCTACAGCTATTCAATGAAACTGTTGTGAGAATCTTTGAATATTGGCAAAGTATTTTTTGTTCATACCTCATTCTTAGATATGATGATAGCATTTCTGATGAAACTTTTCAAAAAAAAATCAGCCTAAGTCAGAATATTTCTCCCTGAATGATTATATTTGGGCAGTCAGTGAGCAGTCTTATAATGGAAAATGCTGGGCAGTGATCACTATGGTGTGTTACTATTTGATCTGTTACATGAAGATTCAATAATCCATCATGACCTTGCTGTACTAAATGGAGACAAATCCATAATGTTCAAACAATGGATGGGAAAGGATATCCTATTCCTACCATGTGCAGGTTAAAAAACAGATGTTTGAGGATTAACAACAAAAAATTGGCCTCCAAAAATAAAAATTCACACCTACAAAATTAGATACTATGTATAGTATCACTGGATTGTCTAAATTAAATTTGTCTTTATGTGGGGTGGGAAGAAGTGGAGAAGGATACCACTTGTCAAATACAAATTAGACAATTAGGCAGTCAATCAATTTGATCCCAGAATGTCCACCTTTAGTGAAAAAAAAAATTATTAAAAAAAAAGATGAGCAGAATGCCAGATATGCATCATCAATTTACTAATTTAATGAAGGTCATAGGAAAAACTATGGAGACCATCTCACTTTTTATAACAGAGCTCTCCTTGGCCACATCTCAATGGAATAAAATTGAAACTCTACTCATATATCCAAGGTGGACAGTAAAAATACACATATGGATTAGAATGGGGAGAATTCCCTGAAACTTTGCTACAGATTTTATGCAGCTTTTGTGAAATTATATATTTAAGAATTAATATAATAATAGGGACTTCTTTTGTTGATGGCAGTATATAGAAGTGCACTCAAGAACTCAAAGATCAGAATTACTGATTTGTAGTAATGTGGGTTCCTATGTTACTGGTAGCAAAATATCTGGAAATCACTTGTAACTCCCCTAATAACTAGCATAGTAGACTGTGATATTGCAGGTCTTGACTGTGGGTCCTCTCCTACAATTTGTGACACACCAAGTAGATTATGTTTCTGAAGATTTTAGGAACTAGCAAGCCAAAAGAACATACAACACAAGTCTACTTGTTGTTTATTTGCAATTCTAGAATAATTAGCTAGTAATAAATAAACACAAAGCATGCAGTGAAAATTTGAGGTTTCAAAGCACTTGTATCATTGTCATCAGACATCTACAGAACTAGTAAAACACTTCACCTCATTCTTAACTTGAACAGCACTTGTCTATTCCATCTAGCCCCTTAATCCATACTGAGCATGCCCAGCTCCCCTCATCCATCATCCCTTGTTCTCCATCCTTTTCCCTTAGCTGCATTAATTCTTGCCCCCAATGCACTTCCTGTCCCCCCAACACCATCTACCCTCTGCCACAATTACTTCTGTCTCCTAGAATCCACTCTAATCATTTTTCTTCCCCAGTTCATCCTCTGTCCTACTTTCAGTTCCCAATACATCTTCTGCACTTTCAGCCTCATCAGGTCAGCATTGTTTCCATGAGTCCATCCTCTATTTCCACTCCCTTATCTTCTCTGCCTACACCTTATGTGCATCACTCAAAAGATTCTCTCACCTCCCCCTACATGATCCCAATAAGATTTGTTCCTCAGGCCATCCTTTCACTGTGTCCCCAACTAAATCCCTCACCTCTAATCCATCCTTTATAACCCCCCCTCCATTCTTTATAACTCCCTTCATCCTTTCTCCCTGTACTCAATTTATCCTCTGCTCCCAGCAAATTAATCTACCCAGGAATGATCCTCTTTCTGCAGCTATTCCCTTCTAGCAAATTGCCTTTTTCTTTAATTCCCTTCTCCAGTGGATGGATTTCTTCCTCTCATCCCAAGCAATTTGGGCATCCACCCCTTTCCCTGCCTCCAGCAACTTGATCTTTCCCAAGCACTCAATTGATCTTCAGTCTCCAGTATCCCAAGGCTGTCTCTAATTGAACCTCAGTGCTTGTGTGAAGAGGTGAAATATTGTATTGGGTCCTCTCTTCCTCAGTTAGCCAGGATATCTGAGATGCCATTTTTGCACCCCACTCAGCCTCCTTTCCATAATTATTGCTGATCTGAGGAGCAGTTCAGGTGGCCACTGAGGCACTGGAGACCATTTACAAATGGATAAATCCAGAGTGCTGCTGCTCCCACAGGAGATTTTCAGGGAAAGGAAACAAATTGAGGGGAGGCAGTGAGCTGTGAAGCTAACATTTCCTACTACCTTTCCATAGCAATAGGTCTACTCCAGTCTCGATGGCCATGTCTACACTAGGAAAAGTTAGTTCAAATTTGTAAATTTGAACTAATAAGTTTGAGTTTAGTTTGTTGAGTCAAATTAGTCCACTTTGTTAGTCTGAACTAAGTATGCTTAATTTGAATTTATTAAATTCAAACTAGGGGCAGGGGCGTCACTGGCTGGGGGAGAGACCCGAGGCATGGGACTAGGTTTTGCCCCCAGCCAGCAGGCCACGCCCCCAGCCTATAGGCCCCGCCCCTGGCCTGGGACGGGGAAAGGGCCAGGCCTCACATCCCCGGTGGGGGATGGGGCTGCCGCAAGCAGCCAGGCCCCGGATCCCTGGCTGGGGATGGGGCTGCAGGCAGCCAGGTCCCAGATCCCCATAGGGGGAATGGGGCCACTGCGGCCGCCGGCAGCCAGGCCCTGGATCTCCGGCCCAATTGGGCCGGAGATCTGGGGCACTGGCGCTGGGGTTTGGGGCACATGCCCCGGTGTGCCCAGCGCCAGCGACGCCTCTGACTTAATCGTAGTCTACATCGCCCTTAGTTCAAACTAAGGATCAAACTCAGGGCTTTGTTTGCACTAACCAGCAGGTCTTACTAATTTGAACTAAACTTTCATTAGTTTGAATTCAGGCATTCTTTAATTTGAACTAATGAAAGCCCATATAGACAAGTACTAAGTTAGTTCAAATTAAGCCTTCTTAATTCAAACTAACTCGCAAGTGTAGACATACCCTAAGAGAGCATCTGAAAGAGTCTGTCAGGTGGTGACTTACACTTCTGCTCTCTACAAACATATCCTAATGTCTTTTTAGTGCATCATACTCTCTGAGGTGCAAAACTTAAAGAGAGATTTGATTTGAATGTGTGATCTAATCATCATACCTTAAAATGAATGCACTTGTACATGATTATGTGATCACTGGATGTTGATTACCATATTCTAATAAATATTCAGAGAGCTTTTTGTGTATTATTCCCTTTAATTTTTTTGAAAAAGGAAAAACTGAAATGTACTACAAAAACTTCATTAATGCAATATATTGAGACTGAGTGGATATGCACACTTATTAATATTAATTATTGATATGACCATAAAGCCTAGTGATCACAGTGTGCCAGGCACTGTATAAACACATAGCAAGAGACACACCTACCTTGAAGAGTTTACAGTCTAAACAGACAAGATAAATTAATGAGGAGAGGGGAAATAAAGATACTGAGATATGAAGAGACTTGCCCAAGGCTACACAGCAGACAAATATTGTAGTGGGGATTAGAACCCAACTCTCCCAACTGCGAGTACAGTGCGATATCTGCTGTGTTGACTTTTCAAAATAACAAAATTCAAATTACAATAATGATAGCAGTTGTAACTCATCCCTGTTCCATATGTTAGAGATATTAAAGTTTGGTTCTACTTTAGAAGTTGGTTTGCTAAAAATGGTATAATAGGTTGACTCTAATTCCATATAAAATGTTTTCAGTTTACTAAATAAAAAGATTTTTGCCACTCCTGCACAGTCAACCTAGCATCTGAAAGTTGAACACCAGTAAAACTAACCCAGATGAGATCTGCTGTAAATATGAGAATGAAAGAACACAATCTGACTATGAACCCATGCTAAGTTGTCACAACTAGCTATTAGATAAAGAGAGAAGTTCATTGGTTTTTGTACAATCAGCAAACTTACTATGGAGTGACAAAGAAGTAAATAGGCAAGCACGCGATTCTAATTTTCAAACCCACTTTCACAGTTGTACTATATCTTACAGTTTGTACTGCAAAGTACAAAAAAACAACCCTTAACCTCATGTGCAAAAGGCTAGGCTATGATTTGCATGGAAACCCTACTTTAAGTTGCTGACTTTGAGTTTAAATAGCTCAACCAAAATGTATTACCAGCATAAAACCAAATTATACATTCACAAATACTCATATCAGTTCCAGTGCAACAAATGGAAGATGTAAGAGTGTCCTTGAGTGTATCTTTTGTCCAATAGTTGTTTGTGTACTTTTTAAAAGTCAGCTTTTGAATATAGTACAGGAAAACAAAAGAACACAAAAACGCTATACTATATTGTTTGTAATGTGCACACACAAAGTCAAAAGAAAGCAAGCTGAAATATACCACTGCTTGCAGATCATGCAGTGAAGGAATCACAGTCTGTGAACTCCTGCAGGGAATAAAGCCAGAATTTGCATTATAATTGTTTCCTGCAGTTTCCTGTTCAGATTAGAGTATGCAGAGCCTGGAAGAAAACAATGAACTTTTCAGCTGTAGCCATCTATGCACAGATGACAGAGATAGGAACATTTCCTCTGAAATTAGGACAAGAAGAGAAAGAAAATGGAGGAAAATTCCCCAAAATATGTCTTATCTTACAAAATCATCAAGAGTTCTGTGACAGCCATGTCTACACTTAAGAAGTTAGTTCAAATTAATTTAGTTTGAATTAATTGATTTGAACTAATAATGGTTAATTCAAACTAAGTTAATTCGAAGTAATGTCCCCACTAGAAACCCAAATCGAACTAGCATACCCATGGACAGGATGTTCTAGTTTAATTTAGGAGGAGGGTGCCATGGCAACTGTGGCAACATGGCCCCTGAGAAGGGCCATGCCCCACCCAATACATAGAAAGAGGAAGGCACCCTGGGACAAAGAATGTCAAATAACGTTAATTTGAACAAATGGTAAATTTGAATTAATGTGACTCCATTGGGTTAACTGGAACTTATAAGTTCCAATTAACCATTACATTAAAGTTAAGCCAGATTTTATAACTTTGAAGTAACTGTTCATTACTTCGAACTAAGGAATTCCTTAGTTCAAAGTAATGAAAGCCCGTGTAGTCACGCTTTAATTTAGTTTGAATTAATCCTCATTAATTCAAACTAAATTGTAAGTGTAGGCATACCCTTAAAGACTAGCAAATTGTTCATTTTGCTGTAAACAGATTAACACAGCTACCCCTCTGGAAAATTTACAAGATCATTTTAGTCTGCAAGATATTGTCATATTTGTTCAGTGTATTCTTTGGAGGATTCAGTGTTCACCGTATTTATCATACATTAGTGTACATCAATATAGAAAGTAGTCATAGGAATGATAGCATCAATTGTTAAAGATTTTACCAAAATCTTTCCAAGAACCATGCCAAACTTGAGGTTGAGAAGCATCCCTGTTTTTGTCTTACAGTTGAGAAAGAGTATCACATTAAAACAAGCATGAGTCTTGTGGCAATTGCAGACTAACAAATTTATTTATCACATGAGTTTATGTGGGAGGAAATCCCTCTTCATCATCTTTAAAGTGCCTAATGAAGTGGGATTTTCTTCCATGAAAGCTCATGCAATAAATACATTTGTTAGTTTTTATGTGCCACAGGACTCCTTGCTTGTTTTGCCGAACTAGACTAATATGGCTACCCCATTGAAATTTAGTATCACATTAGGTTTTTTAACCACTTACTCATTATCAAATTTATGGAGGCATCCAGAGTGGGACTGAGAGATTCCTGATGACAAGTGTTTGTATCTTCTTTGGCAGCTGCTTGTTTGGCTCTATCCAGCTAATAGACTTCACTGGAAGGATGTCAGCACTGCCTTAAAGATTTACTTAAATCCAAACATTGTAATGTCTGAAAATGTTCATGTTACACATCCAAACAACCTTATCTCTACCATTTTGTGACACTCTCAAAAGAAAAGAAGCATTTTTTTCACCAGTGACTACTCATATCAAACGAGAAGAATAACTGACATCATTACAAGGCATAGTTATGGTTGCTGGGTACATTAACTATGCTTTTCCACCTTTTGCCTTGATTTAACCTTTTTTAAGATCCATCTTAACTTTGATTTTCCTGGGTTTCTACTGCATGTTCTTGGGATAAGCAGAATATTATTTTAAACTATGGACATATACTCCCAGTTCCAGCTAAAGATAATTTTTTGTCCTGGATATAGACAGAATGGTCTTACATTAATTCTATTCAATGACAATACTCCTAACATCTCCAAAGGGATGAGAAAGAGGAGCAGGCTTTTTATTTTATTTTATTAATTTAAGATACTGTTTGGTTTTTTCTTTGTAAAAGGACTCTTAAATTTGTGACTGTAATACCACTTACATCTTCACTAAGCCCTGTTTATCAATTATAGTGTTTTATAAACATATTTTTAAAGAAAAGCCTAGGTTAACTGCAATGCTTAGTTTCCCCTTAATTTGTCTAAGAGGAAGAAATACTCCCTGCAATGCATCTTTACTTGAGCTATTTTAGTGACTGACATAATCACTATATATTTGTTTCCTTTGATATATCACTGTGAGTGCTATCAAAAGCATTGTTTTGTACCTACTTGTTTATTCTGCTGCAATAAAAATAATTATACTTCATGCATCTACTAACAGTAAGCAGCACTTTACAAGATTAAACAGAAGATGAAACATCCTCATCTTACCAGTACTAGACAAGAATAGATGTTACAGAATTGTGAAGGAGAAATGCATCTATTTCAGTGTCGTACTTTGTATAGAGCTAGACTGAATTTACAGTCTGCCCTATGTATGTTGTTGCACTGTTCCAGAGCATCCCAAAAATGTTTCTCTGCTGTGTCAAGAGTGGGAGTAACTGTGCTGGATCTGCTACTGGCATAGCCACTGGCTGTTGTGAGATGAGACAAGACTCTGTCCACTTCCTAGGGAGCCTGCTTCTTCTCCTGCCTTGTTTCCTTTGATATGAATAGCTGACTCCCCTTACTCTTTGCTAGCCTAGTCATGATTTGTTCCATACTAAATAGCCAAAAAAGACAAATTACTGAGTCATTTGCATCTGTTCAAATTGTGTAGAATCTCTTTATGCCTGTTTGTAGAACTGATTTTTCTACAGACTGGGTTTAGTGGTAGGCAATTGCCTAGGGTGTTGGACTTGTGGGCAGGGGCAGATTACCGCATGGGCCAATGCGGCCTATGCCCAGGGTCCTATTATAATGTGGGGACTCTCCACTCTGATGGCACTGGGGGAAGGGTGAGAGCAGAGCAAGCTGGGCCAGCAACCAGGATCCGTGCTCCCTTCCTGCCCCTGGGCTGGCCTGTCTACCCCCAGGTGCAGGGTGGGCCAGCCCAGAGGCCAGGCTCTGCTCTCCCACCCTGCTCCCAGGCTGGCCCCTCCACCTCTGGTGGTGAGGTGGGCAGCCTGCAGTCGGGCTGGTCGGCCGCCAGGTGCGGCTGGGCCAGCTGGAGAATACAGTGCAACCTCTGGAGTGGCCTGAAGCTGCACTGTGTGTGCCAGTCAGCCCCGCCACTACAGGGGACCGACTAACCAGGCTGCAGACGGTCTCTGGCCTTAGGCCTCCCCCACCAGCACTGACCTGCCTGTGCCAGGGCCCTAGGCAGGCATGGGGAGGGGAGCAGGCAGGGAGGGCCACTGGTTCAGAAGGCCCAGGGTCCCTGCAGCCCCTGACCTGCCTCTGCTTGTGTTGGCACCAGATTTGGGGGGCTGTTTTTGTTCCTAGTCAAAACACCACAAATATTTTCCAGACTCCACTGACCCCTCCGTAACTGAAGAAGATACAATAAGATAAGCAGACTAGATCTTTATCTCTTTAAAAAGGCAAGGGCTTAGAAGATAGGAAGAGAGATCAAGATTATGGAAAGCTGGGAAGAATCAAGTGAATATCTCTGACAGATACTTGAGTAGGCTCAGCTGTTCACTTTGCTGTCCCTTCCATCCCCAACATTCCAGCTTTGTGCCAAAGCTAAATAACAGTATGTTCCATAGAACTGTTTTAAAAAAGGGACAATTTTTTGTGGAAACTTTCGTGGAAGAATGGGTCCCATTTTTCACTGAAACACTTTGAAATTCAGATGTTTTCCACCTGCCTATTATCTTGCAGAGAGGCAAAGATATTACTGGAGATAGCCCTGGAATGGAATTAAGTCTCTGGAGGATCCTTGACAGTGGGAAGAACAGGCTATTTTATACTGGTATAACTCCCTGTGTAGAAAATTGCTAAATTCCAACTCTCCATCTGTGCCAAACAGCCTCATTTTTCACATAGGAGCAGAGCCCAGCAGATCAGCTAGTTCTCCTCTAGTGCCTGCTCCTCTCTTTAGTGACCATCTTGCCCTTTAACTCAAGATGAATCAGATTTTGTTCTGATGAATAGTTCTGGATAAACAATGGAACTAATAAACATGAAGAGCTGTGAAGTGTGACTAGTAGTTTGTGTTAGCTCAGAGGCTGAGAGGAGAGTCTTTGTATATACCCTATGCTGGGACTGATGGGGGATGTTTTTATCCCAGGAGCAGTCACAACAGCATGCAGGTTGTTCTAACTAGTATCCCTTAAGGGCATTGTGACAGTGGGGATTGCCAGGGTGCAAGACTACAATAACCATGTGCTATGCCAGACAGGAGGTGTTTTTATCTCTATTCTGCATCTGTCATGGATGTCTGTTTGGCTTTATGCATTTGTCTCTGTGTGTGCATTCCCTCAACGAGTGAGAACTCGGTTAAGTCAGTGATCTAAAATCTGGCTTGTACGTTTATCTGGAACTTTGTTAGCCTGGTGGTCCTGAATCAAAGTGCTCCTTTGGTTAGCACTTTGATTTACCTTTGGCTCAGGTCTTTAATGAAAACTTAGTTAGCTCAGTGATCTGGAGCCTAGGCATACCCTGTGTGGAAGAGATAGACTGAGGTAACACTAACAATTGAAGAAACCAACTCAACCACAGATCTTTGTAGAAAAGAAAAGAAGATGCCAGGTTTGGTTTTTTGCAGCATAGCACAATGGCAAATGATCTATCCCAAAAGATCTGCTGGCAGCATTCGTGCTTTCAATGCAATGGAACAGCTCAACTGATGGCAGGACTCTCCATCACCCCCTTCAGCTGCACTGGGGTGCCTACTTTTATACCCTGCTTGGACCTATTGACTCAACCCTCCTTGGTGTCCAAATTCACCTGGATTGGTTCACATACCCTTTCTTTGATGCCATCCATCAATTTGATAGGTCCACTCATCCCAAGACATCTCCATCCATCAAGGTGTCATTCTGTGATTACGTATATGCTTGCACTGTACCGTACAAAGCGTCTCTTCTTATCCCCTTGGTGTTAGGCGAAGGGGACACCTCATACCCTTAAAGTTCTTTCCCATTCTAAGTACACCTGCAGCCAATTTTCTGTGAGCTCAGACTTTCTTAGCCTGACTCTTGAGAATTTAGCTAGTTATCCAACTCAGGCCTACTGCTTTGGCTTGGCTCATGAGGACTTAGGCCTCAGTCTGACTGTTTCTACTTTTATTTTCTATTTTAACCTCTTACCTGCTCCTACAAGTCACATACTCTCCTGGTCCTGATCTGCTTTAGAATGTTCCCTATGTCGGGGAACTTTTTAAGAGTGGCACTGAGCTGGCACAGCTGTTTCTGCACCTATCATAGAGGGCTGATGCACCATGGCAGTTATCCAGGGGTATGAGGGAAGGCAAAGGACAGCTTCCACTGGCATACCTTTCTACCACTCTGTATTAAATAGTTGATGTAAAGTGACCATAGTTGAGAGGTACATTTCTAGGTACAGGAGGGATAACCTCCTTATTTGTGTCTTCTTTTCAGTCTGTTGATTTAAAATAAGTAAAAAGCACAGAGAAATTCAAACATAAACGTATTATACAAACCGATTACCATTGCTAAGAAAATACACTGTAAATCATATAACTAATATATCACTTTTTGGCACATGCCCAGATACACTCAGAAACACATTGTCCATTTTCATAACAAATTAATCACAGTCACAAAGGCCACATTAATGAGCGGTTTATGGGAGTTGTTTGTGTGAGTGTGTAAGAATGTAATGTATGTAAAAATATGCTTACGTGCTACCATTACTATCCTTTAGAAGCTTACAGGATTTTCACCAAGTGTTTTTTTATGTTAGAATTATCAAGCAAGCAAGGTAGATGTGAAGGACCATCACCTATCTAGGTCAGCTCATTGCGTGCCAAAAATATGGGGACTGTATTTTGTATAACTGAAAAGCTTGTTCCTTCACTTTCACTAGCATTAAAAGTTCATTGATTTTGTTTGAAACGGTCTGGGAGACCACAGCTGGCCTCTTTGCCCACGTTACATAGTTTCTGTAGATTAATGCTATGTGATTTAATTTAGCAATAAAATCAAAAGATATCCTTCTCAAATAGTTGTATACATCAAGTCACTTTTTTGTACAAGCGGAGGATACTACATAACAGTGTGATAAGTAGGTTTAGCAACTTTGGAGGCACAATCTGCACCAAGATAATTTAATTAAATATATAGAGAGTTACTACTATATTTAAAGTCTGTTATGAATTGCTGATTTTGCATATTGGTTGGTAAAAGGACAAATGTGATAAGAAAGTAAGGCTTTTGTATAGTGATATGTATTTATTTTGTTTTCTAATGGTATGTGATTATGTAGTATTCCTGTAAAGTATGTATTGCTTCCACCTCCAGTGGGTGGTTCACACTGAGGATAACAGGTTACTGCTCTTAACAGTTAATGAAATTATTACATTAGCTCAAATACTAGGTGGTTACGGTGTTGTCTGTGCTGTTAATTTTCGCTGAGTTACTAAGAATCTTCCAAGTTTTGTGCAGATAATAATGTGTACAGATTAATGAGGTTACACTCTTCTTTTATCTCTGTACAGCACCTAACACATTTTGAGCACCACAATATTTATCATAGATAATAATATGTCAGTATATAGTGTAAGTTGATTGAAAAAGTAGAAGGAAGTAGTCTGATTTGTCACTGCACTGTTTTTGTTATATGGAATTCAAAGGAGATGATTGGAATGCTAACACTTATACCTTATTTCTCCTGAGTGTAAATGCACCTACAGACCTTTTATTATAGTCTAACTGGAGGGCTGGTGAATAATCTCAGCATGGTTGAGCAGCAAATGTTGGAGGATAATTGGATCTGCAGGCTAAGGTAGTCTGAATGTTGAAGGTCTTGTGGGGAAGATTGATAGGTAGCTATTTTACATTGTGTTTGAAAACAGCTTCTTGTTTTGTTGTCAGGTTTTTTTGTTTTGTTTTGGTTTGGTTTGCTTGTTTTTATTTGTTTTGTTTTTGTTTTTCGGTAGTAGGCACTTATTTTTATTTTTTTTAGCTTTTAAGGAAACACATTTTGGTTTAAATTAAATATTACTGTTGTTATTTTCTAAATTGCATCTTCATAAGCATATTGGTCAGTAAATGGAAAGTGTTCAGATACTCATTTAGGAAAGATGATGAATATCTTAAGTATAATGCCATCCATGTTTAAAAGCAATCCTTTGAACATAAACTTCTGACTTATTGAATTGTCAGAATATGTTATCTACTAATATAAATTTTGCAAAGTAGTAAATTAGCTTGGTGTTTTATCATTATTTTCTGCTCAAGTGCTCTGTGTTTTCTATATTTACTACTTATTAAAACCTTCTAAAACCCAGGACAATCTCAAAACAAGCAAAAAAAAATGCTGGATTCAATACTTCATGCTTTGATTAAGCAACACTGCCAGTGTCTTCAATGAGAGTTTTGCCCTATCAAGAACTATTCCCTCTTTATTCACTCACTGTTTTCCATCCTTCTATCTCTTGATAAGTCTTTTTTGTTGTTATTTGTCTGACTTTAGCCTTTGTAATTTATCAAATACTTCAGAACATGGACCAATTTTCTTATTCTCTTAAGGGCCCAGTACACCTCCAATAAAGTACTGTCTAAATAACTTTTTTTTCCCCTAGAAGGGTGGGCAGCGCCTTACACTATTAGTAAAAGTACTCAGAAGCTGTAGATTCCACTGATGAAGTTTTATCAAATGCATTTTATCTATGAGGCAGTGATGTGTAACATTAATGTGGAAGAAGAAAGAAAAGGTGACTTTTAATCCAAACTAATAGGACTAGGGAATGGTCTAAGGTTTCTTGATAGTGAGCTGGATTATCAGGAATTCTGAGTCACAATTGCTGTGCTCCTGCTATTGTGCAGCTATGTTGTGCTTCTTACTTGTGACACAGTGCAAGATGCAATGTACCTTAAAATAACCAAAATATTTAAAATCAGTGAGACTATTCCAGTGAATAAAGTGAGAAGGCTTCTGCCTCTAGTGTTGCAAAACCAGTGAGATGGAATATAAATAGCTATTGCCACCCAGTATTAGCAGTTTAAATGGATGTTGCCATAAAAATTAGAGGAATTCCAAAATGATTGTGTTTCTTAAGCAACAAGTCAAAATATTTCATTCTGGAAATGTTCAGCCAAACTGTTTTGATATTTACAAACTCTTTTTTCTTTGACTGAAACTATTTGCTAAAATCTGCCTGAATTCACTATTAGTTTTGGTTGACCACAATCTGCATTTTTCAGCAAAAACAAAATCTTTGTGTAAAAAATTTCATACAGCTCTACTGAAGACAGTAATAGATGTGCTGGGCCTCTCAAGATAAGAATCTTGCTTGCTGTAGTTGTTTAACCAGTAATATATGTATAGTACTGTTGTGAATCCTTGCAAACCCTTTCTATCTGGTGGTTTGTCACCATGAATCATAAAGGGAAAACTAAGATGCTGGATGTGCCAAAGAAGGGGGTTAATGGTTTTCATTTTGGGGGGTGCAAGGTTATAAGTCTGTTGATTTGTGAATTGCTTGGTTGAAAAGTTCATTTTAGAAAATCTAGCCCATCCTCTGCAACCACAGGAGAATTTTCATACATTTCTTGAGATATCCAATTTGTTCCATAAATAATTTTGTTTTGAATACCTGAAATGAAGTGTTTGTCTTGCCAAAATTCTTTGTCCAAGACCCAGATGCTGCAAACACCATGTTTAATATGGGACTGAGATTCACTTTTAACATACATTTAATGTATCTATTCATGTGTTTAAACTTAAGCATGTATTCACAAGATTGAGGGCTAGGAGACTCCACTGTTATAAAATATTTACTAATATTTATCCTAGTGTTTTCCTTTCTTAACTTAAACTCATTACTCCTTCTTGTAGGTGCATGTTCTTTTTAAAAGACCTTGTGACCCTGTCTTCTCCTGAGTTTTTGTGGCCCTTTCTCCTCACAACTTAAAAAGCATATTTGATCAAGTAATCAGTAGCATCTGTTCTTCAATTACTATAAATTTAGAAACTTAATTCTTGTGTTTCAATTATTTAAATTTCTGTAGCCAGAAGGCGAGTTGGTAACATAGAGAGTTTTGAATACCCATTTGCACATCTGTATTCACCACTGTATTTATAGACACACTAAGACTCATTGTGCCACAATGGATAAGTCCAGTTGTATTTACTTTGAAATTATTTTGTTGTTTAACATCTGTTCCTCTCAATTATTTATGCTTAAGGATTAGCACTTAATTCTTTTTTTCCGTATTCATTGCTTATCATACATGTTAACAAAGATAGTGACTGATAGTTACAAATATTTTCCCTGCCACCAACTTAAGGCGTCCTTGAATGTATGTCAACTGACTTTGCAGATTTATACATATTTAAATTGTGCTTTTTTCCCCCTTTTAGTTTAACTGTATTAAATCTATGTCCTGGCAGACCTTGGTCCTTATTAACATTCATTTCAGTGAACCAATTCCTTCTCTTATCTGATCACAATTTCCACAGAGAAGTCTTCTGGTTTGAGGAAATGCCTGCTGATCAAATTGGGTGGCAGCTAGGTCTGTACTTCTGTCCTACCCTTTCTTCAGCATGGAGGGCACATCAGAGGAGGGGCCATACTGGGGGCCGGGTGGAACTACATCAATCCCCTTCACTAGTGTAGGCTACATTAAAGTGTGGGTCTCAAACTCAAAAGACCTCAAGGGCCACATGAGAACTAGTATGTTAGGCCAAAGGCTGCATCACTGAAACCTTTTCATACAATGATATTGCAAATATTGATAACAATAGCATTGTTGCAGTCCACAGGAAGTAACTTTAGGCGCTGCATGTGGCCCTTCAGCTGTGAGTTTGAGACCCCTGCATTAAAGTCTACTTTTAGTGACTAAATGTAGAGTTGCTCACCAGCAGCTGTAAGTGGCATCAGGACTGGAGCCAGCCCTTACAAACATCTTCTTGATGCCCCTACATTAATGTGTTCTAATGCTTAGAAATGGAATTGGAAGGTAGAACTCCTACTTTCTGTTTTTGTCTCTCTCTTGGACTCAGAATGGGTATATTGGCACTTAGGGCAGTGTGCAGAGTTCAGACATTGCATGCCCAGTTAGCATGGGTAGAAATAGAAGTAGAAAAGGTAAGGTCTGGGTTGGGTGATCAGAGTAGCCTACATTCCTGAACCCCAAGAGCATACAGACTAAACAGCTTTCTAGGCACTGTTATACATAAAGAGTACCTGAGATCATTTCAGGGGGAAAAGGCAATATGCCGCATTTATTACAAATAAAGACAAAATTGATAACTAACTTATACCCTATGCCCACATACACACACACATCCACGCATACCAGACAATGTTCTGCAGTCTGTGTTATTACCTGTCCTGATGGTGCTGTTGCTGGAGTCCGTGCTAGTGTCCATTGCTGGGGTTCATGACGGCTGCCTGGCCAGGGAAGCTGTACACAAAGAGGAGCAGGATCATTGTCGGGAGCGTACCGACACTCCTTTCTTCAAGGTGGTATGCAGAACAGTTCCCCCTTTAGCTTTGGGATCTCACCTAGTCTTTATAGTTTTGTCACACCACTCCAGATGCTCTGTATGATGATAGTCACCAGGCTGTTGTAGACATGACCCTTAGCTCGTTTTCTTGGGTGACTGCTTCTGGGGTGGATCCTTCATTCCTTTGTTTTTAGGGGTGTACTCACATTCTCCAGCAGTTGAGACTGGTTTCTCACTTCATTTGGATGAGCTGGCAGCATGGGGCTGCTTCAGACACATCCACCCTCCATTAACACCTTATTGCCTATTCATTTCTACACAAGATGGGGTACATTGTTTAAAGATGGAGTTTCTACATTTACAATATGGAATATGGCATGTTACAGAGACTGGGGAAAAAGTGGCATAATACCCACAGCTTAAAGATAGGGACAAATTTACACAGCCCTACAAGCTGGGGCTGAGTGGCTTAAGGGAATGAGCTGCCTCACCTGCAGTCAAGTAAACCCAAAAGAGCAGCAGTTGGAGTCTAGCATACCCCAGCAACCACAACCAGGCATAGAAGAAAAAAACTTGTTACAATTCCAAGAAATTCATTAAAACTAAATAGAGATTGACAGGAATAATGTAACAAAGTTGTAAATGCTAAGTTAATACTGCTAATGTGAAGTAATCAAAATGAAATAATGATCAGCAGGGACAATATTACAAATATTGGGGTAACATTACAAATGGGAAGTAATTAATTAAAACTAAATAGAAATTAACAGAAGTATCTTTACCAATAAGAAACAATGTTACCAGGAGGAGACAACCAGTCAAGACCATATGAAGATTGACAGAAATAAGAGACAATCAATTAAGACTCATGGAGATCAAGGCAAGGCTGGGGCAAAATTACACATTATTGAAAGTCATACAATAGCGGATTAGCAACATAAACCAGCAAACCCAATAAAGTTATGAGTGAACCTAATTAAATTATGAATGTATCCATAAGGTTATAGATAAAATCACCAACATACCCCCGCAGCACCCAAATCATATCTCCAACATCTATACTATTTTTGGCAATGTAGTTTCCTGCTGTGGGGAAAGGTTTTAGCAGAGTAAAGCAGCTGTGAAGGGCTCTGGCAGTAGGGAAAGGCTGTAACAGCTTCCTGTTGCTGAACCCTTTTCCCACTGCCTCTATCCTGGTGGAGCCTTTTTTGACTACAGTGAAAAGGCTCTGGAAGTGAGGAATTAAGAGAGAGTTTCCTTGCTGCCTCCTTCTGACCAGAGCTTTTCTTCACCACAGTGAAAGGTTCTGGAAGTGGGGAGGTGCTGAAGACTTTACCTGCTGCCTTTCCACTGCCAGAGCCTTTCAATGCTGCATGTAGCTACAATAAGGTGCAGTGACACATTGGACAGTCTGCCTTTCTCTGTGGTGTGTATGGTCAATATGAAAAATCTTTGAAAAACCATGGAAGACAGGTGAGGTCCTGAAGCACTAGAACAGGGCAAATATAGTGCTCATCTACAAACAAGGAAATAAGAGCAACCCAAGGAATTATAGACCAGTAAGTCTTTACCAGGAAAAATAATGGAACAGACAGTTAAGGAGTCAATCTCCAAACATCTATAAGAGAATAAGGTGCTTAGGGCTAGTCAGCCTGGATTTGTCAAAAACAAATGTTGTCAAAGCAACTTGATACCTTTCTGTGCTGTGGTAAGGAGCCTTGTGGATAGAAGGGAAGCAGTAAATGTGGTATATCTAGACTTTAGTAAGGCATTCGATACAGTCTCACATCACATTTTTATTAATGAACTGGGGAGGTAGACAGGTGAAAAGCTGGTTGAATAACCGCTCCCAGAGAGTAGTTATCAGTGTTTCACATTCAGGCTGGGATGTCTCAGGGATCTGTCTTGGCTCCAGTTTTGTTCAACATTTTTATCAATGACTTAGTTGATGGCATAGAACATTCTCAACCAGTGTGCCATGGCACAGGGGTATGCCTTCAGGTCTGAGTAGGTGTGCCATGGAATTTTTTTGAAACACTACTCAAAGAGTTCTGGATTGACTCATGAATATTCATGAGTTCATTTGGAGACTATGTGGTAGTGTTCATCAAAATAATTAAAGGTATAGAGGTGTGCCATGGCAGAGAAAAGCTTGGGAGCCACTGACATAGAGAGCCAACTTATGAAGTTTACAGATGATACCAAGCTGCGAGGGGTTATGAGTACTTTGAAGGATAGGATCACAGTTCAAAATGATTTGGACTAGCTGGTGAAATGGTTGGAGATAAATAGCATGAAATTCAATAAAGATAAATGCCAAATACTCCACTTAGGGTCAAACAACCGATTGCACATACAAAATGAACAATGACTGCCTAGGAAGGAGTGCTGCAGAAAAGGGATCTGAGTGTAATAGTGGATCACAAGCTAAATATGAGTCAGCAGTGTAATACTGTTGTGAAAAAAGCAAACACCCTTCTAGGGTATTTTAACGGTAGTATTGTGAGTAAGACATGAGAAGTGATTCTTCCACTCTACTCTGCACTGATTAGGCCTTAACTTGAGTATTGTGTCCAGTTTTGGGTGCCTCGTTTAAAAAAAAGATATGCAGAAATGGGAGAAAGTCTAGAGAAGGGCAGCAAAAATGATTAGAGGTCTGGAACATTTGACCTAAAAGGGAAGATGGAAAGAGCTGGGTTTGTTTAGTCGGGGGGGGGGGGGGGAGAAATTGAGAAGGGGATATGATAACAGTTTTCAAATACTTAAAATGTTATGAGGAAGAAGGAGAAAAATTATTCTCTTTAATCAGATGAAAGGACAAGAAGCAATGGGCTTAAATTACAGCAAGGGAGGTTCAGCCTAGACATTAGGAAAAAATTTCTAATAGTCAGGGAGATTAAACACTGGAATAAGTTCCCTCAGCAGGTTGTGGACTCTCCTACACTGGAGGTTTTCAAAAGCAGGTTAGGGATACTTGGTCCTGCCACAAATGCAGGGAACTGGACTCGATGACTTGTCATGGTCCCTTCCACTTTCTGTGGCTACACCTACACCAGCCAGTTAGTCAGTGTCTACACTAGGCTTTCTCAAGTTCAAACTCAGAAATTTCTTAGTTTGAACTAAGCAAAGCTTAGCCCAAACTAATAAATTGGACTGGTTAGTCCAGACTAAGCACTTAGCTCAAACTTTAAGTTCCAACTAGTGCAATGTAGACATGGACTAATGGCTTAATTCAAACTAAAAAAGTTCAAACTAAGCCATTAGTTTAAAGTAGACGCACTTTCTAGTTCAAAGTAAAAAATCAGTTTGAATTAGAACTCACAGCTAGTTCAAACTAAAAAGCCCTGGCTAGTTCGGACAAACCTCAGACTTTTTTAGTTCAGACTAGCAAGTCCAAACTAAAAAAGCAGATATAGACATAGCCTTTGGCTGTATTCACACAGCACTTTTGTTACGGAACAACCTCGTTGTCTCGAAACAAAAAAAAACCATGTTCACACGACACACCGTTGTTTCAAAACAAGGGCGTTGTTTCAAAACAAGTTAAACCCCATTTGGGGGCGAAACAACTCATGTGAACTGTTGTTTCGGAACAAGGTGTTCCGAACCAACAGGTCAAGGGCTCCCCCCTCAGCACCCTGGCCAGGGTGCTGAGGGGTGTCCCCTGGCCAGCCCCTGCAAAGGGGGACTGCAGCCACTGGCAGGGTTTAGCGCTGCCCAGCGCTGAACCCTGCCGGTGCCCGCAGCCCCCTGAGGAAGTGAAATAGCAGGTTCACAGTGTGAACCTGCTATTTCGTTTCCCGCCTCTTTCCTTATTTCGAAATAACTATTTGTTAATTGGAAATAAGTTATTTCGAAATAAGGCATTATTTCGAAACAAGTTGTTTCGACACAACTTGTTTTGAAATAACCATCTGTGTGTGAATACAGCCTTTGATTCTAGTATATGCCCCCAAAAGTGTGGACATAGCCTATGTGATGCTAACTTACTTATTTAACTTATCTGTTGCTCAGTTTGTCCATCAGATGTGTCAGTATAAGTTTTAAGTATAGACCAGGCATAACTTCTGAAAAACATCAGAACTAAAAAATGTAAGGTTTCATTAGTTATATGTTGAATAATTTTTCTTGCTATTTGCCTGATACCCTCAAGTAACCCCATTTTACTTTCTTTGATATCTTCTTATTTAAATCAAGGAGCTGTAGTGAACATTTTAGCAGATGGTTTATTATAAGCTACTGGGAAAACAAAACAAAAGGTTTCTGAGTAGCCTTTGTGCAGACCTTTTTTTAGCTGATATGATAACAACCACTCATGCTTACAAAGAATCTTATTTTCTTAATACGAACATTAACCAGCTAGTAAATCTTAACTGCATACAGACTGGGCTCTTCTCTTTTAGTCAGAAATATCTCATAGCCTCACAGACTTTATACTCATTTAGTCTGACCTCATGTACATTACAGGCCACAGTATTTCACCCACTCATTTCTGTAACAGATCATGGAATAATTGAATGTTAGGGCTGGAAGGGCCCTCATGAGATCATCTAGTCCAGGGGTCTCAAACTCAAATCACCATGAGGGCCGCATGAGAATTAGTGAAGGACTGCATGAGGACTAGTACATTAGCCCAAGGGCCACACCACTGAAACCTTTTCATACAATGATATTGCAAATATTGGTAACAACAGCGTTGTTGTGGGCTGCAGGAAATAACTTTAGGGGCCACATGCGGCCCACAGGCCATGTGTTTGAAACCCCTGATCTAGTCCAACCCCAGCTAAAAGCAGAACTACTCCCATTAAATCATCCTAGCCAGTGTTTTACCCAATCCAGTCTTAAAAGTTTCCAAAGATGGAGATTCCAGCACCTCACTAGGCAACCCATTCCAGTGCTACACCAACCTCCTAGTGAGAAAGTTTTCCTAGTATCCAACTTAGACCTCTCCCAGCTGTAACTTGAAAGTATTGCTCCTTGTTCTGTCCTTTGTCACCAACAAGCAGAGTTTAGCTCTATCCTCTTTGGAGCATCCTTTCAAGTAGCTGAAGGTTGCTATCAAATCCACCCTCAGTCTTCTCTTCTGCAGACTAAATAAGCTTAGTTCCTTCAGTCTCTCCTCACAGGTCATGTGACCCACTGCCCTAATCATTTTTGTTGCCCTCCACCAGACTTTCTAATTTGTCGATATCCTTTCTGTAGTGGGGAACCCAAAACTGGACACTATTCCAGATACAGCTTCACCAGTGCCGGAGAATTCTCTGTAATAACGTGAATACCATCACAATATACAGTATCATTTTTCCAAAATGCTTGGTGCAGCCTTCTTAACCCTGCTGCATTGCCTTGTATAGACTTCTATCAATGTGTTGAATACCCATTCACACTGATGTCATAATCAGCATCACTCAAGCAGTACTTTTATCTACAACACAAATATTTTAGATTGTATAATCACATAATGGAGGAGTAAAGTCCATATATGATTTGTTGAAGAATGAGATTGCAACTGATAATAAAAATATATACAGGAGGTCATCATTAAAAAGACTCCAAAAATGCAAAAAATCAGATGATACTGTTTAAAGGCTATCCTTTTAATTTCACCCAATTCAAGGTGATGATACCAATTTAAATTCTCAAATATATTTTATAATTCCTCTACTAGCCATTGGAAAAAGTAACCGCACATTTGTAGAATCTCTTTCTCTCACAAAAAGATCATATTTGTTTTAATATTTGTCTTAAATATGAAAACCAATTAGACTATTATAGGAAAGAGTCCTTTAACAAATTTGACTTTTTGAACATTAAATTAGGCAAATAAACTGGGGCCAGAAAATATTTCAGTATAAAGTCTAACCAAAATGGAACATTACACTTAGTTGAGATGAGCAAAACACATGACATACTGCAAATATTGATTAGCAGGTGCAAGCAATTCTGTTGTGATAAGCACTCCAGCAAGCAATGACAGTTTGCAGGTTTGTGCCTTATTTTATATAACATTTTTCACATGTCCCAAACCACTTTCCACAGTTAAAATATTCAAAGTGAACAGTATGTGGTATAAATTACAAAAAACAGTGTAAAGGTAATGTACCAAAGTCTCTGCTGCTATAATAAAGCATTTGATTTTAATGAAGCTGTGCTCATTGATAAGCAGTGAGTATCTATTCCTTTGTATAATCTTTAAATTAAGTTCAACATTATATAAGCAAAAACAGAGGAGAATTAAAGAATGTATATGAAAGAGAATGGATATGGCTTCAGCTTAAATCAGGACTAACTGAGAGATCCAGGAGAGCTATTGTAAACTGGATGCAGAGGAAAAAGCAGTTACACCAACAGTAACTGGATTGTGGCCTTCATTCTCCTCTGCCTACCACCTCATGTAATCACTCCTGCCTAGGCCAAGTGGGCATCCTACCAAACTAGGATTTAGTATATGAGCATTTAGCAACTGATTTACCAAGGTATATGTGACTGTACAAGGTGAAAAGAGGTGGAAAACTTAAATCCTCTCTATCTGGGAGTATGAAAAAACTAAAACAAATGATCTTGAACTAGATTCTGAAATAAATATGAAACTTCTAGAGATATTGTGATTGCATTTTGGCAGCTTGTATAAAAAGTTGATAGTACTCTTTGGCTATGTCTACACATACACGCTTATTTTGATTTAAGTTAAATTTAAATAAGCTAATTCAAAATAAAATCCTTAATTCGATTTAATTTAAATTGAATTAAGGAAAACACCAAATTGAAATAGCAAGTCCCGACACAGCAATTGCTATTTTGATTCAGGAGAGGGGAACCCTGGGAGGTGTGGCAACATGGCCCCCTGGCAGGGCCCTGTTGCCACCCAGTCATCTGCCTGGCTCTCACCTGGAGACCCAGGCAGGGGAGAAAGCCCCCTGGACAGGGATCCCCCTGCCCTGTATCCCCTGCTAATGGTGGGGTAGTGGGGAAGGGACCGTGGGGCACCCCGACTGCTGCCTGGGGGCAGGTCCCCCAGCCGGCTGGCCCTGCAAGAGGGGCTTGCCGGCTGCTGCCCTGGCAGTGGGTCCTGGAGCTGGCTTTGCCCACTGCCCCTGCTTACCAGCAGCCAAGGGGGTGGCAGGTCCCACAGCCGGCTTTGCCCGCTGCCCCCTTGGCTGCCGGCAACGCAGGCCAGCAGGAGAAGCTGGCTCCTGGACCCGCTGCCCCCTACCCCCTCTGCACCTCCCCTCCCTCCCTGGCCAGGGTGCTGGGGGAGGTAGGACTTCCTTCCAGGGGGTCATGCATACTTACTTACATATTGATATAACAGAGCCAGATGTGGTTATTTGGAAGTGACAGTTTCTAAATAACCCTCATTTTGATATATAACAAGGTTTTATTATATCAAAATGATTTTCCTTATTTCGAAATAAGGGAGCTCCTTATTTTGAAATAAGGAAATGTCATCTGGACATAAGCATTTTTAAATTGAAATAACAAGTGTTATTTCAATTTAAAATCTGCATGTGGACATGCCCTTCTTTACCATGCTGGTGTTTTGAGATTAGTGACTAGGAAAGGTCAGAAAAAAGTTGCCATTATCAAGGTGAAAACTGATAAAAGTTGCTAGGGGATGGAATAAAAAGGCTGATTTAAAAAATATTGTCAGCATTAAAATAATCTGCAGGAAACCATATTGTAAATGTGGAATGAATTTGGTGAACCTTTGCAATGCTCATGTTTCAAAATATTGAATTAGCGAGTGTGCTTTTTGGTTCTATGACTTTGAATCTTATTTTTGTTAGACAGCACAAAACAATTTTTGTTGTTAAGTTAGTCTGCCATTAACAGAAGTAAGTATTCATGCATGTGTGTGTGTAATCTTTCGTGACACACTGTAAATTGTTGTATTTTACTATATGGGTCTGTGATGTCAAAGACACCATTCATGTAAAGCTTAGCCAAGCATGAGGGTTTAAAGGATTTGGACTTATTATTCTTTTGGAGTATCAAAACATATACTATGGAGTCTAAAGCATTAGTGGAAAGAGTTATTATAAATCAAAGGACCTATTTAACAGCAGTAGCTTGGTATACTAGTTTACATTGAATCTCTTGAAAATGGATTATAATTAGGATTGGAAAAATAGTAGATAAACAATTAATTACATTAGCTGTATTGACACAAATGAAAAATCTTAGATTAAATTATTCTACTTTTCCAAGTTTAAAACATGAATAAATGTGGGAGTCAATTACTTCTGCTGTATTCCCTATGCTGTTTCACAGACTTTATTGATTGGTTTCAATTAATATATGCCAGAAAGTAAATTAACGTAGGACCAGAGGCATAATTCTCTTGTGGATCATGTACACTGACTTTCATCACACTTGCTGTTTAAACTCCTACTGAGTGTACTGCTGGGAGGTACAATATTTTTCAGTCTGGACACAGACATTACCCATGACTCTAATGACAGGTCATTTACAGCGAACCCATGTTTCACTCCAGAGATGTCTCTTTAAGTGACAGCTTATCAATGGCAATTCAAT
Organism: Podocnemis expansa; assembly: GCA_007922195.1. Classification (NCBI taxonomy): domain Eukaryota; kingdom Metazoa; phylum Chordata; order Testudines; family Podocnemididae; genus Podocnemis; species Podocnemis expansa. The sequence continues at coordinate 4,470,305 of ML682018.1, read as the reverse complement.
TAGTCAGCCCTAAGACTTTAAGATTCATCTTGCATTGTGTCACATAACACCGTCTGGTTGGCATTTCAAATGTTAGTTTGTATCATGGTTATACTTTTAATTTTAATATACATAAATACATATTTTCGTTTTTCATGTCTTTAATAAAAGTTGGTGAAAACAATTGCTCTGAGTACAGTTTCACCACCTCCATGGATTATTGCCTGTTCCTTGTCAGTTGAAAAGACTGGTGGACTTGTACTGATTGCAGGAACTTTCCATGAGGACTTCACAGCATATCTGCATAATTTTTTTAGAACAGTCCTGCATCATGATAATCATGGGAAGAACCTCAGCACAGGCATCTGAATTTTTCAGCTGATTGCACTGAAGCTGTAAATTGAATATCTTGTATAGAAATAGAAATAGAGAAGCACAGGGATTTTTTTACTGGTACTGTTATAAATTAGAAACTAGGTTATGTCCAGTGCTGTGTGGATATTAGGGCTGCCACATAACTGGCTTTTGACCAGAAAGTCTGGTTGAAAAGGTAACTCAGCAGTTTCCAATTAGCATTGCAGAACAGACACTAAGGCTATGTCTACACAGGCAAGTTAGTTTGAATTAAGGAGGCTTAATTCAAACTAATTTAGTCCCTGTCTATGCTAGACTTTCATTAGTTTGAACTAAGGAATTCCTTAATTCGAACTAATGAACATTTGGGTCGAACTAGTAATTGCCACTGGTTAGTTCAAACTAAGTGCTTAGTTCAATTGTTACTTCAAATTAAGAACAGTGGAGACTAGGACTAACCCTTAGTTTGAACTTAATAAGTTTGAAGTAAGGGAAGTTACTTTGAATTAATGAAGTGGACAAATTCGAACTAACATTAGTTCGAACTAGTCCACGTTGTTAATTCGAACTAATAGGTTAGAGTTTAGTTCAAACTAATCTCAAACTTATTAGTTCAAACTAACAAATTCAAACTAACTTTCTGAAGTGTAGACAGAGCCTAAAAGTCTAGTTACTGGAGTAATCATGATCAGTCTCCCTCTCCAGAAGACATGAAGTACTGCTGACTGAGAGAATTGGCTGCCTTCTGGACCCAGCTTCTGCCTCCCCAATAGAAAGGCGGATACTAGCACCACTGCTGTCAGCTTTTTGGTGAGGGGATCCTGTCCACCCTCCCATCATCACTGACTGTTCCCCAAATTCCCCATCCCCTCACTCCAGGAACTGAACCTCCCCTCCTCACCCCGCTGTGTCCTGATTTTCTCCACTCCAGCTCCTCATTCCAAGGACCAATCCCTCCTGAACTACATACACCATGCCCACCCTCCACTGTCAGTAGTATCCTTACTCTGTCACCTCCTCTCTGCCAGTAAATGCCTCTACTCATTGCATGCCCCACTGGTTACATTTAGTCTTCCTTGCATACCTGATCAATGCCATTTATTGCTCCCTCCTCACGCCCAGCACCCTCTCAAAGACACTTATTGCTCTCCTCAAAATTCTGATGCCCCCATACAGCATTCCCCCTCAGTGCCAGTTAATGCCCTTACAATCCCAGCACACATTAATTCCACTTACTGCCCCTTCCCGCCACCCCGGTATCTTTGGGACATAGGGCAAGGCAACTTTTTGTGCATTATTAAGGGTGTGTATTAAGCCATTTCTATTCAAGAAATATTTTGGTATTTTTATTCTAGTGACCATTTTTAAAACAAGCTTAATTTAAAATACAGTCAAAATCACTTGCCAAATTTTCGAAAAACTATTTAGACACATAAAAAACTTAATTTCTACAAGACAAATCTTATTATGCATAATATGCCAGAAGCCATAAAATGTGTATCAAATTTAGAGATTCTAGAACAGAAACAAGATGATTAGGATTAAGGAAAATGTTCCATGTAGCTAGCAGCAGCCTGTTAAATGGATTGCTGCATTTTATAGCAGAGTTACATATTGGCAAGTTTGTTTGACATTATCTTGTGAAATTATGTTTTAGCAAACTACTCTTTTTGCATAACTGGTACATCACTTTTCTAAGTTTGTGAAACTTCTCTTCAGCCTCACCCCCAGAAAAAAAAAATCACTTTCCTGTACCATTTGGTATCTCATAACACATAGAAAAGAAGTCAGATAGGCTTTCAACTAAGTTATAGGAACATTTTTAAACTTTGTTTTTGGATATGTGTGGTACTTTTCACTTCATGTAGATATGCTCACACTTTAATCAGTTTAGTTTAATTTAGTAATTTACTAGTACATGCTAAACAAGGATTAAATGTGTTTAAATTAGTCTGCATTAGAGGGTATCACTGATTTAAATACATAGACTTCAGATTAATTTAGCTAAGACTGTACAGCTTTTCTAATATACACAAGCCCTGAGTATTACAGCTCAATTGCAAATAGATGCATATTGGGTAAATGCCAGTATGTTTTTGTGTAATGCTACATTGGATCTGCTCATTAGCTTTGCTTCATTTGAGTGTGCAATTAGTTTTCTCTTTTAAAAATAAAAAAGCCTCTGAGAAGATGAATGGGGAAAACCTACCTACCAAACAGGTGAGCATTTAATGAACACTCCCAAGGCTAGAGGTTTTTTTCTACATGATTCTTCTGTGGAGAATTTTGTTGTAGAACAGAATCAAGTATGAGAAAAAAGGTTTTTGACAAGACACAGAACAATCACTTCTTTTAAACCTCCATGTATTTTTAAGTCTCACAACTCATCTTTCTCAATCACATCAGCTTACTGGGAAGAAGGAGTGAGTGACAGAGAAAGATAGAGGGACAAGGTGCAAACACTGGTTGGGGCCTCAGGGGGTGGAGTGGATCAGGGCAAGGGCATTCAGTTTTCAGCTATTAGAAAGTTAGCAATCCCCTATGTATACAAAAGCAGTGGAAACAGCCAAAGAAGTCATCATCTCCTATCATATGAGAGATGAGCCCATGTTGCACTCCATAAAAAAGAGGGGCAGTGTATATTCTTGAGGACTCCCAAACAAAGCATAACTCTTTCTGAGTGTTGTTGTGCCATTATGCTGTTCATCGGGAAGGGCTGCATCTTAAAATCTTAACCAGAAGTAATTACTTTGTTCAAACAACAATCTTAAAATTTAAAGACAAAATAACAGTCAGCTTAGCATTCTGTGCCACAAAAGCACATCTGTAATCTGTCAATATACATAAATGTAATCAAGGAAGATGGTGAGCAACTGTGACTGACACCACCTTACTTCAAACAAAAAATTACTTTGTTATTGCTGAGGAATTGCTATAGGTGACCTACCATTCTTTATAGAAATTAAGAAAAGTGCTCTTTTGGAAATACATTCTTTTGGAAAGTTTTATGAATAAGATTTCTGGCAACATTAAAATATGAGGCTTGTGTTGCAAATTTGCCAAATGAATTTCAAAATATTGTTCAAGATACACATAGTTCTCAGAACACTGAGGAAAAGTTTGTAAGTCTGACATGTTCATGTCAATTTTGAACAGAGTAGAGGTTTAAAGTAGTGTTTTGATATCAATTTTAACCTCCACATTTTAATAAGATTTTTCCTGAAGATTCTGTATCAGACTGTTGTAAGCTTGATTGATGTTCATAAGCTAGTGGGATCACTGGTAGAGCTTCTCAAGAGTTTTTTTATGAAATCATTTTTCACTGGAAAAATACCAGTTAGTCTTTACCTAGACTTTTAATAAGAACTTTATTTATTTAAAAAAGGTATCTTAAGCCCAGAGTGTGATGTCTTGTTAAAAAGAGAGAAAGAGAGTGACATCTCAGAGTTGGCATACTCACCTGAGATATAAGTGACTAAATTTCAAGGCCCTGGTGTGCCTGATTGAAAGGAAGGACTTGAATCTGGCTCACTCAAGTCCCAACTAAGTGCTCTAATCACCAAAATAATTGGCTATTTTGGGATGTGGGTGTATGCTTGTTCTCTCACTCTTGCACTCTTTGGTCTTCAGGAAAAATATTGAAAGGGCATGCTTACATCTCAATGTGGAATTTCAATATTTGCAAAAAATGTCAAATTTTCATGGGACAAGAACATTGTTTCCCACCCAGCTCTGATAGTAGTATATGCAAAATTCATTTATCACAAAATGTTATTTCTATCATGTTTGTTCTTAAAGATTTTCATAACTGAGAACTGATAATCAAAGGTCAAATCCTCTAGTCAGGCTGAGTGCTATTGATTTAAATAAGGTCAAGGTTTTATGACAGAAGTTTTATTATTCGTAAGAACTTTCACTGAACAGTGTTTCAGTGGAGATGCTCAGTAACTCCAGAGTTACTGGTTTGCAACTGATAATTGGCATGTTGTAAAATTATAGGCTACTTGTGAAATTAGGATTTGGGTACAGATTTCAAACATTTCAACATTCAGAGGCATTTGAATCCAGGAATTTGATTTGGGCTCCTCTCAAAGTAAAATAGAAATGTCAATATAGTCAAACCTTAAATGCTATGGAAGTTAGATTTTTAAATCAATATTTTAAATCAGTAGTAAATATCTAAATCAAAGTGATTTTTGAGGAGTTGAATAGTCAGTTGATATAAATTGGTATTGTTTCACTGAATTAAGTATAAAGAACAAGATTTACGTTAGCTGGTGATTTGGCCTATTGAAAGGGTGCCACAAATGCCACTGAATTTAATGGGATCTACAGGTGTTCAGCTTTACATCCAATGTCTAAGTACATATTATGGAACTCAAGCATTTTAGGCATCTAGGTAATGGGCCTAAAACCTAATTTTATGCCTAAATTACACAGACGTATGTGTCTATTTTGATTTTAAAGGCTATGGACTAACTTCATAAAGGGAACTTAGACTATGCATTGCAGTGACAAGTTTCAGGCACCCTGGTGCCCAGTGGAATCTGCAGTCTTGAGGTGGCATCTAGGCTCCCTGTAGAATGCAGTGGAGAGATCACGTGCTTAAGAATGTAACTCAAAAACCAGAACAGTGAGTAGAGAGCTATCTAAGATATACAATAGGATATGGTGAAGAAATGGGCTAAAGCTGTATCCCTGAATGGGAGTTACACACCTTGTGCAAAATGCCTCCATCTGCTTGGGATTCACGGCCATGAACTTTCTCTTGGAGTTAGGGCTAATCTTGCTTATGTACCTTTATCACAAAAAATTAGTGATGGTGGTGACCTCATATTCAGTAGCTCAGACATTTGCTGAGGATGAGGAGAACCCATGTTCAAATCCCCACTTGATCTGATGTGTATCATGAATTTATAGATGTTTCCTATTTTCCAGATGAGTGCACTGACCATTCGCCTCTGAAGTCATTCTCACTCCATTTCTAGACCAATATTATTAAGTATATCACACAAAGCAGAATAGTTTCAACAGGAGAGCTTTTCTCCCATCCTCCCAAAAATACTGTAGGCCATGTTGACACAAGAAAGGTTGTTGTTATTGTTGTTGTTTTTAACTAGTTATACTGGTGATAAAAAATTTCTATAATTACATCACTTTTGTGTCTGTTCACACAACAGTCCTTTTATCGCAAAAAGTGTCCACGCTTTGCTTTGTATTATCAGCAGCAAGAGCAGTGCATTGTCAGCAGCTATTCCACCATGCAACGAATCTGTTTCTAACACTAAGAATTCTGGGATAAAGGAGATGATCCCAGAGCACCTTGGGTGCTGACTCTGTCCCATGGTGCAGAGCACTTCTGTGCTGGCAATCACGGAGTTGCTTATAGCAACTCACACCTCTTTTTAATGATTCCTCATGATTTCCAGCTCTACTGTCCAATGTCACTTTCAGGATTCTGAACATCTCACAGCCGGTGGCACAGAATAGCATGAGGTCTGAATTGGAACAGGAATCCAAGGAGCCTGACCTGCTGAGTGATGTGCAGACAAACACCACTGTATTACCATTTTCATTGATGGAGCATCTGTACACAGTGAGCCGCTGCTTCTGGTGGCATGAGACAAGCAATGAATAGTGGATCTGCATCATTATGTTGGTCTGAGGTGACAAGCAGTGGCTACAGAACTTTCAAAGGCTATGTCTACATTGTAAAAGCTAAGTCAACTTTATTAAGTCGACTTAATAAAGTCTACTTAAAGTCAACTTTAAGTAGACCTTATTATGTCGACTGAGTGAGTCCACACTACATTAAGTCGACTTTATAAAGTTGACTTTAAATGGGTGCCCTGGCTCAAGTTGACTTTATAAAGTTGACTTAATGGCCCCACTGCACTAAGTCAACTTTATTAAGTCGACTTAGTGAGTCCACATTGCCTTAAGTCGACTTAATAAAGTCGACTTAACAGTAAAGCCGACTTTATAAGTAAACCTTATAAAGTTGACTTTACCGGACCTAAAGTCGACTTTATTGCCCTGCAGTGTAGACAGGCTCTGTTTAAGTCGACTTAAGGGCCCTTAAGTTGACTTAAACACATAGTATAGATGTACCCAAATGCACAAAGCCACCTTCATAGGACTCTGTGTGGAGCTGGCCCCTGCTCTATGATGTAAGAAGACCTGAATGAGAGCTGCCCTTTTGCTGGAGAATATGTAACAATTGCTGTGTGGAAGCTGGCAGCTACAGACAGCTACAGATGTATTTTGGTGGAGGGAACAATGTCTTGTAAATGGTGCTTATTTTTCTGAGACCACTGCTTTATTCTTGAGCATCAAACACTGATCAAGACAAACAATTCCTGAAAAGGAAACAATGGGAGGGGCAGTGTCAGTGTCAGCTATAACAGCTGTGTGTACATCCAGCTGTCATTCTTGTAGCTGTCTGAAGGCAAGGAATGGACATTCTAGCAGTACAGTCCATGACCTTTGCAGCAATGCATTGTGGGAGTTGGCAGGCTGCAGGGACAGAAGCTCCTGTATCAGGCATGTCTGCAGTGACACTGTTGTCTAGGAGCCCTGACTCCTGTTCTATGACATGGATCATTCTGTGATGCCAATCAAGAATTCTTTGATGGTTTTCCTTTCTCTCCGCTCTGTCCATCCTCTGTCTTTCTGACATTGTTTCTCTCTAAACCCTTTTATCTCTTTTGGACATCTCTGTGGAGTGGAAGAGTTCTCTGAAACATATTCTCCTTGCTTCTGCACGTCCACTTCTGTATCTGCTGTAGGTATTCTGCTCGAGTTTGGATCTTGACTGTGAAGGTCACATCTATAAGAACAATAAACAATGAAAACAAAAGGTATTATGGTTTGTAAAAAAACCCAAGGAGTCATGTGGCACTTTAAGACTAATAGATTTATTTTTCTCATGAGCTTTCGTGGGAGAAAATCCCACTTCGTCAGATGCTTCCCATGGTTTGAACCTAACAACTGCTCTGATTTGCTGTTACTGTATGACCTGATCCTATGTTTTACACCCCCTTGCATTTATTTTCATTCCATTCTGTAAGTTCACCCATCTTCGAAGCATCTGACGAAGTGGGATTTTCTCCCACGAAAGCTCATGCGAAAATTAAATCTGTTAGTCTTAAAGTGCCACATGACTCCTTTTTTTTTTGTTTGTTTGTTTTGTTTTTCGCTGGACTAGACTAACATGGCTAGCCCTTTGGAAATTGACATTATGGTTTGTGTCACAACAATTTACATTCATCAGTGTGAAACGCACCCATTCTCACTGTCCCCGTGCACAGTGCACAGTTCCTTGGTAAGCCTGGAAATAGTCAAGGAAGCAGGGCAGATCACTGAATTAGACTGAGGATCAGGGTTCTGGCTGAGTGCTCAAGTTGGGGCATATATATGCAGGTGCACTGTGAAAAAAGTGTTAATGGGTGACACCATTCTCCGCAAGCAGGGACCATAGAAATGGATATCTCGCTCCTTAGAGTCATTGCGGATGCTAAAATGCATATCCTCCATGGCTATGTCCACACATACATCATTATTTCGAAATAACCCATTTCGAAATGAGTTATTTCGAAATAAAGTCCCTATTTTGAAATAAGTTAACTCGAATTTACAGTTTGTTAATTTGGATTAAGGGAAAGCCTGCTTTCAAAATAGCCGTTATTCTGAAATGGTTATTTCAAAACAAGGCCGTTCGGACATGTTGTTTCAAAACAGTTGTTTTGAGACAATGGTGTTGTTTCAAAACAAAGTGTCCGAACGCCGTTGTTTCGAAACAACCATTTTGAAACAATGGCTATTTTGATTAGATGCGAGGTTTAATGGTTTCGAAATAACAGTGTGTCGTGTGGACATGCCACTTCTTATTTCGGAACAACCTCTGTTGTTTTGAAATAAGAAGCCTGTGTGGACATACCCCACATGAGCAGCTCCAAACTGTGTCGCTATGCTACAAGACGGTGTGCTTGTTTGGTTCCTGCTCCTGAGATTTCCAATTGGTATGGGAAAGTGTCCTGCTACGGAGGAAGAAATATAGTGCCTCTGCCAAGGAACCGAGGCAGAGAATTAGGGAGTACCTCCAGGATAGTTTCCTTGAGTTCACAGTGGAGGATTCCTGCAAAATTTCTGCATGAATCAACAGGCTTCTCAGCGGTGCTACCTAGATGTGAAAGGGATTGGGAAGGCACATGCAAACCCGGCTATTCCACTTCATTTCTATCCCTTACAGGAACTATAAGTTTAGACAATCAGAGGCACCTCCTGGCACCTGTACAGAAACAACATCTACTTCCAAACACTTACCAGACAGCATCACCTTCCAAACACTTCCCTCTGCCATACCCTAAGGGCCAGAGCTGAGGGGCTGCAATTGGCAGTATCTTTTGGGAGTGGAGAACAGCTTCTGATTCCCAACTTCAGCCAAACTGATTCCCAGAACTGAGTTATCCTTCAGCTTCACTTCCTCGTGCATGACCTCTGCCATTGTTCACTCTGGTATCCGTTGGCCCTGGGGCTGTGGATGTGTCTATGGGAGGTGTCTTGGGGTGGATGTTGGGTCCCCATTGAGGATGGCTTCCAGTTCTATGTAAAATTGGCAGGGCATTGGCTCCATGCCAGAGCAATGGTTTGATTCCTTGGCTTTCTAGTAGCTCTGCCACAGCTCCTTGACTTTAGCTCTGCACTCTACCATGTCTCACTCATAGCCTTTCTCGACCATGGCATGAAAAATCTGGCTGTAGGTATCACAGTTCCTTTGGCTAGAGTGGAGTTGAGAGTGCACAACAGACTCTCCCCAAATGCTGATAAGCTCCAGCAGCTTGGCTGTGCTCCAGGTGGAGAGCATTTGCTGCATGGAGCTGCCATGGTCACCTGGGATGACAAGATGTAAGCTCTCCAAGCTGACCAAGCAGGAAGTGGAACAATAAAATTTAAAAACTTCCCACAACTTTAAAGTGGGCTGGATGGGTGACTGCAGAGAAGTGGAGTGCAAATGGAAGTCCAGAGTAGTTAGGATTGGCACTGTGGGACATTTCTGGAAGCTGTTTAATACAGCACAGAGATACCCAGTGTCTACCGTGACTCTTTTATGACAAAACAGTGGCAAAAAAAGGGTCTATGCTTGTTGCCTAGGTGTTATTATTTTATTGACAAAATGGGGCTGTTTTGTCAATAAAATGGCTATTCTTGTGTGTACAGTAGGATTGTTTTATCAACAAAACCAGACTTTTCTCAACAAAACTTCCTAGTGTAGACAAGGCCTTAGTCTAGCGTCTCAGGCACTTATGTGGGAGACCTAAGTTCTGACCCTCACTGAATATCAGGCAGAGTAGAATATTAGGACTTGGAACTCCAACATCTTAGGCTCTCAAGGGGAGGCCAAGGACTAGCTCCTTCATTTTGAGTGAGTCCTGGTCTGGAAGATGTGTCCTGGAAACACTTACAAGACAAGTCCCACAGGTGTGAAGGCAGAGGAATATCTATAAATTGAAAATTCTGCCTCTTTAAGCATGAGGTAATTCTTGGGGTGACCCATCTGTACCTAGGTAACTCACCTGAAAATGCCATGATCAGGGCATGCTGCAAAAGGAAAACAGCCAAACTAGCAGGTAACATGGCAGTTAGATTTACCAACCAGTCACAAAGAGTGCTTCTGATCCCCCACACTGATTCCGAAGAAGCTAATAACAAAAAGTTACACAGCCTCCTTTATTGCATTTCAGTCTCTGGACCCCAGTAAGCAGTTAGATCCAGTAAAGAGATAAGTTATTAAAACTCTGTTTCCTTTACCAAAAATGTTCTCCTAAACCCCAAAGTGTCAGCTACATTACCAGATTAATATAAGTTTAGTTTCCAAAATACTATGCTGCAAGCCATTCCTTTGGAAACTAAACTAAATGTTTATTATAAAGGAAAGAAAGTAATAAGAAGAAAGATTTTAAATGATTAAAGTAGTCAGATACATACAAATGACTTAAAAGATCGTATATATCAGACTCAGCAGATCTGTGGAATTTGCAGGCTTGTAGTGGTCCTCTAGTATACATCCAGTACATGCATGGGTTTCAGTCCTTTGTTTCACAGTTTCAGTTGTAGGTAAGTTGATCAAATACAGGTTTCAAGAATGAAGAAAATATGGAGATGGTGAAGTTCCATTGCATAGTCTCTGATCTGCCATGTTGCTTGTTTCAAATGCAAGTTCACAGCACATGGGCAGAGAAAGACATTTGAAGTCCCCTGACCACAGGCAAGTCCCTAAGGCTATGGGTGTGTTCACATGGCAGTCTTATTTCGAAACAACAGAGGTTGTTTTGAAATAAGAAACGCCACGTTCACATGACATACCGTTGTTTCAAAACAATGGGTTCCGTTGTTTTGAAACAACGGCGTTGTTTCAAAACAACTTAAAACCCATTTGGTGATAAAACAACATTGTTTCAAAATGATTGTTTTGAAACAGTCCTGTCAGAACATGTTGTTTCAAAACAACGGTGACTCGTTTAGAAATAACCATTGTCTGAACTTGCTATTTCGCTTTGAGCTTTTTTCCTTAATTCGAATTAATATTTTCTTAATTTGAATTAATTTAGGCTGTGTTCACACAGCAGTCTTATTTCGAAACAACAGAGGTTGCTTTGAAATAAGAAATGCCATGTTCACACGACGTACCATTGTTTCGAAACAATGGGTTCCGTTGTTTTGAAACAACGGCTTTGTTTCAAAACAACTTAAACCCCATTTGGTGATGAAACAATGTTGTTTCAAAATGATTGTTTCGAAACAATCCCGTTGGAACATGTTATTTCGAAACAACGGTGACTCGTTTCGAAATAACTGTTGTCCAAACATGCTATTTCAATTACTGCTTTTTTCCTTAATTTGAATTAACAAACTGTTAATTCGAATTAACTTATTTTGAAATAAGGCGTTATTTCAATATAAGTTGTTTCGAAACAGCTTGTATCGAAATAACCCCTTGTGTGTGAATGCAGCCTATGTCTACGCTAGCAAATTAGTCTGGATTAAGGATGCTTACTCCAGACTAATTTGATCCCTGTCTTTACTAGGCTTTGCCTACTTTGAACTAAATATTTTTTAGTTCGAACTAAGCAAAGTTTAGTTTGAACTAGTTACTTCAAATGGTAAGTTCAAACTAACTGCTTAGTTCAAAGTTATTTCAAACTTTAGTTAGAACTAGCACAATGTTCAGATAAGTTTGAACTAGCAGTTAGTTCGAATTAACTGTGTTTTTTAGTTCAAACTAACTTTTAGTTTGAACTTGCCATGCTTTGTTAGCTTGAACTAAATAGTTTGCACTAAAAAAAAAAAGCATGGCTAGTGTGAACTAAAAAGTTAGTTTGAACTAACTTCAAACTACTTGGTTCAGACTAAGCAAATCCACGCTAAAAAGTTCAATGTAGACATAACCTAAATACCCTGATGAGTCATATATGCCATCCTGGCTCCTCTCCCTGGGCTCATTGTAAATGGCTTTAGATGAGTCATCAGTGTGGACACTATTTTGCCTGATGATGTACCCAATAGCCTAATGCAAGTGTTTGGATAGAGACATATCACGCATATTTATAACTTATAGTACAAAGATATTACTTATATATAAACAATAACACCATACTTAAATTATAACCTTTCTAAATGCACCTGATGTGGCATATCTTATAAGATATTTATAGCAATTTTGTCATTTTTTTATTACATAGTTTTATAAATGGTCACCCCGATTCCATATTGCATCACACTGGTCATCAGGATTTAGGTGGTTTTGTCTGTGTTCACCATTAGATATTTAGGGAGCTATATAAGGTGAAACTATTCATGCACAGAATTACCTAGGCTGTAGCTGAGGAACTAAAAATTTGATTTATGCAACAAACGCAGCCATTAGATGCTTAAAATCTATTTATGGATCTAGTTCTATGGTTTGATTCCTCTTTGCATTACTTCAGTTTTATGTTGGTCTAACTTCATTAACATCAGTAAAATCACTAGTTGTTTCATGGTAGGGGAAGATCAGGTCTTAGGATAGACTTGTAATTCATGTTTCTTTGATTTTATGTTTTCATGATTAAGTATTTGTGTTTTAGTGGAATTTTTTTTGTCTAAATTAATACTTGCAGTTGCACTTTTCTCTGAATTTATTGTCGCATGAAACAATCATGACTTTTATCTAGAGACTGCCATTGTTGCCAAGGAATAAAAGCACTCATTCTTTACTTGTAGATCTCTGTGGTCAAGGCAAATTAACTGGTATTTTTGGCCAGCTCTGAGGGAATGATGCATATAAACATTTTGCCAAAGAAATTTTGTTTAGTGCTTTGGGGCGTGAGTTCGCTTTTCTATGGAACTAGTGTGTGTGGAGCTTTGTTCTGGATGCCATCATTCAGCATTCAAAACTGCCAGATGAATGAAAAATTTAACTGAAGTCTAATTGTAGAGCCACTTTTCTGAGACAAGCTTTTGTGATAGAGAAAAATTAGGCAATGGAGAACATTAAAAGGTTTTATATCTGTTTACTTTGAACTATTAAAAGAAAAAAAAATGCCACATTATCAACTCCACACATCAGTGATCAAAAATTGCAGGCCAAATTCATTTGGTGTAACTTCATTGACTTATGTGTGTTCACACGGCAGTCTTATTTCGAAACAACAGAGGTTGTTTTGAAATAAGAAACACCATGTTCACATGACGTTCCGTTGTTTTGAAACAACGGCATTGTTTCAAAACAACTTAAACCCCATTTGGTGATGAAACAACGTTGTTTCAAAACAATTATTTCGAAACAATCCCATCAGAACATGTTGTTTCGAAAAACGGTGACTCGTTTTTGAAATAACTGTTGTCCGAACTTGCTATTTCACTTTGAGCTTTTTTCCTTAATTCAAATTAACATTTTCTTAATTCAAATTAACTTATTTCAAAATAAGGCGTTATTTCGATACAAGTTGTTTCGAAACAACTTGTATCGAAATAACCCCGTGTGTGAACGTAGCCATAGACTACATGACTCTTAACTGTCAGTACTAATGATATAAACCTTGATAATTAAGCAGATGAATACATATAAAGAGGAAAGGGATTTTTATTTTACAATTTATTTTTATTTGAAAATAAGTAGGGGCAGTGGATCTAATATCTTTAGCATTGTCTTACTATATTATTTTTGTTTCTAAATGGCTCTCTCTTCTGATCTGCTTTCTGGTCTGAATTCATAGAGATCAGAGACAAAATAGCTGAGCAACATAAAAAAGAGCACTTATATTAGGTTATGTTAATGTGCTAGGGTCTAGGCATGATAAACAGTTACAAACTTCCAAAGGGGAAGATGAAAAATATTTTTACTTAATGAAACCAGATATAAGCATATATCGCTTTGTTGCTGCCCATGGCTGAACTACAGGAACCAGGACTGTAATTACACAACAAGATGGAGCTTTCCTGCCTTAAGGCCCAGAAATTATGTAGTGACTTCAGGAGCTGGAGCCGTAGGCACAAGCCTAAGCCTATGCTTTGATCCATCTTTGGTCCCGCCACCCCATTTTCTTCTAATGGTCCTTCTTGCAAAAATATATACATGTTATTACTTTGTGTAGTCTCACAGAGGTCAATAAAATTCTGTTACATGTAAACTGGCAGTTTTAAATTTCCACCTGTACTGCAGGCAATTCCCTGTTCTGAAACATGAATTCTGTTAATAGAGTTTTAATATCTCTCTCTCTCTCTCTCTCTCTCTATGTATATATATATATATATATATATAAAAGGTATTCTAATGCTTCCAAGATGTGTAAAACTGTAAACTTATCAGAGGAGCAGATCAGCTGCAAAACATTCTTTTTCAATTTTAGTTTCTGGGTTCTGGTAAATGGGTGCCTTTTTTTTTTTGTTTTTTAACCTGTTTTAAGGTACAAAGTGAGTTGAATTTAAACATCTACACAATACTGTAATTTTGACTGTGCTATTAGAAAATTCTCTTTTTAGTTAAATCCATTTGATTTAAGCTGAATCCCAGAGGAATATTAACCCACATGACAAAATCATTACATAGTTTGGCAGAAGTATAGCATAGTTGACAGAATCTTCTTAAAGAGAGCCTCAGGACAAAGCTAACATGGGGAAAAAAATCACATTTGACCTCAAGCAGAAGTGATTCCTTTAGGAAACAGGAATGAGAACATTGTTATAAAGCATTCCATCTGTTCAAAAACTGAGCATCCTAACATTTGCAAAAAATACTTGAAAATCTAGAGTTTTATTAAAGTATATGATCAATTGTAATAATTATTGTCTTTTTCTAAAAATTATTCAATTGTTTCTTAATCCTGCAAAGATTTACATACACGCTTAATTTTGTGCAATTTGAGTAGTCCTACAGACTTCAGTGGGAGTACTTGGGCTATGTCTACACAGACGGGGGCAAAACCGCCACCATCAGCCCAGCATTATCGGAGTGCTTAGCAGAGAGTATAAACTTGCTGCTATGCTTCAGGAAGTCAGTGCTGGAAGTCCTGGCCCCCCAGGAGAAGTAGGGGGGAAAGCCAACCATAAGGGATTTGTGATTGGCTTTCCTGAGTGTGTCCAACAACTTAGAAAGTCACCAGCACTTACGTAAGGCATTTTATGTACTTTGCGTAAATGCCAGTCAACTACTGCTCAAGAGCACCCTAAATGTAGACTAGGGCTTGCTATGGAAAAAGTTGTGTGTGACATAGGAGTGTGTTACAAATATTCCTGTGCCCATCCAATGAGTCTGTTAAAGCCTCAGCTGAAGAGTCTTGGTTCTCTAGTCCATCTTGTAGCAGCCTGGATTATTAGTTCTGGAAATGCCTGCTTCAGTCCTTCATATGTGGTACTTGCAGATGTGAAGATACAACATTTTGTAGAACTAGTGCCTTAAAATTATTCACACATTTATTCATTATATTATACGATTTAACATTAAATTGAGAGAAGGGATGTTACCCGAAGGGTATGTCCACACATGCTTCTTATTTCGAAACAACAGAGGTTGTTTTGAAATAAGAAGCAGCATGTCCACACGGGGCACCATTATTTCGAAACAACGGGACCCATTGTTTCGAAATAATGGCCGTTATTTTAAAAATTGTTAAACCTCGCATCTAATTGAAATAGCCGTTGTTTCAAAATGGTTGTTTCAAAACAACAGCAATCGGACATGTTGTTTTGAAACAACACCATTGTTTTGAAACAACTGTTTCGAAACAACATGTCTGAACGGCCTTGTTTCGAAATAACCAACGAAAATAACGGCCTTGTTTCAAAATAAACAACAGCTATTTTGAAAGCAGGCTTTCCCTTAATTCGAATTAACAAACTGTTAATTCGAATTAACTTATTTCGAAATAAGGACTTTATTTCGAAATAATGATATATGTGTGGACATAGCCAGAGAGTGCAGCTTAAGGGACTTGTGTAGCCTTCTATTTTGTGATGAGTTCCTACACAGTACTCATTATTATAGCCTTCGCATCTGTGGCTCTCTACACAACTTTTGAGTCATAGCCTTCCAAACTGATACTTACTCTTTTTTGGGTATAATTAATATTTTTGTGCATAATTAATATTTGATTCATTTTCATAAACAAGCAGAGCATGAAAGTACAAAAAGGTAAATGATTTCCACCTTGCTTATTTTAAATTTCTCCTCTCATTGCTCTGAGCAAATAGAGACGAAGCAGAGAAAAAAGTCCAGACAAAACAGGGATAATGAAGTATTTCACCTTTTAAAGAAATCTAATGGCAAGTTGAGTTTGAGGGGCAGCAAGGAAAATCAGTCCTGATAGATACAATGGCTATGTCCACACATACATAGTTAAAACAATTTTACATATATCGATTTAATAAAATTGATATACAAATCATGAAATTGATATAAGTTAAATCAATTTAACAGGTTCACACCAAAAAAAACTCAAATCAAAATAGCATGTCCAGACACAGGACTTGCTATTTCAATTCAGGAGAGGGGCGCCATGGGAGGTGTGGCAACATGGCTCCCTCACTGGGCCATGCCCCCACCCAATATATAGAAAAATGAAAGCACCTGGGAAGGAGAAGAGCAAAAGGTGTTAAATCAATTTAACAGTTGAATCAAAATAATATGTCTGCACTGTGTTATTTCAAAATAACAATTTCAATTTAACCGTCATATTGATATAATAGTAGGTTTTATTATATCGATATAACTTTCCTTATATCGAAATGAGGGAGCTCCTCATTTCAAAATAAGGGAATGTTGTGTGGACCTACCATTTTTTAAATTGAAATAACCAAAATTATTTCAATTTAAACTGTGTGTGGACATACCCAATGTTTCTTTTTGTTTTGCTTTGCTTACATTTTCTGTCTTCAGAGACATAGAGGGTTCATCAGGTCCTCAAGTTACCACCATAAAGTCATCTTCTTTGTCAGTAGCCTCCCATTAGACATTGTCTTCAAACTCCCTTTTATGACTTCAAAGTACTTGGAAGGCTCATGATAATTGCTGCATCATTTTTAAGGCTGTTTTATAGGACAAGTGTACTCTGAGTAATCTGCAGTCATTGATGCACTCCCTTGATGCACTCAGCAGTGCCTGCTGAAAGTCTGCATTTCTACTCATTCTATTATAATCTGCAAATAGCTCTCTTTTCCCCTGACCTAAATGGATACAGTTCTGGAGATGATTAAATTGTTTCATAGATCCTCAGAATTTTTTCCAGTATCAATTTCCATTTGTATTTCATATTTAAATAGACTACGAAATACTAAATTCTTATGCAATTTGTCTGTAGGTAATAGTTCACAAATTTTCATGATGTTTCCTACATATTCTGCCAATTACTTCAAAATCTAGTAATAGGTATTTAAAATCAATAGAATTTGAGAATATTCATTTGGATAAGGTTGATCTTCATGTGCCATCTTACTAGGAGATTTGACATGCACTTGCCTGTTGTCATGTAAAATACCTATTTTTACATAAAACTAGGGATTATTTGGCTACTGGCCAGAAGTCTGAGACAACGATCAGAATTTAATACTTTAAAGACTAATGAATTTCTTTATCGCATGAGTTTCGTGGGTGAAATGCATCTGATGAAGTCGGATTTTATCCACAAAAGCTCATGTGATAAATAAATTTAAAAGTGCCACAGGACTCTTTTTTTTTTTTAAATGGCATATACTACAGCTGAGGTTTTCAAAACTGTATAGGGAATTTAGCCTGAGCTGTTCATTAAAATGATTGTCTTGTAAAGATATAGGTTACTTTAGTAGAAGTATGATCCCCTCAGCAAGTGTCCAAAATCAGAATTTTTTTCTTAAAAGAACGTTCTTTTGGGAGAATAATTGAGGCTAGATTTAGTCAAAGCCAGTTGAAGATTTAGTTTTCAAATGATATCTCACAGAGTTTTATAGTGGGTGCATATAGGGATGCATTCACTCACAGTTGTAGTTCAAAAACTTTAGTTGGAAACCAAAAAAATTTGGATAAAGTATTTGGTTTTCAGGTTTTTAAGTTGTCAAAAAGTCCAACATTTTCTGAGAAAAATTGGAAAAATATTTTAAAAAAACAAGAAAAATCATTTTTTCATCAGCATTATTATACAAACTTCCAAAAATTTTATGATTTGGAATACTGCAGATAACAGGGCAAATTCAGCTATTTTACTGAGTAAACAACATATCTCCTGGTTTGGGTTCCAACAGCTGCCTAAAAATATAGATTAAGTCAAAAGATTACATATATTTTGTGTGTTAGTCTCCGGGATGGGGGCTGAGAAGGTAGTGAGAGAATATATGTATAGACTTTCTAATATCTCTGTCTGAGAGATCTAGAACCAATATTTCTGTATACATATATGTATGGGTTACAGAAAACTGTGGATCTCTCTCTAGAAGGAATCAGTAGTTCCATGTCCTACTCTTTGAATTAGTGATTACAAAGTATGTATTAGAAAAAACAGATTTTGTATGCTGCACATTCCATTGGTTCAATTAAGAACATATCAAGAAAGATGGAAAATATTCAATACGAAAAAAGAAATGCAATACTCCCTTACAGCTACCAGTATACTGACATCAGCAATCTCTTCACTCAAGCAATAAATATAAAGAGAAACTTTTCAGGCAACTATATAACAGTTGTATAAAATATTTTTGTTACACTCATTGTATAATCAGTATATTAAGGCTAAATGACCTCTCTTTCCCTGAACATGAGTCAGCCTTGATTGGACTAAGCAGCATGGTCTTCTAAAAAAACCAGGGAGAATGCATGGTCTGAACATGCCAAAAAGTAGTCTGACTATGATTTATAATCCTGACCTAGACATTTGGTAACTAAGTCTACTTCAAACAAGGAATCTTATTCTTCTCTCAGTGACATTGACATAAATGGGAAGTGCATCAGGATAACAAGGAAACAGAAACTGGGTCCTAGATGCATAAATGCTCATTATTGCTGAGTAAAAATCAGTTTCCCTCCAGCAGGAAATTCTGATAATTTAGCTTTTCATTCACTGGGTTGAAAATGTATCAGTATTTTTCATGGAACAAAAGGTTTCACAAAATTTTAATTTGGAAATGTCAAAATTTTTGACTGCAAATAAACATTTCAGTATTCATTCTGAGTCAGCTCAACATAAAGCTGCATCTACCTAAGGGTTATGGATGCCATAATTCAGGTGTTTTATGCTCCCATTCTCTTCCGTATGTTGGGCCACATTTCTCATGATGCAGCTATAGTCAATTGATTCCAATGAGGGAAGACTGTATTGCACCACCAGAACTGAATGTAATCTGGATATTAAATCCAGCCCCTAAGAGAGAATCGGGATACATGAGCCACCTATACTACAACTCCTGTGAGGCAATATAATGACAGGAAGAAACTGTTGCCTGTCAAATTGATTTCATACTAAATACTTTGGGTCAGTTCATCAAACCAAAATATTTTGTTTTGGGTTGAGCTGACTTGAAACTAAATGTTTTAGTTTTTTCCTCAAATGAAAAGCAAAAAAAGTCAGGAAAAATCAAAATTTTCTCATGGAAAACTTGGGTTTTGCAGAAACTGCATTTTCCATAAAAATAATCCAGTGAAAGATTCCTATGGCCATCTAATGCTTTTGCTTTTCTGATCTGGATAATTTTATTAGAGATTATCACAAATTCACTGCTTCAGCAACATTTGTCTTTTCTCAGTTCAGATGAATATTTTATTCACTGCTGTATGTCTAGAGCTATTTTTGAAGAAGCTGATTTGACAGGACAGAACATGAATCAATCTCATTGTGCTGGAATGTCCCAGGCACTTATAGTTCCCCAGGTCTCATGTATATTTGTTGTCCCTGCTACATAATCACATGTATCTGTTCTTGGAGCTCTTGACTCAAAAGAAAGGCAGGATCAGACATTCCAACCCAGAAACAATTTACCTCACAACCTGATATTTGGATGGGTGTTGGACCTAGAATGTTTCTGTTCCAAAATTGTGCAGGCCATTCTTATTCATAACAGGAAGGTCTCCATGAGAAATTGTCATCTAGCTAATTGGAAATGTTTCTATATCAAGGCCCAGCAGCTCCATATGTCTCCTGAGGCAACAGGTATTCCTGATATTTTGGATTGCTTCCTTACACTGAAAACATTTGAGTCTTTCCTTAACTCAATATAGGTTCATCTGCCAGCAATCAGTATGTCCCACCCTGTCACAGGTGGCTTCTTTGTCTTCACTCATCCAGTCACCTGATTTTGAGAGGGTTTACCTGGAACTTTGTCACTGGCAAGAAGACTAGCCTTTCAATGGCACATTAATTTAGCAAAAACAAACAAGGAGTCATGGCACTTTAAGACTAACAGATTTATTTTTCGCATGAGCTTCCATGTAAGAAAATCCCACTTTGTCAGATAAACTAACAGGGCTATCCCTTTGGAAACTGACATTAATTTAGTACACTCATTGCCAACGTTGTGTTCATATATAACCATGGTAGAATACAGGTAAGGACCACACATCTTGGAGAACTCAACTTATGAAGAGCAATAGTTGTTTTTTTTTTATTTTTCCCAGTAAATGTTCCCATGGAGATTTACACAGGAATATTCAATAGGGCCATATTTTCCCTTCTCCCTTTTCTTCATAAAATTGCAGATCTAATAAATTACATTCTTACTCATGCTCTTCTTTAAGTATTATATAAGGCATATATAGTTGCTTTAGTGCAAATATTATTAACCCTTGATTCTTTTGAGTAGGGAAAATACCTTGTTCAAAATTAGTTATTTTAGATGAAAAATTAAGTTTTCTAAAAACAGTCTGAATATGTTAGCGGCAACTGAAGTATTGGAGCTGTATGGAGTTCCTAGTGAAGCTGAGATTTTAAATCCAAGTTGCAGCTTTGATTGTCTAATATTCAGTATTATTACAATTTTTTTTACTCTGATTTTTTAGGGGGACATTTTTGTTAGATTCTTCTTTAGTGTTCATGTAATCTGGTTTACAAACCATGCAAGCACATGGCTATGTCTACACATAGCCCATTATTTCAAAATAACTTATTTTGAAATAACTTACTTCAAAATAAAAATGTTATTTTGAAATAGCCAGAATTGAAATAACCAAAAACCAAATCAAAATAAGGGAAAAGCTGGAATCAAAATAGCATGTCCAAACCCAGGACTATGGGAGGTGTGGCAACATGGACCCCTCCCTGGGCCATGTCGGCAGCCATGTTGCCAGCCAATCCTTTAAAAGCTGGCCCCGACCTCACTTCCCTGTCCATTCTGGCTAGCAGAACTCTGCAAGCGACAGTGTTGGGGGACACTCTGCTCGCAGACCCCAGTGCTGCCCAGGCTATGCCCTAGGCTGCCAGCACCCTAGGCCTCAGAACTGCCCTAGTTCCCCTGCCCCTTTCTGTGCCTCGCCAGGTCTGGGCCCAGGAGACCAGCTGGTGGGAGCGGGTAGTGCTCCGAACCTGGGAGGATGACCAGTGGTGGAGGAATTTCAGGATGACCAGGGCCAGCTTTGACCACCTGGTAACAGAACTCACCCCGCTGCTGCACCGAAGGGACACCAACATGCGTCCGGCCATCCCTGTCAACAAAATAGTGGTCATAGCCCTGTGGAAGATGGCCACCCCAGAGTCCTACAGGTCCGTGGCACACCTCTTTGGGGTTGGCAGGTCCACCATTGGCATCATCATGATCCAGGTCACCAGGGCCGTTAACAGGATCCTGCTGTGGTGCCTTGTCATGCAAGGGGAGCTGCAGGACACCATGGACGGCATGGCCACCCTGGGATTCCCGAATTGCGTGAGGATATTGGATGTCACGCACATCCCTGTGAGGGCCCCGGAGCACTGAGCGGCAGAGTACTGGAATTGCAAGGGGTACTACTCTGTCATCATGCAGGCCCTTGTGGACCATTGGGGCATCTTCCAGAACTGTTACGTGGGCTGGCCAGGGAGGGCTCATGATGCAAGAGTCCTCTGGAACTCTGCCCTGTACCGGGGGATGGAGGTGGGCACCTTCTTCCCCCCCCCATAACATCAATGTCGGGGGAGTAGAGGTGCCCGTCCTCATTGTTGCTGACGTGGCCTATCCCCTCCGCCTGTGGCTCATGTGCCCCTATGCAGGGCCCCTCGATTCTCGCCACCAGCTTTTCAATTGGCATCTGAACCACTGCTGCCAGGTGATTGAGTGGGCCTTTGGATGGCTGAAGGCCCGCTGGAGGTGCCTCCTTACCAGCCTCCACCTTGGGGAGGAGACTACATCAGAGGTCATCAGCGTGTGCGTGGCCCTGCACAATTTCTGTGAGCGGTGGGGTGAGCCCATTTCAGCTGCCTGGGAGACTGAGGCCCAGCTCATTGGGGGCCATTATGAGCAGCCCGCACATGTGCCCCCATGGGAGTGGGCATCAAGAAGGGCTGTCACTGTATGTGACGTACTCACAAACAGCTTTGCCACCAAGGAGGACCTCTCA
Source organism: Podocnemis expansa (assembly GCA_007922195.1). Classification (NCBI taxonomy): domain Eukaryota; kingdom Metazoa; phylum Chordata; order Testudines; family Podocnemididae; genus Podocnemis; species Podocnemis expansa. The sequence goes on along the minus strand of ML682018.1, from coordinate 4,447,948 downwards.
GGGCCAGGCCTGCCCCACCACACACCACCCTCTCCCCCCTTCTACCACAGCCAGCCCCAACCCGCCCACCCACACTGTGAAGCACATCCAGTAAAGCAAGACACAGTCACTAATATCATTTGTAAACTGTTTATTTTAACATACCGGGGACTGGGGCAAGGAAGGGCTGGAGAGGGTTAGGGGATAGGGAAATGTGCGGGGTCACTGGGGGGAGGGCCTTCAACTGGGAGATGGGGTTAAGGTGGGGGTCACTGGGAAGAGGGTCTGCCCCAGCCCTGCCCATGACCACCCCGGATCCGGGGTTGCCTTGGAGGACCGCCCTGAGGAGATGCTCCGCCAGCTGCTGGTGGGCCAGTGCTGTCGGCAATGCGGCGCAGACTGGCGGCCACATCCATCACGGCTGTGCCAAGGCGCTCCATGGCCACAGCCTGGTGCTCAAATGCAGCCACCAGATGGTGGTTGGTGGTGGCCCCCTGGTGCAGCAGCTGGAGGGCGGCATCCTGACGGGCGGCCGCTGTCGCCGCCAGGCCTGGGTGGATGCCTCGGCCTGCTCGCCCAAGTCCTCGAGGCTGGCCAGGACTTCCCCCTGCGTCCGGGGGCCCCTCCTTCTCCTTCTGGGTCTGGGGCTCCCAGGTGGGCTTTGTGCCGGATGGCTAGCGGCTGCACGAACTGCTGGAGGGAAGCATAAAACAGGGTTGGAGCCTGCTGCCTGCTGGCCTTGCCTGTGTGAACACACAGCTCTGCCCTCACTGTTAGCAGGAATTGGACTTGGGTCCTGTGGGACATTGCCCCAGAGGGACGCAGGGCCTAGTGGTGCCCACAATGTGAGCTGGCCTCACCCAGAGGAGTTGCTCTGGGGAGTCTCCCAAGGCCACATGCCAGTGGTCTGGTCTGCATGCTGTGCACCCTGCCCAAGATGCAGCTGCATCTTTCACACCCATCCAATGTTAACCAAACCCAGGCACGCAAGGGCCTGTCACGCTGGTGCCATATGACTCCTGGGTATCCATGCCCATGGGAGGGCCTCTGCCCCCCTGCCCCGGCCCTGTGCCCTGCCTGTCCATGTGCTAGACCCCCTCTCTTCCCGTGACCTGGGCAGACCTAGCCCTGCCTGCTTGTACGGGACAGAGACTCACCAACAGGGGCTCCAGATGTCCGCCGGGACGTCCTGTCATCCATCTCGGACTCCCCGGGGCCGGCACGTCAGCAGGCTGGTGCTCCTCCTCGCCGCTGGCGCTGTCCTCCTGGGTGATGGTGAAGAGCTCCGGAGTGCCCAGTGCAGCCTCTGGTGGTGGTGGTGGCAGGACTGGAGGCTGCCTGACGTCGAGCGAAGCCTCGGAGCTGGTGGCTGCTCGGTCCGGGCCTGAGAAGGTGCTGGGGCTGTGGCCGGTATCAACCACCCTGGCTGGCAGGCCACTGGGCTCAGTCCCCAGGAAGGCATGCAGCTCCTCATAGAAAGGGCAGGTAGCAGTGCTACCTGCCCCCTGGAGCCTGTGTGCCTCCCTGGTGCAAGCATGGTCCTGTCTCAGAGCCTTGATTTTGGTGTGCACCTGCTCAGTGGTGCGCTCCTGGCCCTGGGAGGACAACTCCACCGCAATGTCCACGTATACGGCCCGGTTCTGGTAGCTCGCCTGGAACCGGGCAAGGATGTCCTGCCTGCTCCAAATCTTGAGGAGCAGCTGGACCTCCTTAGTGGTCCAGACGGGGGCACGCCATCTGCCCCCAGATGCTCCAGAGCCATGTGCTGACATGGCTCTAGAAGCCTCTCAGTACGCTGACAGGGGACAGCACTTTCTTCTTCTTGTGGGTGCTATGCACCCACAGGAAGAAGGTCAAAACACATTATTTCAAAATAACCGTTATTTTGAAATAACACATCCAAACGGTGTTATTTCGAAACAACCGTTTCAAAATGACCACCATTTCAAAACAGTCGGGGTTTAACCTGTTTCGAAACAATGGCTCTTATTTCAAAAGGATGGGATCCATCCTTTCAAAATAAGAAAATGTCATGTGGACCAAATTTCTTTTATTTCAAAATAACCAGTATTATTTTAAAATAAAAGTGCTGTGTAGACATACCCCATGTGTGCACACAGAAAACCCAGAAAAAATCAGATCCTTAACATCTTAAAGACTAAAACAAAATCTAAGACATTTCTAGGTAATGTTAGTTATGAAAATATAGACAGACATCCTTGCACTGTGGATTGTTAGATAGAAAGTATCATGTATGTACAGTTCTTTTCTTCAGTCCCATACTAGATAGCAACAGAAGTGAAGAACAACTCAAAACAAGGAAAAAAAAATAATACTTGCCATAGTGACTGATCTATGATTTTATAGCTGTAATGGGATAAATAGAAAGACAAATGAAATGGCAGAGAGACATCCCATCATGGCTAGTTAGAACAGTACCCTGTATACTAATGTTATATTTTATGGTTATTTATCCCTTGGCACTATTAACACCACCAATTTTGAAGATAAATGTGGTAAAAGCATTTTTATCCTGCTGCTATGAAAATGTGTTTTTAATAGATTTAGTTTTTCTCAGGTCATATGGAAGAAATAGAAAGATTTCACAGATTTCTAAAGGACTGTATTATTTACAGAGTTTAAAATGTCATAAAGCAGCGTGAAACACTATAGGGAGTCTGTGCAGTAATTGGAAAAATATTTCACACTAATGTTTGGATTGTATTAGTGTGAGCCATTGGCATACATTTGCTGATAATAAACATGTCTTTGCTTAATTGTAATTATAGCATTGGCTTTGGAAAAAGGTACTTTGGTCAGTATGGGTAATAACATTTTAATGTATTTAAGACAAAGACACCTTCCTCTAATAACTGAATCTAGCTTGCATAGTCTGTTAACAGACCGGCTAGATTTTTTTTTAAAATTACTGTTATAATAACAAAAGTTAACAAGGTTGGTTATTTCTTTTTAATGATAAAACACCATGATGGATGTAATTCTGCACTCTTACTAAGGTCAAAATCCCACTATGAGATTCTGCGACCCTTACTCAGTTATGCAGTGCTTTATGACTGGTCTCATTGATTACAACAGGGCTACTCATAGATTCAGGTGGTAATTAAGTAACAGAATCTGGCACTATGGGAGTTTTGAGTGAGTCAGGAATAAGTTTAGGCCCAATTATTGTATTTCATACTTCCTAACTATGAAAATTTACAATGAACCAGGTAGTCCTAAACCACAGATTTCAGATTTGGATTCATCTATGAATCTAAACATCCCTAAATTCCTGGCTACCTTGATTTAGCATTTCATTTCAGGATATTACAGAATCAGTCTGAATCACAAAATTCAGATTCTAAGCTGGAAGCAGATATGAGCTCCCTCCAAATTACCTGAGTGCATACTGTGAAATCAGAGAAATAATCTACTATCATTTTGTTAGTTGCTTGCTAAATATACATTGAAAAGTAACAGCTCTTCCTCCTTTGATCAGAATCCTGTGGAGCATGGTTAGATATGACAACAAATATCTGTAGCATGTTTTTTGGGAGGATGAAATCTCTGAACACCAGAGACAAATAAATATGAAAATAAGGTAGCTAAAAATATGTTTTCAGCTATGATGGATATAGTCTTAGGTTGTAGATAAAATTCAAGAAACTGATCAAATTCTGCATCAGTATGCCAATACCCCTCTGATTTTACACTTGCATTTTGCCCTAATATGGCGAGAAATTGGAGCATTAATTTACTATTTGAGGCTGGGTGCACTGAACTGAAAAATCCTTCTATTCTGCCATTTGATGGGTATGCTCGTCACTGCTGCTAGAAAACTAAGAGTGGCAAGGTCTGACAGAACATATGTATGCTTCAGAGAACCAGAAATTGGAATAGGAAAGATAATATTTTACTGAAGAGTAAACCATTCCTTGGAGGAGCTCATCAGGAGAAACCATTATAGCAGCAGCATTAACTTCTCCTCCTGGATTTAGAATAAGGTTCAACCTGGCCAGTGTGCTCTGAGCATCTCTATTGATCAGGCATAGCAGGCAAGAGAGAGTCCTGTGCCTATCATCACTCTTTTCATGGTGTGTACTGGGGCTTATTTAGGAGATAGGCACCTGAACACCTAGATGAGGCACAAGTGCTTATACCCAGAAGTGGAATCTTAGGTGCCTAGGGAACTTTTACATTGTATGTTTAGGCACCTACACCATTTGACAACATCTGTATGGGATTTTGTGGATTGCAGTAAAGCCTAAAATTAGAACTTTGATCCATATTCAAAGGCACATAATCCCAGATTTAGGTGCCTAAATTCTATTAAGTATACATTATATGAACTATTTGAGAGAAATATTTTTCAGGAGAGAGGTCACATTGTGTATCTGAAGTGAAGATAGTCACCTAACTGTTTTAGGGGGGATGGTTAGCTCATATGACTCCCCACTAAGCTTGTTGGCTTTTGTACATCCCATTCTTAAGTACCTATTTATCCCTGTGCTTTGTATAAAAAAACTAAGTATCTAAGCCCAGGTTTGTGGATTCCTCTGGTGGCAAGGTTACTAACAGTGAGGTGCTGCAACACTTAAGTGCCTTTGTATTGAGCTAAAGATATTACCAGTTTGCCCAAGGATGTAGGAAATTCTTGGTAGAGTCAGGAATAAAACCCAAATCTCTCATGTCCCAATTACAAGACTGTGCTACTTCATGAATATAAAATTATAGAACCTGGAAGGGACCACAAGAGGTCATCAGGTCCAGTCCCCCACACTCATGGCAGGATCAAGTACCTGGTGTGCTCCATTTTGCCTGGTGTCATCTTTTTATATAACGCTTTATCATATTTACTGTACATTGGTAGGACTGGGAACTTGTTCCTTTGCTATCCATGGTAAGAGATGTGTATCATTATGGTGTTATGTATTTTTAAAAAATTCAGTTAAAACTTTTTGGTGTTTCTGTTCTTGGTAACACCCCTTTTGTGGATGAACACCAGCTTCTGTTTGTTATAACTAATGATTCTCTTCTTTATTTCCATGCATATGCAGCTGAACACACAGCCAGTTTATTCAGACTTTGCTGGCTCTGAGAATTTCATCCATAATGACTATGTTCTGTCTAAGTGACAGTTTGTGGGAAGGTAATCCATCAAGATGAATTGATTTGAGGGAAGAAAAAAACATACTTGGATCCAACTGCAAATTAAGATATTTTCTAAAGTACATGTTTGTGACATTTACAGTACATAGTCTCTATAACAGTGCATACTGTGTTTCATACAGCAAAAATCTAACCTGAGTTTTGAGAGGGCACAGGGTTTCAAAATCTGCACAGAAGACAGCATAGTACCTTATGCTTGCTCATTAGCAATCATAATTATTTAGTCAATATTGGGCACAAGGAAGAAGCAAATTCATGGCTACTGAAGCACACAAGTTATGGATGTTTAAATATGCTTAAAACATTCTGCTTACTCTTCTCTTTTATATTAAAAGCTTGGAGATTCTTACTGCATAAATGCTAAGTATTATTAAAATGGCACTTAACATAAAACCAATTTAAAACTTATAGTTAGCTTTTGGCCATACTCAGGACAGAGCTGGGGAGATGCAGTTATACCTTTCTCATATGGAAGCAATACTAAATCCACATTTTCCAATCTAGTCTCAAGTCAAATCCCAATGAGGCCACTGGGAGACTTTCCACAATTCTTCAATAAGCTTTGGATCAGGTCCCAAAATTGTTGGGAAAATTCATTATCAACATAGTGTCCACAAAAAATACATATGCATCACAGGACCCACCAGACAAGTGCCTCTTTGTGGTATTAAGGGGAGTAGCTCAAGTAGTCCACCATCTGGCAGTCAGTGCTTGGTCTCTATTCACAACCTTTGCAGTTCCTCACAGGATGTCAGTCTTCCAGCTGAGTCCCCTTAGTCCACCCCCCCAACCCCACTTTCTGGGGTCTATTTGAATCCTGGCTAGCCCTTTTGTATCAATGGCTGGCTCTGTCTTTTAAGCAACTCAATCCTCCAGTTAAATCCACTAATCTCCCCCATTGTGGGCGTCAGGTCTAATTCTAGCCAGCATTCTCCCTTCACTACTCCCTTGCAGTATCTCTCCCCACTGGTAGTCTGGGGGCAGGCATGTAGACTCAGGCGTACCCGTTTCTCCAGGGCCCAGCCCAGGGACCCTATCTCTCTGTTGAGCACCATCTCAACCCCTCACCTCTCTTCAGCTTGCACCTTGCCAGATCCCCTGGGCCATTCATACTTTTGCTGCAGCTCTTGTATCAAAGGCTGAGATTCACTGAGGCTCAACAGTACCCCTAGGAACTATCCAGGGCCCTGTCCCCACAGGCCTACTAGCAGCCTAATCTTATTCCTTTAAAGTTTGAGGTAAACTACCCCAAGCAGGAGCTGCAGCCCTAGCTTTCTACTGCCCACTCAGCCCCAATTGGCCCTGAAGCCTTCTGCTCCTATTGGCCTGTCACTCCCTCCAGAGCTTTTAACCTCTTTCTCTGTGGAGCAGGGAAACTACCCTGCTACACAGGGTTACAGTGATCTAATTAAATAGTTTCTTTTAAATCAGTTTAATGAATTGGTACAAGTATTGTGTGTAGACAAGACCTAAGAACTTTGAGATTCCAAGGTTCTATCTACACTGCATTTAAAAATATCCAGCTAGTCCATGTTAAGGTCAGCCGTGGGTATCTATTTGCAATGCAGACTACCCTAAAGCACATTAAGGTGCTGGAGAATCAACTGGATAGCTTTATATTTCACTGAGCCTTGTAATGGACAGCTTCTGTGTTGCATCTTAGGGGACACAGCTTAGGGGAAAGAGCAGAGATAACTTTTTGACATTTCAGGCTACTGCAAGGGCTGAAGCAGCCTTGTACTCAGTTACTTACAGCAACTCTAGGAGTTGCTTTGTTTTATGCCAGCCTAGGACATACTGCTATTGAGTTTCATAAGAGTTCAGAATCTCCATAATTTTCAGTGATACAGCTACTCCTTCTATCACCCCATCACCATTGCTACCATGCTAAAAGAATTTTTGTCCATTTGTTGTGGTTCATTTATAGCTCATATGATGCTCTGGAGTGGAAACCAGAATCAGCCCATTCAACAGTTTGACAGCTGGGGTTACCAGTAGTTACTGATGTTAGAAATTCTGGCAGTGTAAAAGACAATGGCTGTTCTTTTTGATTTGCATTCTCCTGACATAAGACAGAAAACAGACTAATAAAGCAGTCTGGTAGATGGTGAACAAAATAAACTCTAACTAAAAGGAGTCATAGCTGGAATCAGCCTTCCCCTGAGAAAGAACATCAGAGTGAAAGGATGAACAGAAGAAACCTCACAGTAAATGGTCAATAGGATTGAATATTACATGATGTGGAATTGAGGGCGATATAGAGGCCTGTAACCTTCCTGAGAGTAGTAGAAATGGGAAAATAATGAGTATTGCTCAAGAATATTTATACAACATAAAGCTAAATCACTCAGGGGGAAAAAATACAATGTTACTATGTAGCCAGAGTCAAAAAGAAAAGTGTAATGAAATCTATCTAATTGCATCCCAATACAGCAGGTCTTGACTAGAAACTATTTCTTAAATAAGGTATTTATTTAGTTTTGAAGAAAGGCCTGAAATTGCTTGCTTTTGGGTAGCCTTGAGTCTATCCATGTACTAAGTAATTTTCTCACACCTGTGCACCATTTGGCATTGTTTGTGCTGTGCTCTTATTGGATAGCAGTAAATGCAAACAGACTGATACCTTGTTGAAAGCCAACTAGCTAATTTTGTGTTTAATGGCAGATATAGAAAAGCAGCTTCTCTCAGACACTGGAGCAGCTCAAAAAATAAAAAGCAATGTAGTGTACGTTGGTGCATCATTTGTCTGAGTGCACAAGGTGGGGGGCCTGCAACAGGCCTTAAAAGCCACTGGCCTTAAAGCCTGGTCTTAAAATTCTCCAAGGTCTCCAATTCCTGGACTTAGAGTGGTATCGCTGCCACCACCCAAGTTCAAAAACCTCTCAAAACCCAGGAAGGAACACTTGGGAATTCCTTCCTGTGAGGTATCCTCAATCACTTTTATTCCTTTCTCTGGAGAGTGGCTGAACCACAGCTGGAATATCAGCTGAGACTGGAACAGGATCCCTTTTAGTAGCTGCCTGTGCAGTTTGAGGCACATGCACACAAACTTCCTGCCCTTCCAGGACACAGAATCAGAGCTTACTTAAAAGGTGAAATCTTTAATTAAAAAGAACAGCTAAGAAAACACAGAGAGTTGCTTCTCTGGGATTTAACTTAGGTAGTTACAGGGTAGTGTGTGGGGGGAGGCACATGTGCTCTGCACAGAGAAATCCAAAAACAAACCAAAAACAAAGAAAATACGCTGACCACATCTAAATAAACATTCCCTGTTCTATTCACACCTGGTCAGTAACAAACTTAACTTATCTTTGGTAAGGATATTACTGGATTCTTCCTCAGGCCCCTCGGGCCTCCTCCTGATTCTTCCAGGAGCTCTGCTGCATCCAAACAGGAACAGGCAAGCCTGCCATTCCCATTCATAAACCTGTACTTTGTTCCAATTGGCTGTCCTGGGACTCACTGACCAGAGTGTTAACCCCTTCTTCCCCAAGGCTTACTACATCATTTCCTAAACTTTTTGGAAAGTTTTAAGTACAAAGAATCAGGGAGCGAAAATGTCAAGGTTCCAGCAGCAAAAGTTTATTTAACAATGTTGCTTATCATCTCTTCTTTATGACACATTTTCTTAATGTATCAAACTACACAGTTAAGCCTTAGTGTTGCAAATAGCTATTTATATTCTTACTGTAAGTGAGTCCTTTCCTCGACCCACCTCGAGGATGCTTCCTGGTGGGTGGGTTGGGAAGTAACCGCTCAAGCAGTCTGGTGGTCCACCCCCTTCTGGGAAGATAAGGGGACTAAACAGTTCATCTCATCCCCTCAGAGGGGTAACCCGACGGTCTATAGCCCTTGGTTGGGCCATTTAATAATAGTCTCAATCCCTTTTAAGCAGGGTGCACAATCAATAAGTCTTTACGGTGGAGGGTGTAAACAATGCGAGGTATTGGATGGGGTTGTTGTCTAGAGGAAGGGGAGAGGAGGAAGGGGACACAGGCCCACCCTACTCCACTGTGTCCCAGCCCAGGGCCCTGTCAGAGGCCAGGCCCTTGATCATGGGGTCAGCAGGGATCCAGACGCAACATGCTGACCCCACTGTGGGGCATAGCTCCCCTGAGTTACTGCCTTCCCCCCCCTCCCATTAGTACACATTCCCACTTTCATCAACATCCTCTGGGTAGTTGCTGAGAGGCATGGAGTAGAAGCCCTCCATTGGATCCGGTCGTGGTAAGTCATGAAGCTCTGGGGTGACCTCCATCTCCTCTGAGGGTAACTATGGCAGCTCCATGCGGTCTGCTGTGAGGGGCAGCTCCTCCAGCTCCTGTCCTACAGAGAGGTTGGCTTCTGGTGGAGCGAGTAGCAGTTCATCCAGCTCATCCCCTGAAGTCAGTGGGACCCATTCCCCACAGTCTGGGCCTTCAGGGAGACCGTAGGGGTTCTAGGGTTTTGGCTGTCCCCACCGCCTGTCCTCCCCAAGTGGAGCAGGCTCCTCCCATGGGGCACCAGCCATGGGAGGCCCAAGCCAGCCATCCTGGTATTGAGATGAAGGCCTGCGGGTAGGCCCGGATTCCCTCTGCAGGAGAAAGGGCCGGGGCTGAGGAGCCAGGAGGGAGCCGTCCTTCCTTTTTGGCAGCCAGAGCTCGACTGAGCTCCCTGGCCTGGCTTTTATACTTCCTGTCCTTCCCCTTGCCTTCCGACTTGATGGACAGCTATGCAGCAGCCATTTTATCTCCTCTGGGGGCAGCCATCTTGCCTCTTCCAGAGGTGGGCCTCTAACCTCCTTGCACTTACATTTAAGCAAGTGAGTCATCTAGTTTCCCTCAATAGAATTACTTGAGTGTGAAGTTAAATATGGGTGTATTGATGATGGCGTGGTTTATTTTAATTGCTTTCTTTAATTTTTCTTCTAAAATTATACTTTCCTATTTCATAAGAATATTGGTTAGATCAACAGCTGTTTGTAAAGCATTTTGAGATCCTTGTAAGCAGGAAGATCCTATTGAAGGGCAAAATATTTTATTTCCTCTATAAACAGTGGTCAAAGTGTTCTATCATTGTTGCTAATATGACTGTGTGAATTACTCCTCTGAGTATTTTTTTTTAAATTCTTAACCTAATATGCACCTCATTGGACCATTATATTGAATGTACTTTGCCTTGTCATATATTAATGATTCATAATGCTGTTAAGAGTGCAAGAGACAGTAGCAAGGCTAGTGTAGAAACCAAAAAGCTCTCTTCTACTTAGCTATGCAGGGAGAGGCTTACAGAGCGTATGGGATTTCTCTTATTCTTTGGTGCTGTGTGGTTTCTTTAGTATTTGATTTGTTTTGTGGGATAGCTAGATTATCATTTTAAGACTGATTGTCTTAATTACAATTTGAACTGTCAGGAATGCTGAGAATAAATATCTACTTGTGGGTTTATAAATCTAAATATTAGCAGTAATATACATGGTCTCAGCTACAACATGGAAAACTAGAATTTGGTTTGAGCATTGGAGAAGGACTTACCATTTAGAAAAAACAATTCTGGTTTTTTAAACTAGGCTTTTTCTCAGTAGTGTGCTTCTTTATCTTCTGAAGTCAAACCTTATGGTCAGGTCAATGGAAGGATTTTTCCTATTTTGGGACCTCAAAATCAGATCCACACTTTTTTTGAAGTGATAACTTTATTAATTATTATTTTATTTTATTTTGCTATAAAAGTATGGAGGATTCTAATCATCATAACTTGATCTATCATTCCACTTCCTTTTTTGGCTTACTGGAGACAAAGGAGCACCAGCAAGAACAAAATGTAGTCTGAAAAAGGAGAAAGTGTTTAATCTTATTTGATGTTGACTCTTCTAAGGGTAAATCCAAATACTTATAGGATATAAAAAACACAGTTTGGCTACTTCTTTTCTAATTCTTTTCTGCTGTGTCAGCAGCTCCCCTCACCATCTTTGCCAGTTTTATCATGATTTAAAGCCAGTCATTATTGAGTCTTAACAAAAGAGTGATCTGTCATTTTTATTTTCCAGATGCATTCAGGATCTATCTTCTTTTGTTTGTGTGAGGAACAAGAAATGAAACAAAGAGAGAGATCTAATTTACCAAAACTAGCTACAGCTTCAGATTTTCATTTGCAGCATTACTGCCTTAGAAATAGTCCAACTAACAATACCAACAAGTCTATATTGTTTAATGTTAAGATATACAAGAGCAGACACAGAACACATTTAGATAATCATATAAGCCACTGCTGTTTCCAGGTAATAATGCATTTGCAGGACACAGTGCTTATGCCATGATTTAGTTTGTTTTAATCCATCTACTTTTAAAAACAAACTCACTCCTCACTGCTTTAAACATCTGACAGTTTTTTGCAAAGTGTTTGGGGAAGGGGTGGAGGGCAGAGTGTGAAACCTACGCACTCAGATTATGTATAGAATCTAAAAAAAGGTGGCTAGTTAGGATTTGCTAAATAAATATGTAGGGCTTAACTAGACTAGATTGTCCAACCCTTCTGTATACTGCTAATAGCTATTGGACTATTTCATCCGTGAGTGCTCACCAGTGCAAATAAGTGTCATAGAAGCGAGCCCTTGACAATGCAAAGTAAAAAAAAAATAATAATTTTGAGCATTTGTAAATCATGTTACCATAATATAGTATATAAGATTCTTCCTGATAGACAATGCTTGTCTTATATGAAAAGCTGCCTGTCAATCCACACTGAAAAGCAAAACAAACTCTTTGGAACTGTCTCTTTTCACTCTGATGAGAGCTGTCTTCAGTGGAAATAGTTTCCTTCAGGGGCATGCCCAGAAATTTAACTTTGACCCCTTTTGGAGGAACATATTTTGTGATCTCCCATTCCTGCTCTGGGAAGCACTTGCTCTTTTTCTCCTCTCCCAACTAAAGTTTGCTCTCTCCTATCCCTGGCAGGATCTCACTCTAACTTTCTTTACCCCTGCCACCATAGCCTTGGGACCAGAGTTCTGTGCCCCTGATGATTATCTGAGGGACCCATGCCCCTGCTTCCCACCACCACCATGCATCTGGTCTCCTTGTTCGTGTAAACATCTTAGTTTGTGTATTAATAATATAGTACTAATAATTAATCAGTGTAATATTATAGTACAATATAGTTAATAATAATATAGTGCAATATTCTTACTAAATATAGATTATAGTTATGTTTTAAAAGGTGTTTTCTATTGTAGTAGCCAAATGTTAGGCAAATTAAATCCTGTAAAATAATTCTCTTAGGTGCAATTTCTCCAATTCACTCTTAGCTCATGGGTGAAGATTTTGTTCTGCATCCTTCCATTCTTACAGAGAATTTGCTCAACTACTTTAAATTATCAGTGCATAAAAAATGATGTTCATGCTTTAGAAAAATTGTTCACATATTTATTGTGCCTATTATAGAACTCAAATAGATGACAAGTTCATACTTGGCATATGATAGGCAAATCATAGCTCTCAGTGAGGAGCATGGATTAGCCAGGCACTGGAAAAGTAGTATTAAATCAGTAGTGAAAAAAACAAACACAGGAAAATCAGGGATGTAAAATCAGAGATGTACCTGATTCTAAGAGCAACATGGGAATTTCCAAACTGATACAGAGGTCCAGATACAATTTCCAAACTTGTTCATAGACACAATTTGCATTATTTAGCATAACATGGATGTAGACCCTTCAGTGGATCCACACAGTGGTTTTAAACTGGTTATAGTTGTGACTTGTCAGTTTGACAATACAAGCTGAATCAATATAAACCAGAAATAATCCAACTTAAAAGTGTTTCACTCAGGGGTTTCCACTATTTTAACTAAATCAAATTTAAAAACACACTTTTAGATTAATCTGGTACAATTTAATGTGCAGACTAAGGTTTACCTTAATGTCTTGTCTCCTGCAGGGACTAATATCAGATATTTCTGAGGAAGGTATTCTATAATCTGCTCCCAGAGAAAGTTTCTTCTTGACCTTCATACTTAAAGCTGTGCTTCTGCCTTGATCTCACTTATAGTTACAGAACTTTAGAAGTAACATGATTGAATTGGTGAGTGTGAATTTAGAATCAGGCCCCTCAAATCTTTGATCATCCTCGAAACTTAATTTTTTTCTAGTTTTTCTGTTCCTCTGTCTCTCAACCCCATTTGTTACCTGGTCCTACTATCTAAACCCAGGGGTAGGATATCCACTTCTTGGGGTCAACCAAGGGCCCCACTGCAACTCTGTGGTATCTTCACAATGACCATAAAGCCATCAAGTGACTGTAATCAAAAGTGGTGATTTTTCTAACAACATCTAGCGCTTCCCCCTTGTGATGCAGCTGGATCCTGCTACTGCAAGGCAGCTGTCTATTGAACCATCAATTTAAGGTTTAATCTGATCTCTGGACTTCATACCTAATAATGCTGCCTTCCTTTACCTTCCCAGGTGAAAGATCTTGGCCTAAGCAGACTTCTCACCTATATTCAGTTTCCAGGGACTTCTTGGCTGAAGGACCCGTTTTTCTCAGCTTGCAAGAGCTCTAGCCTTTTGTTTATCCAGTGATATATGCCAAGATAACTTTTTTCTCTTTGCATGTTCCCAAATATTCTCCTTCGTACACAGACTCAGGAAGATGGTATGCTGTTCTCTTCCACCTACTGATTTGTATGCAAATGAAGCTTCACTGTTTTTGGTCACATCTTGCTTGATTTCATCAGGAACATGGAGCTTGCCGGGTTCCCTCCTGTCAGCAGAAAACCAGTTTATCAATTGACTCCTGACTTGCCTTGTTTAAATGCCTGTTAATCTGAGACATTAAAGCATAACATCACTGGGTGACTTAAATCCTCATACAGTATTAATAGATATATACACTTTTAAAATACAGTAATATTGTATTTGAGCTTATTCCATTACTTTTCATTTGAAGTTCAGCCCTCGTCTTAATAGTTCAGAAGCTATCTCCCTCTGTCATTAGGTTTGTGGCTTTCTTTATCTTTTATGTAAATACGCCTTCATTGTCTCTGCCTGATGACCAAGCTGGTCAGACAAACAGATATAATTCCTCTGTCTAGGGCATTACTTGCCAAACACATTTGAAGGACATACTTCTAGCTCATATTCATTCTGCTTAATATGAATGCTGTACATACCTCACACAAGAGTATTACTGATTAATAAACTATTAGTTTTCCAACTGTATATTATACACTATCATTTGGTTATATCTCATGACAACAGTGTGTTAGGCTGGTGAGTATGTCAGGCCTAACAAGAGCTTTTGACAGAGTGGTGAACCACCAGTGGGCCTCTGTGTCACACCTAGCACTGCATTACTGATTAAACATGAAAGAAACCCACCCCCCATTTCTATAGCACATGGTCATAATATATCTAGTCTTGCAACCTTATTGTATCATAAGAAAGAACCATGACTACAACAGAGAGAATAAGGGTAATATTTTTTTAGTTATTTAATAATTAAGAATACAGTCTAGCTGTTACAGAAAGCCATTTTCTAGCCTTCTATCTTTAGAGCTCAAAATATTTTACACATAAAGACAGCATTATTCTCATTTAACAGATGGGAAAACTGAGATGTATGAAGGTGAAATGACTTGCCTGTGATCACCCACAGATGTGAGTTAGGTGCCTAGACTGATTAAGTGGTTTTGAAAATCCCACTAGGTGATTATCTGTATGTTTAGACACCTAAATGCCTTTGACATTGTATGTTAAAGTGACTTGCCAAAGATAGGCAGTAAGTGTGTGGAGGAGCAGGTTTCCTAAGTCCCAAACTAGCACCCTAATCCCAGCCCATCTTCCTTTTTAAGGTCTGGTCTACACGTCCCACAAAATTTGGCTTGTGTATCTTCCATTGACTTCCTAAATTCTAATTAGCATGGCATCTCCACTGCACTGTGCCAACAGGAATGCCTTTCTTTTCATGCAGTGTTATTTTTTTTTCCTGGGGTGGATTTATTCAGTCAACTTCTGAATCGATTAAGTGGGTCTTCACTTCCACTTGATCAGTCCTGGAAAATCTACCTACTAGTCATTGTGAATTTGCTGTCATAAATGAAGACATATGCTGAGAGCATGGCTACCTTGATGGTGGCACCACTGACAGAGTAGGGATTGACTGTGCAAGTTTGATTGTCAGTAAAGACATGCTCAATTGAGCCCAAGGCAGCTGGTGGTTGATCTATTATGACCACACCAGCATGTAGTGTAGTGCTGAGTCAACAGGAGGCCATTTCCTGTCAACTCAGTGCAGTAGGGATGCTGTGGTAAGCAGGCATTAGGAAGTTGAAGGTAGATACACAAATTATTTTAAGTAACTTGCATATTTTGCATTTCAACTGCTGCTGCTAACAGCAGCAAAAGTAGACCAGGGCTCTTAAATTAAATTTCTCTTTTAAGTTCTGTCCTTTTGAAGCAAACTCAACAAGGCATGCTGGCTCTGAAAGATAGAAGGGGCTAAAATCTTAAAATCTGAGGGTGATCTAATTTCTTGGCCTACAGTCTTTTATTAGTTAAGAAACTAGATTTGTGGTTTGATTACATCATTGCAGCTTCTTGTTTCAGTCATTTTAGTCATCATCGTCACATCTGGTTTCAGAATAGCACCAAACTGCAGCAAAAGTGTGAGCAGCAGGGGAGCAGGGCATGAATTAATAAACTTAATTCAGAAAGCCCTCTAAGACCTCCATTGAGTCCTAGGTGGTGTAAATTGACAAAGCTCCATGGATTTTAATAGAGCTATGCTGACTTAAACTAGCTAAAAATCAGGACCTAAAATTTGTCATTCATTTGCTTTCTCTTGTGCATACGTGTTGGGGAAAGGACATTCAGTAGAAGAGGGAGGAGGACAGCAATTAAGTATATGGCATTACTTAAAGGTGACCTGCAAATCAATGTGACAACATTTCATCAACTTTAGCAATATGAGGTTAACACCCCCAATAATAACCAGGCTTTCAGTACGTTATTATTCAGCCTCACTTGGATCACTGGTTTCCACTCATGTACTAGTCTGCTGACATCACATCAACCCTGCTGGACCATGAAACAAGCTAATAGTTGTTAAAGTATGTGATTGTTATTATATTGCACGTTTGCAAAGTATTTATTATCTTTATCTAAAAGCTTTGAAAAACTGTTCAATATGGATAAGATAGGCACTTATTTATCTCTAGTCTGGCTTTCAAAAGCTAAACTCAGTCTCTCATGCTTACAAACTGCTTAACTAGTGGAAAATTAGGATAAATGTACAGTGTAAGTGTTCCAGGAGGGAGCCTGTGAGAATTTTGTGCGCAAGAGATGAAATGCGGTAAAGCTAGAGAGTGTTGTTTTAACTTTTATACTGTTTCCTTATTCTTACCTTTGTTCTTTTAAAGTTTTCTCTTCAATTGTGGAGGAAAGTGACTCTGTCTTTACCATCATCATACAAAAGGGAAATATTAGTATTGCCCTGAAAATGGTCTGGGAGTACAATTTAAGATTTATTTCAGTGGGGTCAGGATTTCATTCCTAGAGATTGTGGATCAGGACAAACCAGCCTTTAAGACATGAGTAGGCTAACTCCAGCATTTACCTTCACCATTGACTTCAGTGAGAGTTGTTTCCACTTACACCAGTAATGAATTTTGTCTGTTTTTTTCAACTATTGGTAGTTGCTCCATTTATTGTTTTATATTAAGGGGTTTAGGAGGTGGTATGGCTTTTTCCTGCACATAGGTTTTGATAAATAAAATAGGAAGATCCAATCTTTTGGTTATTAGTTCTCTACTGACCAAAATCCCTAATCTGAAAAACTTTTTGGTATTCATTTTAAAGTATTAGTATTCAGAATTTCCCCCTGTGAGAACACAAGGTCTCCAAGATGGTAATTAATGTGTTCTTTGGAAAAGTCTATAGAGCAGGAGTCACAAACATGTGGCCTGGGGGCCACATGCAGCCCCCAAAGTTATTTCCTGTGGCCCGCAATGACACTATCATTACAATATTTGCAATATCATTATATGAAAAGGTTTCAGTGGTCCGGCCCTTGGACTAAAATTCTAGGCCTCATGCTGCCCTTGTGTGGGCCTTATGTGACCATCATGCTGATTCGAGTTTGAGACCTCTGCTATAAAGAATGATAGGAAATAGATTCACTGCAAGATGGGAATGCAGGATTGTTCTAGAAACCTCTGAAACAAAGGTATATACTGGAACTGATTCTACTGCACCTCACTCAACATGTGCTATAGCTTTTCCATTATCTGAAAGAATCAGTCTTTGATTAAATTTGTATAGTAGTTACTTGGACTTAGAAATCATATACATTGTTGAAGCATCACTGAATGTAGCTTTGAACCTGCTCTTGTATTTGGATGAAAACCTAACTCTTTGCACTGGGAAATAGGACTAAATTATTTGTGTGTAGAAATCCAGGCACTATAACTTGGCTTTCCAAATCTTTTCCCAATGTACTATCAATTTTTATTATATTTATTTTGAATGTCAAGCATCTCTTTTACCAGCAGACATTGGTCACATAAAAGATATTACTTCACACACCTTGTCTATCTAATCTTCTAAGACTGGGACAGCTACACCAATACTGAAATGAATTGAAAATGTGGTTTTTATTCTTGTTTCATCTAGGGTCTGAGGCAACACAGGAACAGTAATCCAGATGCCATGCTTTATATAGCTGCTTAGATATTGAAGGGGAAAGAAAACTCTACTGACATATTCTGTGCCTGAATCAAAGATTACTTCCATTTTCTTTAAATTGAATTGCCTGTCTTGTAAACCTCTCAGAATAGAAAAAGCTACACATCTGAATTATGAGGAAGAATGGTTAACACTAATGGAAAAAAATATCCTTTCTTTTGTATATTCAGTGTTTCATTTGTATATGCAGTATCTTAAACTAGTAACTCTAGTATTTCTTTTCTGTCCTTTACATTATTTGTATTGAACCTTTGTTGAAAAAAAATGAGGAAGAACCAGTAGACCTTTAAAAACAGGATTAGATTAAAACTGATTACCCTTTGATGGGACTTTACATAGGTAAAAGCTGCTGGGTCAAGCCCTTGATCGTATGGTATCAGTTAATGAACTAAAGCTTGGACCATATGAATGTTAATATTAGTTTGAGAAGGCCAGCTTCTAAACAAAGGCACTCTATACAAATCCTCCAGTAGGCACTTAATGCCCATCATATGCTCCTAAATGCTGACTTATAGCATTTGAATGTATTCTAATGATGCTGAGGTGAATGTCGAGTTTCATATGTGTAATAATGTTACATATAAAAGTTCTGTGAAAATATAGCAACACCTTTTGGAAAAATTTTAAAATCTTAAATTTAGAAAAACACATAGTAACTAATCAGCTGGACGAGGAAGGGCTTTTTTAGTGTGTGTGATTGTTTTAATCTTGATGCCAAGTATGACAGGGCATGGAAATCCCTGTCAGTTGAAACCTTGTATCCGTTTCAGTTTATAGCAACATTTTATGTTTAGGCTTTTTAAATTCCTTGACACGTCTGTGTTTTTTAAAGGGAATGCTAACATAATCTTAGCTGTTGCAAGACAAACAGCAATGCAATAATAAATAGTGGACAAAATGGTTTAATAATTTTAAGCAAAATACCTCTTAGGCTTGGTGAATTTTTATGACTAAATTATATGGATAGGAACTGATCAACAGACGGGCTGCATAAATACATGGACTTGGATAATGTGCTTATGCCTCTGAGACAGGTTTCTGTGATTCAGAGCTACAGAGTTATATAGGACTGTGAGGTGTAGGGTGGAAGATTCCAACAAATTAAAAAGCAGAGCAAATGATCAGTTTGTCAGGTTTTAATCAATGGCTATTATCTCTAGTCCTAGTGTCCTGTAGAACCTCTTACTAAATCTACTTAGCTTCCAAATGTGAATGTTTCATTTAATGGCCCATTATGTGGCATATTGGCAAAGCTTTATCCCTTCTAATTGTAAAACACAGTCATTTTCACTGTTATACAGTGCTTCACCAGAACAATGTAGAGAGTGCATGTATATATTTTTAGCTCTTTTGTTCCTACATAGGAAGATAAATATAGGAATTGCCATATTGGCTAAGAACCAAAGTCCATCTAGTCCATCCTGTCTCCCTACAGTGGCATGTAGAAGATACTTCAGCAAATGGTGCAAGATACCTCACAAGAAAGAGACGTGAGATAATCTGACTTTCATTTTCAGCACTCATCCTGATTTCTAACGTCTAAAACAAATATATGTGGTGACAACTGTCATGAAAATTTGAAGGGGTCTCTGCTTTCTTTATATAGATTAGACATCCTGTCTAATTACAAGTCTGATTCTCAGTTACTCCATTCCTGTGTTTGGGACAGATACAATCCATAATCAGGGGAAATGAAGATGTAGGGAATGGTGTATCCTTATTTTCGGGAACCTAATGAGATCCTGCAAAACTTTGGTGAAACTCCTATGCCTGCTACAGGAACCCTCCCTTAAGTGAGTTTTCATACTCTCTTCTGTGTCCCAGTTTCTCTTTGACAGTTCTTTTAACTTTTACAAAAGCCAAAACAAAAATTTTTCCACTCCTCTAACACAATTTTACCTTTCTTAAAAACTTGTCTCTATACTTTTAGCTATAACTGATTATAAAGTGTGGCAAGCATACCATAAGCTGTAAATTCTGTGGACATTTGCAGCACCTGTATAGAGAATTACTAGTGAACACACATAGTTAATAGAAAAAGAAGCTTCATTGGAACTCTTATAAAAGAAAAAAAGGTACAAGTATTGAATAGAACAGAATCATAGGGTTGGAAGGGACGACTCTATTACAGCAGCTATAGTAAAAGGTCACAAGTAGTCACAGGTCTTTGTTTTAAATTCAAAATCCTTGAGGCAAAGTGCAGGAAGGTGCAAAAGAAATACTTGGCCCTAGTCTACATTTGGGGGTATTTTGATGGCAGTCAAGCACCAGTTATGCAAGAAATGTAAAATTTCTTGTGTAACCGGCAGCAACTTTTTAAGCTGCTGGTGCACATCAGGGGAAAGCCAACCACAAATTGCTTGCGGTCAGGTTTTCCCTATGCTCTCTGACCCCTAGGATTTCTGGAGTCAACTTCTGGGAGCGCCACGATCCGCTCCTAGAAGGGCAAACTGACAACAGTGAAATTGCCACCATCAGTATAGACCTAGCCTTAGATCTAGCACTGGGATTCTCTTTGAGAAATTAGTAAGCACTGTGTAACAAGATGTTGTGCTGAAGTTTAGGGGCTGGAAAGCCTGGATTAAGCCAACCTGTTTACAGAATATGCCCCACCTGAGGGTAATCAGACAATTCCTCATAAACAGCAGAAGGTGACTGCAGCAAAATAAGCCAGAGCCAAGTTTAAGTGGTGCTAAAGCCTAGCTAGAGGAGAAGTAAGAATGAAACCTAGGTATGAAGTTGAAAGTAGCAAAGAAAGTTTTCCAGATAGGAAGGTTTAGAAAAGACCCTGATTAAGCAGGCACAGTGAAAAGGGGAACTTTAACAGACTGCACTGGAAAGGCTCTAGCAAAAATAGCAGCATAGGGGAAGGAGCAAACTTAGCAATTTGGTACAGGGCCCTGGGCCAAGACCCAGTACAGAAACAAGGAGTGGGTTCCCTCCTGAACCTAAGGAAAGGGTATACGAGCTCACTGTAAGGGTTGATGGGCTTAAGGGAGGAAAACCAGATTAAGTGCTTCAGATAAGGAACAGACCCAGAGAAGGCAGACAAATTTTGTTTGTCAAAGGTGTTTCAAATTTCTTCATTTGGACAACTGTGATTCTAGATGGGGTGGACTAAAGAGGGTGACCAGGCCAGCAGGCTGAGTCAGTGGAAAAGGAACTACTTTTGGTGAGGAGGTGCTAATGAAGTGAGCATGCTGTCCACAGAGGGTGATTCATGGTGAGTGAACCCTAGGGGCTGTTACTGCTGTGTCACTTGACTGCATTTGTTTGCTGATAGCCGTGTTTGTTCAAAATCTCCAATCCTATTGGATACATCTGCTCCAATGGCTCCCAGAAATGTCTTTTTCCCTCCTTCTAAATGACTATGGCTATGTCCACATGTAGGGCCCTGTTTCGAAATAAGTTATTTCAAAACAAGTCATTTTGAAATAAAGCCTTTATTTCGAAATGACTTACTCTGAAATAAATAAAGCCCATTTTGAAATAAGGGAAACAAAATAGCATGTCCACACGGTGGACATGCTATTTCGAGTTAGGGGAAGGGACGGGAGGGGCTTGTGCGGGGCAGGCGGTGCCCTGCCCCGGGATTCCCTGGGCACCCCCCCGCTGCTACCGGGGGCGGGGCTGGGGGCGCTGCGGAATCCCGGGCATGGGGCACCTTCGGCCACGCCCCCAGCAGGAGCGGGGGGGCGGTGCCCAGGCAGGCAGGAGCAGGGGTGGCTCGCCGGGGAATCCCGGGCGAGCGAAGGGGCTCAGGCGCCGGACCCCCCCCCACTCCCAGCAAGGGGAAGCAGCGGGGGAAGAGGGCTGGGGCACCCACTGGGCCCCCAACACCCTACTCAGCACCTGGCCAGGGTGCTGATCCCTGGCCAGGGTGCTGGGGGAGGGTGAGACCTTCCTCCCAGGGTGCATAGGTCCTTGTTATTTCAAAACAATCCTTGTTTTGAAATAGCATGTCCAAACGGCATTATTTCGAAACAACTAGTTTTGACATAAAACTCCTTTCAAAAACAAAGTGGTTTAAGCTGTTTCAAAAGGAGGGCTCTTGTTTTGAAACAAGGAGCTCCCTCCTTTCGAAACAAGAAAACATCATGTGGACATAGGGACTTTCATTTCGAAACAACCAGTGTTGTTTCCAAATGAAAGCTTCGTGTGAACATACCCCATCTCTGTGGTGACTGTATTCCAAATGCAGGTTTTATCTTGGTTTCCCGTCACTGTGTAATGAGTAAACTAGATTATGATATTGCAGTCTGCATGAGTTACTCTTGATAACTCAGAAGTTTCTGTTGTAGCAAAGTATTGCTACTTGTGTTTTGTAAGTGTTCCAATTCAGAGATGAAAACTTCACTAGAGTGTTCTGCATTCTATACTCACTAATGTTTTGGTTTCAGTTGTAATTTGGTGAACCTTAACCTTGGATGATTTATGACCCACCCTGCCTCTACCTCCAATATAGCAGTTAAAATCACTTATGCTGCAGATTACTAGAGGAATGTGGAGGAGCGGGGCAGTATCTGGGTTCTTACTGATGGATTCTTAGTTCTGGAATTCATTTGCACTGGTGGCTTACCAGAAATGAAAACATGTAACTCCCAGGACACAGTGCAGGTCTATATCACTTCTGTCATGCTTCCTTCTCTCTGAATGCAATTATTATGATCTTCTTTTGCGGCTATTTTGAGCATAAAAATGGCCATGCTGGGTCAAAGTGATACTCCATCTAGTCTAGTACTTTGTTTTCTCTCAGTGAGCTAATGCTAGGTGCTTCAAAGAGAATGAATTTAACAGGGCCATCATCAAGTATCTAGCAGTATCTAGCAGTCAGAGGATTAGGGACACCCAGATTATAGGGTTGTACCCCTGACCATTTTGGCTAATAGCTAGTAGTTAGCCTAACTTCTTTGAAATTATCTAATTCTTTTTTTAAATCAGTTATAGTTTTGGTCTCCTAAAAACTTCCAAGCAATGAGTTCTACAGGTTGATGAGTGCATGAGCTGGGGGGGGGAGAGGAAAGTAAAAAAATGTAGTTTGTTTTGTTTGTTTTAAACACATTGTCTATTAATTTCATTGGGTGACCCCTGGTTCCTGTGGTTTGATGAAGGACTCAATAACACTTCCTTATACACTGTCTTCATACCATTCATGATTTTATAGATCTCGGTTATATCTGCCCCATTTTGTCATCTCTTTTCCAAACTGAATAGTCCTATTTTTTTTTAATCTTTTCTGGAGATGGCTTCATAGCCTGAATAATCTTTGTTGCCCTTCTTTGACCAGTTCCATTTCTGATATTTCTTTTGAGATGGGATAACCAGAACTACATGCAGTATTAAAGCTATGGGCATACCATGGATTTATATTTTAGTATGTGATCATTCCTAACATTGTTAGCACTTTTGGGCTGTTGCTGTGCACTGAGTGGGATGTTGAGAACTATCCATGATGACTCTAAGACCTTTTTTTAGTGGAAACCACTAAGTTAGACTTATTTTATTTGTTCTCTAAATATATCTGGGGTTCTTTACCAGTTTGATCCCACACTCTCTCAGGCCTATCCTTGCTTATGGACAGCCCCCCAACCTGAAGCAAGTATTCACCAGCATCCAAACATCAAGGACACTGATCGAGGAACCTATCCCTATTTGGACAACAAACCACGTTGCCAACTCTGCCCGCACATTGCCTCCAGTGATACCATCACAGGGCCCGACCACATCAGCCACTCCATCAGGGGTTCATTTACCTGCACATCCACTACCATGGTATATGTCATCATGTGCCAGCAATGCCCCTGTGCCATGTACAGTGGCCAAACCAGACTGTCCTTGCGCAAAGGGATAAATGGCCACAAATTGGACATCAAAAATGGCAACATCCATAAACCAGTAGAAGACCACTTCAATCTCCCTGAACACTCAGTAGCTGATTTGAAAGTTGCCATACTTCAACAAAAACTTGAAAACCAGACTTGGGTATGAAACTGCAGAGCTGGAACTGATTTGCAAGCTTGACACAATCAGGCTGGGTCTGAACGGGGACTTGGAATGGTTAGCACATTACAAAAAGTAATTGTTTCCGTTCACATATTCTCTCCCTTTAATCAACTGCTGTGAATAGGACCCATTTGCCATCTGAACTGACTTTGCTAACACTTGCCCTCTTCCATCCTGGCATGTGTATATATACCTGTCAATTGTAGTTTCCACTTCATGCATCTCATGAACTGGGTTGGAGCCCATGAAAGCTTATGTCTGAAGAAATCTGTTAGGCTGTATTCACATACCACTTTTGTTTCAAAACAACCTCTTTGTTTCGAAACAAAAAAAAACATGCTCACATGAGCACAGTTGTTTTGAAACAAGGGGAAGCCCTTCTTTCAAAACAACTGTGTTGTTTCGAAACAACGTAAGCCTGGTTTCTGGGCGAAACTACGTTTTTTCAAAACCCTTGTTTTGAAACAAGGCGTGTGAACATGTTATTTTGGAATGAAGTGTTCTGAAACAACATTGGATCCTCAGCGCCCTGGCCAGGGTGCTGAGGGCTGTCCCTCAGCCCCCAGTGGGGGGGGGGTGAGCCGCTGCTCCCGGCACCGCTGGCGGGTCAGGGGCGTGGGGCTCAGCCCACAGCCCGGGCTGCCCCCCCAACACCGCTGGGGGGTTGGGAGCGCCGGAGGTATCGGGGGGGCAGTCCGGGCTGCGGGCTGAACCCCGCGCCCCCGACCCGCAGGGGGTATCGGGGGCAGCTCTGGCGGGGGGCTGAGCCACCCCGCAGTGGCTCATCCCCCCGCCAGTGGCTGCAGCCCACTTTCTGGGGTTGCAGCCCCCCTTCTGGGCTGCAGGGTGAGCCACAGGAGTGGCTCACCCCCAAGGGGCTGCAGCCCCCTGCAGCAGGAAACGAAATAGCAAGTTCGCCATGCGAACTTGCTATTTTGTTTCCCGCGTTTTTCCTTAATTTGAATTAACAAACTGTTAATTCGAATTAAGGTATTTCAGAATTAGGTGTTATTTCGAAACAAGTTGTTTCAACACAACTTGTTTTGAAATAACCATCTGTGTGTGAATACAGCCTTAGTCTTTAAGGTGCCACAGACTCTTGGTTTTGCAGTTTGCTTTACATTGCATTTATCACACTGCATTTATCTGCCATTTTGATGCGCTCTCAACCCAGTTTAGTAAGATCCTTATAACTCTTTGTGATCTGCTTGGAGCCTAACTATCTTGAGTAATTTTGCACAGTCTGCAAATTTTCTGCTTCACTTGTTTATCACTTTTTCCAGATAATTTTTGACCATGCTGAACAACACAAGTTCTGTTTCACATCCTTGGGGGACCCTGCTGTTTACCACTCTGCAATACAAAACTTGACCATTTATTCCTCCTGAGATTCCTGTTTTTTAACCAGTTACTGATCCGTGAGATGAGCTTCCCTTTTGTCTCAGGACTACTTACTCTGCTTAAGAGTTTTCGGTGAGGGAACTTGTTAGAGGCTTTTTTCAAAGTCCAAGTTCGCTGTATCTTTTGTACCACTCTTGTGCATGTATTTGTTTACTCTCAGAGAATTCTGATACAATTCTAATTCTAACATGATTCTAATTCATCTGATGCATTTAGCAGGCCATGCTTTTGGTTTACAGAAGCTGTGTAGACTCTACCCAACAAACTGTCTATCTCTAGTGGGCATGGGTTTTGTGTCACATTTTTTGTTTCTGTTTTCATTTTTGTTTAAAAAAATAGTTTCAATCAATTTGCCTACTACTGAAGTTAAGTTTATTGGCTTGTAATTGCCAAGATTCTATCTGGAGCCCTTAGCTACTGTCTACTCATTTTGTGCAGAAGCTGATTTAGTGCTAGGTTACATACCACACCTAAAACAAACAAGGAGTCCTGTGGCACTTAAAGACAAACAAATGTATTTATTGCATGAGCTTTCATGGGAGAAAATCCCACTTCATCAGGGCATTGTTAGTCTTTTTAAGTGCCACAGAACTCCTTGTTTGTTTTAATAAAGTAGACTAACACGGCTACCCCTTTGGATCTTGGCAACATACCACATCTATTACTACTGCAGTTTCATAACTGAGTTCCTTCTGAACAATTGGATGAATACTATACAGTACAGGGCGATCTTCCCTCTAAGGCCCGAAGACAGCTGAGCAACATATGTTGCTCGCTGTGCCCCCGCCGTGGGCCCAATTCTGACCCCCCAATCCTGCCCCCCCCATGACCCCCTAGTTGGCACAACCCTGTCTACTTCCAGCCCTCTGCCTCCTTTGGCTGCCCCTGCCCTGTCCCCACTTGTCCCCCCCACACACACCCTTACCTGGCCGCTGGAGCAGCATGGTCTGTCCCCTGGCCACTCCTCTGGCTGGAGGAGCTCTCATGACCATGTGCAGAGGCACTGCACATGCTCAGTGAGAGCTTACTCTGAATGGGAGTTTTAAAAACTCCCAGCTCGGAGCCAATCTCAGCTGAGGGCTGTGCAGCCGTGCAGGTTAGAGGGAACATTGGCATAGGGGTCTCAAATGCAAATCACCACGAGGGCTGCATGAGGACTAGTATGTTAGCCTGAGGGCCACACCACTCAAACTTTTTCATACAATGATACTACAAATATCAATGACGATAGTATTGTTGTGTGTGAGCCATGAGTTTGAGACACCTGATATAGTCTTAGCAACTTCGTATTGTTTTATCAGTTTTTTTTTTTCCCCATTTACAAACTTTTCAGCCTGGGACAGTTCCCCAAGTGTGTCACCTGAAAAGAATGGCCTAGGTGTGGAATCTCCCTCATATCTTCAGCAGTGAAGATAGATGCAAAGAATTTATTTACCTTCTCCATGGTGGTCTTGTCTTCCTTGAGTGCTCCTTCAGCATTCTGATCATTCAGTAAACCAAACTGATTCTTTGGCAGGCTTCCTTTTTCTGATGTATTTAACAATCTTTTGCTGTCTAATTTTTGAGTTTTTTACCAGTTATTTTTCAAATTCTATTTTTTATTTATTTGGTCTCCCTAATAAACTCTGGCAAATCTAAGGTAAAATTATATGATCCTTTCCATTTTCCTCAATTGGATTTCATTTACAGTTTTTTTAAAGGATGTCTTTTTGCTTTGTGATGAAAAATAATGTATGATATTTTTCACTCTTTCTGTATATTTGTGTGGCCACCAATAAGATTAATTTGTTCTTTAACCACAGCTGCTTGGGTTTTCAGGTTAGTCTTGGTATCATTAGAATTTTCAAATCCTATTTTTGTCAATGATGTACTGAAGTCTACTATTTAAGTTCTGGTGGCAAAACTAGCTTTGAAACTGTGGTCTGTAGTTGTCCCTTCCCCATCTCACAACTAATTTGGGTAAATAAAACTTCCTGTACAATACAACATCATGGTGATGAGCAGTTAATGTAATTTTGTGTGGAAACAGGTTTGACTAATTTCTTCTAGGACAGACTCAATGAAAAACAAATGCAGGATTATCAGATTATCCTAAATAAGAAATCTTTGCCTTGGCAAGATCTTCCATTTTGTGTTCAAGATCAGTCTCTTTTTCTGACATAGTCCCAATGGTTACTCTCCCTTTTTAAGTTCAATTTACAGTATGAATATCTGGGTATATTGATTAAGTATGCTATAGAGGTTTTTCTGCAAATTCTTCAAAGACTACTAAAAAAATACTTTCCAAAATGTTTTCCAAAAGTATTAAATTCTACTGGAACTTGCAGGATACACGATCAGAACACTTTGGCTATGTCTACATCTAAAAGCTTAGTTCGGATTTGCTTAGTCCAAACTAAGCAGTTCCTGGTTAGTGTGAAATAACTGCGGCTTTTTCGTTCAAACTAACTTTTTAGTTTGAAATAGACGTGTTTTTTTTTTTTTTTAGTTTGAACTAAAAGAGCATGGCTAGTTCAAACTAAAAGTTACTTCAAACTAAAAAAATTCATTTAGTTTGAACTAGCACGACTACATTGTGCTAGTTCGAACTATGCATTTGAACTAAGCTTTGCTTAGTTTGAACTAAAAAAATTTTTAGTTCAAACTAGTCAAATCCTAATGTGGACAGGTACCAAATTAGTCCAGATTAAGTCTCCTTAACTGGGAATAATTTGCTAGTGTAGACATAGCCATTGAAACCTTGCATTTTCATAACACATTTTTTGGTGAAAGAGCAAAAATTGCTATCATATGCTGGGTGCTAAATTAAATTTATAATCATAAACTAGTGTTAAACCCCAGTGAGTGGGATCCTGCCAAGCCACCAACAGAAACACTAAAAAAACCCCATAACCAACCAAGGTCATAGCGAGTTTTCTATCCTTAACACACCATCCACTTCCACCTATCATCACAATTTGTTCAGTCACATAACTCAGCAATCTTTCATAGTCTACCTTAAGTTTAGCTGTATAGTATGTGGAGGAGAAAGAGCTATTAGGCTGTAATTAAGAAAATAAAGTAGGTGGGGGCAGAGAGGCATGCTCTGTCAACATCTCCTCTTGCTAATTCTAGCACAATGGCTCCTGTCTTCCTGAGGCAGAGAGGGCCTGTCAAGTGCTGTATCAGCTCCACTGGGTGAGCTATTGTTTCTCAGAGCAAAGGAACCTCTGGCAAAGCTGCACAGGTTCAGCTGAGGCTGGACAGCTTCCAGCCCTAGAGCTTATTGTTTTCTGAAGGGAATCCAGGTGCTGCTCACTGATTAAATTGCAGTTCCTAAAATTCACTATCTCTAATTAACTGCAGTGCATGGGGACCACCCTCTGGTTGCAGCCTGGGCCTTCAGGACGATACTTTCATATGACATGCAAAGCTCTGAATTTATTTTTGCATTTTAGCCGAAGCAGGCCTCCAGTATGGAAGAGAAGAATGATTGCTGTCAAAATGACTTAAGTTACTGGGTGTGCGCAGGGGAGGGTCCTGAAGGTCCACTATGCCCGAGCTAGGAGAGTATGAGTTGAAGCTTCAGATTTTCCACTCACTGCATTTTATGCATCACCACCTACCCATATCTTTTTTAAGTAGCTCTGAAAGGTCAGACAATGGAGAAGAGTTTCTTTAAAGTTAATTTTTTTAAAAAGTAATTCTTAAACTAGGAAACATAGCTGAATATCCCCAGAAAAATTAGGCCTTATTCACATTGTATGCTGTGATTTTGAGGACTACTGTATATACAGAACCATTCGTACAGAGCAAATAGGTTAAATGCCTGCATGGAAGCATAACTTCTACATTGTGTGATAATTAACTGAGCACTATTGTTTGTTAGAAATGAAATTGGGAATAATGCATGCAAATTATGTGATCAAACTATTGGCCTAGACTCTGCTAGCAAGCTCTACTATGTACTGGTGCATGATATGAGGTTTGCAGAAGAGCCCTTTCTCTTCTGCAGTCTGGTTGTGTTGGCCTTTCAATGTAAATGTCTATGGTAAGAAACTGTATGAGTTCTGAGGACCACTGGGTGCCTCATTTGCTAGCTAATGCTCCATGTGTAATGGAGTTTAGATTTGTGTGTGTGTGGAAAAAGCAACAGTGGAATGGGAAGAAAACTTAATATTTGTCAGGGTATGCATATTCTCCACTGGTTCCCGAATTCTCAGCTTGGGTGGGTGGATATTTTCTGTTTCTCTTCAGTCATTCCCTCACATCTTTCTTCTTGGTCTATCTTCACCTTCTACATTCTCTGATCCTTCTCCCCAATGTGTATTCCCTTCTGCACCATGATAAGTATTCTGAATCTCAGTGATGTTATTTTATGCTTACATCAGCATAACTGAGATCAGTATCTGGCCCTGAGGATCTTGTTATGTTCATCTGATTTTATAGCTCTATCCACCTCCTTCCCACAGGTTTCATCTGTCACTTACTCTGGGCTATCCTCACCTATTCTTGTCTGTCTGTATAGCAGCATGTTTAGCCTTTTTGCCCCTTTCCCACTAGCGTCTGGCCTTAGTGTTATGTTGGGGAGGTTGGAGACTCCTGTGGCTTTATGCTGGGCTGGCAGTGTGCTCTTCTGATCCACTCTGAGAGCCTGGTGGATCCCTCTTCTGAGTTTGCTGGTTACAAGGTAGCAATAAGAATATTCTCTCTTCGTACAATACATGCAAATCCCCAAATACAATGCATCTCTCTCTCTGGCCTAGCAAACCATAAAAATTGCTCACCAAGCCACACAGCAAAACTGCTTTCTAGCAGCAGTTTAATATAATCTTCTGCCCTTCTGAAAAATGGTTAAAGTTCCTGCATAGAAATAATACTCAGATCAAAGCCACTCAAGCCAGGCTGTACAGAATGATTTTGCTGAACCATTGTTATCAACCTCAAGGTAGAATTAAGGTTTTCTGGCTGTCAGTTATATGGTGTTACTTCGTAGTTCCTATTGTTTAATGTGTTTGAGCTGAACATTATACCCTTTTCAGTATTACAATTTTAATGACATTTTTAGTGTGTATTTTTATATCAACATATTGTATTTATAATGTATTTTTGTACATTTGTGTACATTTTGTACATTTGACTACAAAATGTACTATACACACAGTCTTGGCTTTCCAAACTTCTCTTGTCTTTTAGAAAAGGATTTCCCCACCGCACCCACCTTCCCAACTTCTTTACTCTACAGAATAGTCTACAAAGAAGAAAATGCTGAGAGACCTTGGCATAAAGCTGATCAGAAAGTGTGTAGAATTCCTGCCCAACAGAGATCTTTTGACTGGGGAAGGAGAGAGAACAAAAAACCCTGAAAACCAATAAACTAACTTCTGGGGAACAAGATAAATGAAATGTTTTGGTCTGAAGCTGCTGAAAATTAAGTTTCTTGGCCAGAACTTGCCAACAAATAACCTATCATCAGTGCTCAGATTTTCTCTTGAAATTGAAATTAGAGGCAAACACAGTTCCTATAAATGTTTTAATTTAGTATAAAATGCAATTTTCCATTGATAGAAAATCTTTGCAAGGAAATGATACTTTACAATTTTGGGCCTTCTAGAATGAGAATATTTTGATAAACTTAGCTTTTCTTTTCTTCTGTGAACAGTTCTCTGTGCTGTACAGATTGCATCTCTGTCTCTCCTATACCCATTTTTTCTCCATTCTCAAAGACACTTACCCTGCTTCTATTGATATCAGTGGGAGTTTTGCCATTAACTTCAGTGGGACCAGGATCATGGCCTCATTGGATAAAGCCTGGACCAAAACCCAATGAAAGTCGTTTGGAGACTGAATGTTGACTTCAGTGGGCTTTGGACCAGGCCCATAATGCCTAGCAGCATCAACAGATGCGATCATTTACTAATGAACTATTTGGCATTGTTTGGTACCACAAATATCTTTCTACATACAATACATTATTTTCTGCCTTCTGCAGGCTCATCACTACAAACTTATATTTAATTGGCACGTATCAAAACTGGCTTTCTACCTCATGAATGGGCAAATACCACTATAACAGATGGGCATTAGTGCTGGCATGCCAGAGAGTCAATATTTATCACATATGAGTGTAAAAAGCTGGATTTCCCTTTAGGAATGTTGAACCAGGAAACCTTCCCAGCTCAGAGGTTAGTGAAGTCACCATGGTATGGTGTGGTGTGGGGTTTGTTTTGTTTTGTTTTGTTTTTCCCCTAGCAATATGATAGATGTATAGCTCTGGTGAGCCAGGTTGACTGTTGTACACATGAAGGGGGGAAGGAATACAACTTTCCGCCCTTGAGCAGCTCTCCATGTGGCACACCTAAAAAGTCTCATTTAAAACTGTTTCTGTGGAAACTGAAAGATGAATTTTGATTTCTTGGAAAAACAAGTCCACTGAATACAGAAGCCCGATCCCTGTGCATGTCTGGAGAAACCTGCGCGTCTCTGTTCCATTTTGAAGAATGGGAATATAATTCCAATAGCTATTACAATGTAGGTAAACAAAGAGTTAAAAACCATTTTAAAATGAAACCAATAAACATATTCTCTAATTATTCAGAAGCATTTAATATACATTTCAATACTTCTAGTTTAGTATTTCTCTTCCTTTCTTCAGGCAATTAGCTGTTAAGATATAAACATAATAAAGGCTGAAGTATACAGGAGAGGGTTTTTCATCCTTTTGTTGATGTGAGTGCAGACTTTAAATCTAAACCTGAATCGTTTTTACAGATTGACAAGAGGTGCATTATTTTAAGTCACTCTGTATTATGTGTGAAGAGTGTCCCAGCTGTTTTGCTGGTGAGGTTAAAAGGTGTTAGAGCTTGCATCTTTTAAATGAGCATAGTAAATGAAAGTGAACAATTAAGTAAGAAATTTGGCTTACTATCTGTGCATGCTGTGCTTTATTGTGGTGTTGCCAGCTTCTCTGAATGAAAATACAAGAGCAAATTAAACAGCTTTATGAACTCGCAGGAGGAGCAGTTGTTCTAGTGGCTTTCATACAAATGTCTAATTAATTCTTGAAGTAACCCAAATTGTCCTTTTGTGATCTGTGAATGGGAATTTGTGAGGGAACCTGTGCAAGTGAAAGCAGAACTGGGATTTAATGATTAGCTGGCAGTTTGCAGTTGCTGGGGCCAGCACATTTTAGTTATTTTTCTCATTAATATTACATTTGTAAGTTAATGAAACATTTGGGTGAATATATTATAAGTAATAAAGGCATTAATGTTATTTTGAACACTCAGTTATGCTAATTGGCATCTGTTGTTTTTTCCAGTGTACATTTCAGTTATTTGAGAAAATCAAAAATAAAAATTAAATCTAGAAACCAATTTTCTGAAGCTGGTGTTTCATAACCAATGTCAGGCTGAAGCTATTTGTGTGATGTGCTTTTAGTGACTCATTATAGCTCTGTTGCCCTTGCTTTCTGTCTCTACATTTTAATTTTAAACAGTGCAATTCTGAGGTCTGTGTTCGCACTATTTTGTCACAAAACACATGAAATGTTCCTCTAAATATCAATATAAATGTTCCTAGCAAAACAGCAATAAAATTTCAAAATGAGCTAAAGTTCATAAATCTATTTTTATGGTGATTGTGTTCCTGTTTAAACATTAGCAGTATTGGTCTTGACACACTAACATGTCATTCCACTGGCAGAAATCTGATTAACATGGTGCTGTGCAGTTTATTTATATTATATAGGTATGCTTGTAATTATTAGCAATACATAAAGTTGTCTACTGATCACCATACTATAAAACCACTTCTTTTGCCTTGAATTTTAAATCCTGTTCTCTGCAAATCTAATGTGACATAATTGTAGTTCTGTTGATTCCAGAGTACTTCACAATTAATTTCAATAGGATTGGATATATGTAGCATTCAGCCAGTGTACAGCATGCTGCATCGTAGTGGGCTGAAGGGATGTCTTAGTAAAAAAAAAAAAAAAAAAAGAAAAAGTTTAGTAGTGGGCTGAAGGGATGTCTTAGTAAAAAAAAAAAGAAAAAAAAGTTAAGTCCTAGTGTTATATAAAGTACTAGAATGCTTTTGATAAGCAGGCTATTCAGTCACAATGTCTGCTTCAGAGGTGATCCAAAATAACATCCCACCTCTCCATTTGGTAACTTGAGTCCCAGGCAGATAAACTTTTTGCGAACGATGAAGTAAGTAAGCTGTTCAACCCTGAGGATCTGTAAGTATAAAATACCTTACACCCTCTTACTCATACCTCCTTCTTCTGCGGATATGATCCTGCACCTTTGACGCCAATAGGCCAGCGGTCTGTAACCTGGGGCTCTGGAGCCGCATGCGGCTCTTTGACCTCACCCTTGTGGCTCCAGGCTACAGCCCCCCACCAGTCTGCATGCAGCCCACTCCTGGCTCCAGACCCCAGCAACAACCAGGGAACCCTGTGGGTGGTCTGTGCCAGCCCCCCCATCACTAGGGGATCCTATGGGGGGGCACTGCTGGTCCTATTGAAGTGACCTGAGGAGTGGGTGGGTGCAAGCCCACCCACTTCTAAAACCCTTCCCCCAGCCTAAGGGGAAGCGGCACAAGGCAGGGCTTCAAAAAAGTCCGGGGGACAACAAAAGAGAAAACAGGGACGGGTGTGAAGGTCACAGGTTCAAAACTAGGGTTTCGGAAGGGGATACCGAGCAGAGAACCCCGGACAGCGCCCACTGCTCCCGAAAGGTGTCGAGGGAGCCAGCGGACGCCGCCCAGAGGAACTCTGCCCGGAGACGTGCACGGACGAGGGAGCGGAAAAAGGCCCCACAGTCGCAGGCCCCTTCCTCTGCCAACCTCCTCTCCCGAGTTTTATAGGTGGCCACTTTCACGTAAGCCAAGAGGAGGTTGGCGAGGAGGTCCCGCGACTTGGTAGGGCCACGGATGGGGAGTGCATAAAGGTACATGTGTGGGGAAAAGTGCAGCCAGAACCTCAAGAGGAGGTTCTGGAGGAGCCGGAAAAGGG
Organism: Podocnemis expansa; assembly: GCA_007922195.1. Taxonomy (NCBI): domain Eukaryota; kingdom Metazoa; phylum Chordata; order Testudines; family Podocnemididae; genus Podocnemis; species Podocnemis expansa. Next base: position 4,413,686 of record ML682018.1, on the reverse strand, counting down.
GCTGCAACCTGGCGCAGTCTAAATAGACGTGCGCCAGGGTCTCCCTCACACCGCAAAAGGGGCAGGTGTTGGGGCGAGGGGTGAACCGCGCCAAGAACACGCCCGTGCTCACGGCTCCATGGAGGAGCCGCCAACTGATGTCCCCGGCGGGCCTTGGAGTGAGGATGGCATACAGACTGGCCCACCGGGGTTCCTCGCCCACCGCGGGTGGAATCAGGTCCCGCCACTTTGTGTCAGGGCGGGACGCTAGGGTGAGGAAATGGATGGCACTGCTGGTTCCAGGCTCCCCCTACTCACCAGGGGACCCTGCAGCAAGCATCCTTTCTACCCCACCAGGAGGCTACACTCATTTTGGTGCTCAAAACACTTGATTATCAGAAGAATTTTTTAAAATGGCTCTTTTTAGCATTTGGGGTGCCAACCCTTGCTCTATCATTGTAGACGATAGGAGCAATTTGAGCCCTTGCTATCCAACCATAGACAAATTCTTAAGCATTGTATCTTGTCCACTCAATATTACTTTTGCCATGAATACCTTTGTGTAGGCTTTGGCTTAAAAAATGGAAAGTGGTTGAGTGAATTTAGCTGACTTTAACTTCACCTTGTTCCTTATATAAATGCAAGCTAACAGCTCCGACCTTGATTCAGGATATCAAATTATAGCCTGGGATAGATGTTAGAGCAACATCAGTTTGCATCAAAGAAAGATCTGGTCCATATAGTGTGGACTCAAGTTATTTTTATTGCAAATCTATCCACTTGCACAGCAATTTAGAATAATCCACATGGCTCCTTTTCCAGCTAGAAGTACTAGGTAAAAAACATAGCAAATGAAGGATTGCTTTACATTTTCCAGGTAATCAGTCTGGAACAAAGCCTCAGAATAAGATTAAATATAAAATATTTTAAACAAAGGGCAGAAACCAGCCAAGTCTACAGGAACAGGGACCTCATTATATATGTATGCAATGCTTAGAAAAACGAGGTCCTGTTTTATGAGTGAGGATTATATGGGTTAGTGCAATGCAAATTATTTAATAGAAATTAACAAACTCCATGTAGTCTGAGTGATCATACAATATGTAATCCTCACAACACCCGTGAGGAATTGCAGGAACTAAGTGGCATTATTACCACCTGAAACTGAAGCCTCTGTGGGCTTAATCCTCAAAATAAATCAGCATTGCTCTACTGGAGTCAGTGTAGGCTGATTTATACAATTTAAGGCAATTTCTCAGAAACACATAGTGTTTGGACAAGGCCACAGATGGAGTCAGTGTTAGGACTGGGATTAGAACTCAAGAATTCTTCATGCCCAGGCCACACATTGTCTGTCGCAGTAAGATCACTATGTAAATCATACTGGTATATAACTATTTCTGTGGAACATTTTGTTTAGTAACAGAATTGTACACTTTGCTGTAACAATTACCTTTCTGCTATTGAGACACTCTTGCTCATATCCAGCATTCCAGTTTAAAATTCTGAAAGACGAACACAGAGTAGTGGAGTATGTGTTCTCTGATTCATGTAACTTCCTTTAAGAATGTGCATGAATCGGCATGTAGATGTAATAACTGACAATGCAGGGAGTGTGCTAGGAAGATTTGACTGATTAGCATGGTGTATCAGAGTGACTACAATGGTGGTGGCAAAATTGCTTCCATCAATGCGCCCTTCCAGGTGCAACTGAGCAGTCTGTCCTGGCTGCTCAATCACTCTAAAGTGTGCAGTAATAATTCCAGCCCTGGAAGAGGCACAGCACTAAGGCAAATGGAAGTCATTGCCATTCATGTTTGTACAGTATGGAGGGTGAGGTAAGTGGGCATTAATAAGGTGATGGCAGATGCACAAGGTGTTTTATATACCTTGCATGTCTCCTGTTGACAGCTGCCGAAAAGTGTGACAAGTGTAGTCTAGGGCTCAATCACTGCATATCTGTGTTGAAATCCTGTGTCACCTCTTCTTGGGTTGAGAGAGTTTGAAACAATCACTTAAGCTAATTCAGGTGTTAGATATGCATACACAACTTCCAGTCAAGTCAATGGGATCTGTACATACGTATCTGAGAGAAGAATTTGACCCAAATCCTGTATAAGTAAGTCAAAGCAAAAGTTGCATTAGCTGTAATAACACTCTTGTGACAGAAACCAATTACCTCTCATCTGACTGTCATACAAGCAGTACTTTAAAGTGTTGGAGACACCCAGACAAAGGTAGGTGTTTAAATATAATTAAGAGTTTTTCTTAAGGTCAGTCACTCTCTGACAAGAACCGTCTTATGTTGTATAACTCATTCTATACAACTTCTTCAGTTTAATGCATTAGTAAAAAAAATAGCAGCATGTTTTCTTAAACTCATGACTTGCTTTGGATCTCCCTCCAGGCCTGTAAGTGACAGCTCTCTTAAGACTCTTGGTGCATCCCACAGCTACAAGTCAGTTGTAATGTACTTTTATTCAGTAACCATGCTGTTATTACATAGCAACGTCACCTTAAAAGATGTGCAAAAGTTTGTTGCAATGTCTACTGAGAGCTATTAGACTCTGCTTGCAAGCTTCAGTAAAAGTTCAGTATATGCAAAAGCAGTGTTGGCAGATCTTATGCCTGGACATTACTGTTTAACCCTAATGAATATGATCAAGTGTTATCATTAGTACAAAGAAGTCTTTCCTGCTGATTGGCATAAATGTAACCGGTAATGTAATCAGCGGTACATCCCAAAGTACCTACCCTGCCTGGCAACTTTAAATTTGAATGGAAGGTTTCATTATGCAAAAACAGATACCATACATATTAAAGACAAAGCATGTGAGGCTAAATTCTGACTTAGTATAAGCAAGTGTAAGTCCTGAGATATCAATGGAATTATAACCATTTATACTGGGTCTGACTTTAATCTCAAGCCTTTGTAAACAAGTGTTCCATTAAATGAAAGAATATTGGCGAAACAGGTGTAACTGCATGGGAACCAATGAAGTTCTGCTGGACTCTACCAGATACAAACCAATTTGTAGATAATTTAAATTAGTGCATTAGCCAATGAAACTGCATCAGCATAAGAAGCTTTTGGGAGATGAATGGTGAGAAATAATTTGACATTTTCTTGTTATTTGCAATCATTTTCAAAACTAAAGTTAAATCTCTCAAACTTGTAGTGATTAATGGTGCAGAGAAGTTCCAAAAAAATTAAATCATAGCAGTAAGTGTATGTAACAGTAGTCAAGATTACCTCACAGTAACTTTAAAGACCACTTTTTAATGATTGATTCAATTAAAGCGTTACAAAATATTCTTTTTCTTCACATGTTTAAAGTTGAGGTAATGCTGGTAACATATGCACATAATCTTTACTTTTACTCACGTGAGTCTCTCATTAACTGTATTGGAATGTCTGGCATTAGTAAAAATTACTCATGAGTAATAGTTGCAAGATCTGGGCCTTCATATTCTCCAGTGCTCTACAGTTCCATGTATCAGTCTTCTTGGAGCCAGTTCTACAAATATTATCCCTTTGAGTAGTCTTGATTTGATTCCACAAATATGCTCAGCATATTATATACTTGCGAGATACTCAGTGTGAAATATACCAATGGTGAGTGGAACTTTGTGTTGATTTGTTCTTTTCCAAGCTTCTTGGTGACACTGTCACACTACAATAAGTACCTGAAAAATCAGTGATTGACTGGAATGATTATCACTGAATAAAACTCACAGCCCGGTACACTGGGCTCTGTTTATGTGTGGCTGTTGGAGTTTTTTTACATAAATTGCTTGTGAAGACCCACCTAAGGGAGTTGATCATGGGGGCTTGAAATCGTACAGTGAGCACATGCCAAGAAAATACACAGAAGCATGCCACATCACCTGGAGCACTCTAAATGCAGAGACAGCTGTCTAACAGTCAGTGGGGCTTTGATGTTGAATTATTTTGAAGGAAGGTTTAGATCTAGGCTTGAGTTTTGTGGTTTTCAGTGCCATCCAAGTTTCATTCGCAATGTGCATCAGTTGATTCTTGATCTCAGACTTGAAGTTAGTATGCTGAATACAATTTACTTTGAAACATAGCTGTAACTTTGTGTGCAAGCTTTTTGTTTTTCCCATAGGCAAAAATTTAGATATTGTTTTCTCCCCTCACCCATCTCTCTCTGTCTCTGCGCTCCTCTTTTCTCTACAGACATGGACTTCTGTTCTGTCCCTTTCAGAAATAAGGTCACCTTTACCTGTCAGGTGAAAAGCTGATTTGAAAACTGGAATTTCCTTATTCTGATTTTTTAGTGACATTTGTTGGTGTCGTACATAAAGTCAAAGTATTAAAATCTTTCATAATGAAAATAACATTATCATTTGTGAATGTCTAAAAAAAGTTCATTGCATTTTGGTTTAAGGTGCTCTAGGACTTGTATTGTGGCTCAGCCACCAAGGACGCTACCCAGTGCATCACAGGAACTATAATTGAGGCAGAGTGTCTAGCCCATAAGCATGTTTCAGGTACTCAGACAACTCCCTTGATGCATCATGGCAGTGCAAGGGCATGCAGATGTACGTCAAACTGCCCCACATGAAATATTTCAATTTGGAATGACCCATCTGAAATGAAATTTTAGTTCGGATTTTTCCAATGAAAAATCAGAAGAAAATCAGGATTTTTCCCCACAGAAAAATTTCAGATTCATAGTCAGATTAGGAGAAAAAAAAAAAGATGGAAATTTTCTCTTGGACCTGAGGTCTATCCTCTTGTCTGAGTGATTTGCCCCTGCTACTTGGCAGAGCTTTGGAGTTGTTCCTTCAGAGTGAAAAAGAAGGTTGTTACTTTTTGTCTGCAGCATGATGTGAAAGTGGAAGCTAGTCACTTTGCTGGCAGCCTTTGTTCAATGCGGTTTTGCAGTCACCTTCAGCACTTGAGTGTTTCATCCCTTCCTCTTAAATAATTTGCAGCATGGAGGTTACTTAACAAACTGGCCATGGCACTTGCAGCAGGGGTTGTGACTTTCTGTAGAATACAGAATCACTGTGTTAACTATCTTGGGGACATTTAATGCTTGATGCCTTATGCTTTTATAAAATCATAAATCACACTTTAATTCCCAGGATCCACTTTGGGATACAAAAGTCATGTGCTACTGCACTGCCACTATCACATATACAATGTTTTTTAATACATTGGTTCAGTATTTGAATACCTGAATTTAGCAAACTGATGAATGTTGTATGCGCTGCCTTATGCTAAACTAGCAATGTTTTTAATTCATAACTCCTTTAACTTCAGTGCATGGCTGATGTGGTGTGTCCACTTGGATTTGTGCTGAAATAGCAAGATCAGAATGAACTAATTTAGAATCATTGAGTGAGAAAGACAGAGCAAGAATGATTCTGTTAACTGTGGTTGGAGGTGGACGACCCATGATCCAGTATCCCAGCTACAATGACCCAGTGTGGAGTATCACAACTCTTCTCAAATTTGGCCTGGCTGCTCCTATGTCTTAATGGATAAATGGCAGCTCATATCTACTTAGCTAGGGCATATGCCCAGTTTGCCTGTAGGTAAGGCGACCCCTATTTGTAGAAAAGATTTGTCTAGCCATCTAGGATCTTCTACTGTGTCCATCAATGCAGCATCAGAGGACTCAAATCATCAGCCTATACTTGTTTAAAACATTGAGGCATATGCTTAAGTTTCAGTAGATCTTAGCAATATGTTTTAGGGCAATTTGCTTAACAGGCGTGCATTTAAGCTCAAACTTAAAACAGGGCCACAATCCAGAGAAAGCATTATTTCTCTGCAGTGCTTTTGAGAGTACCAGAAGAGTACAGGATACTGTTTCATATACACTTTTAAAGTAGAATTCTTTCTACATTAAAATTCCATATTAGTTGATTATTGCAGTCTTTACTCTGTCCCTATTCAGACCAAATTCCATAAGCAAGGACTGAGGGTCTGATCTTTCGGAATGCAAAAAAGAGTCGTGTGGCACTTAAAGACTAACAGATTTATTTTTCGCATGAGCTTTCGTGGGAGAAAATCCCACTTTGTCAGATGCGTCAAAGATGGGTGAACTTACAGAATGGAATGAAAATAAATGCAAGGGGGTGTAAAACATAGCATCAGGTCATACAGTAACAGCAAATCAGAGCAGTTGTTAGGTTCAAACCCTGGGAAGCCTGAAGTCAAATTATCTTTTGTAATGGGAAAAGAACCTATAATCTCGATTCAACCCTGCTTTCACAGATTTTAATTTGCATATTAATTCGAGTTCTGCTGTTTCTCTTTGAAGTCTTGATGTCCCAGTCACATCTCTGCCAAACTGTCACTGCCTTCTGAAAGTTGCGTGCCTAAGCAGATATTTGCAGGATCAGGCCTTGAGATGTGGCCCAAAGTGTTTAGTGATATGCTAACACCAGTAGCTTTTCTTTCCAAGGGCTGAGATGAACTTTATTCATCATGGCATATGCAGAGGAAGGTTTTCTTTGTTCTGTCCTCAACAAGAAGTGTTGTATGAAGAATGCTGACTTGGAAATTTGAAAAGCCTTAATGGTACCAGCATCAGAATACATTGTCATAATTTTAAGGTAAGTCAGGATGCCTTAGTAAGTGAAACAGTACATGAAGAAAGTCTCTTTTATGGGATGGGTTGCTTTATCCTCTGGTTTGTTTGTTTGTAAATAATAGGTTGGAGTACAGCAGCGGATAATGGAAAAATGATAAAATCCTGTGGTGTAAAGAACAGAGATACCATTGCTTACTGAAGGTTTAGCAAAAACATTCAACCAGTGTGGGAGTGGAATTATGGTGGATGGATCAGAAAAGAAGGTGGTTGACAGAGAAATAAAATTGCACGTACAGGGGACTTCGACAGTAATGTTGGGTTCAATTTTGTTTCATCGGAAGTAATATATATATATATAAAAATTCCTCTCTCACCCCTATGGGTGGTATGTGTCATCCTCAACCTCGGGTCCTCTACCAGAGGCCTGGGAGTTTGAGGCTTCTGCGCAGTATCTTAGCTGTTCCGAGCACTGCACTCTTCTGGACAGAGAGCTCTGATGTTGTTCCTGGGATCTGTTGGAGCCACTCTCCCAGCTTAGGAGTCACAGCCCCGAGTGCTCCTACCACCACCGGGACCACTTTGGCCTTCACTTTCCACATCCGCTCTAGTTCCTCTTTCAGGCCCTGGTACTTCTCCAGCTTCTCATACTCCTTCTTCCTGATGTTGCTGTCACTTGGCACTGCTACATCTATCACCACCGCGGTCTTCTGGTCCTTGTCTATTAGCACGATGTCTGGTTGATTGGCCAGTACCTGCCTGTCTGTCTGGATCTGGAAGTCCCACAGGATCTTAGCCCTGTTATTCTCCACGATCTTCTGTGGGATCTCCCATCTGGTCTTGGGAGGGTCTAGCCCATACACTGTGCAGATGTTCCTGTACACAATGCCAGCTACTTGGTTGTGCCGTTCAGTGTATGCTGTTCCTGCCTGCATCTTACATCCTGCCACTATGTGTTGGACTGTCTCTGAGGCCTCTCTGCACAGTCTGCACCTTGCGTCCTGTCTAGTGTGGTAGACCCCTGCTTCAATGGATCTGGTGCTCAGTGCCTGTTCTTGTGCTGCTAGGATCAGTGCCTCAGTGCTGTCTTTCAGTCCAGCCCTTTCCAGCCACTGGTAGGATTTCCCAATGTCAGCCACCTCTGCTATCTGTCGATGGTACATTCCATGCAGGGTCTTGTCTTGCCATGGCACTTCTTCTGCTTGATCTTCCTCCCATGTCTGCTGCTGCTGCCTGAGGCATTCTCTCAGCAGCTCATCTTTGGGTGCCATCTTACTGATGTACTCCTGGATGCTCTGGGTTTCATCCAGGACAGTGGCTTTGACACTGACCAAACCCCACCCACCTTCTTTCCGGCTGGCGTACAGTCTCTGGGTGTTGGACTTGGGGTGGAAACCTCCGTACATTGTGAGGAGCTTCCGGGTCTTCACATCGGCAGCCTCCATGTCCTCCTTTGGCCAGCTCACTATACCGGCAGGGTATCTGATGACTGGCAGGGCGTACCTGTTGATGGCGTGGATCTTGTTCTTCCCATTGAGCTGGCTCTTCAGGACCTGTCTTATCCTTTGGTGGTACTTGGAAGTTGCTGTCTTCCTTGCCTCCTCATCGTGAGTCCCATGTGACTGTGGGATGCCAAGGTACTTGTAGCTGGTCTGTATGTCTGCTATGTGGCCTGCTGGTAGTTCCACCCCATCAGTCTTGACTACCTTTCCTCTCTTTACTACCATCCGGCCACACTTCTCCAGTCCGAATGACATCCCAATATCCTCACTGTAGATCCGTGTCAGGTGGATTAGCGAGTCGATGTCTCGTTCATTCTTAGCATACAGCTTGATGTCATCCATGTAGAGGAGGTGGCTGATGGTAGTTCCACTCTTGAACTTGTATCCATATTCAGTCCTTGTGATTATCTGGCTGAGGGGGTTCAAGCCAATGCAGAACAGCAGCGGGGACAGCGCATCACCTTGGTATATGCCGCACTTGATGGCCACTTGTGCAAGCTGTCTTGAGTTGACTTCCAGCGTTGTCTTCCACAGTCCCATTGAGTTCTTGAGGAAGGTCCTTAGTGTCCTGTTGACTTTGTATAGCGCCAGACATTCACAGATCCATGTGTGCGGCATTGAGTTGTAGGCTTTCCTGTAGTCAATCCAGGCTGTGCTCAGATTGGTCTGTCTAGACCTTGAGTCTTGGGTGACTGCTCTATCTATGAGCAGCTGGTGTTTTGAGCCTCTGGTGTTGTTCCCAATGCCCTTCTGAGCTGTGCTCATGTACTGGCCCACGTGGTCCTCTAGCTTGGCGGCTATGATGCCTGATAGGACTTTCCATGTTGTGGGGAGGCAGGTTATTGGCCGGTAGTTGGATGGTGCTGTTCCCTTTTGGGGGTCTTTCATGATCAGCACTGTCCTTCCTTGTGTTAGCCAGTCTGGGTGGGAGCCTGCTGCTAGCAGCTGGTTCATCTGTGCTGCTAGGCGTTCATGCACTGCTGTTAGTTTCTTTAGCCAGTAGGTGTGGATCATGTCCAGGCCAGGTGCTGTCCAGCTCTTCATGTTCTTGACCCGCTGTTGGATGTCGGCTATTGTGATGGTGACTGGTTCCTGTTCTGGGAGATTGCTGTGGTCTGTTCTCAGGTCCTGCAGCCACTTTGCACTGGTGTTATGAGTCTTCTCTTTCTCCCAGATGTTCTTCCAGTACTGTTCAGTTTCTGCTGTATGTATATGTATGTATTTTTCTGCGCAGCAGTGAAGAAAAGACAAGTAGGTTATATGAGCTTTGCAAAATGATTTTACACACAGAGAGTACACCACAATCCTTTTCAAGCAGGATGTTCTTTATTTCAATAACTGTTTAAAAACTGGATTCATATTCTTACCACCATCAGTTCATTATATTTGTGTAAAGTCCTGTGGATCAGATGTAATGAAGAAGTCCGACCCATATCTTATTTTTAAGATACATTTTGTTAGTCTTTTTAGCTTCAGAGAATATAAAACTTCTCATATTTCATTGCTTTTAAATAGAACAGTTAATATTTTAATTGTATATTAAAGTCTGACATTTCACAAAGGGTTTAATGCTGATGTGATGGTCATCCTAAGTGCCCCTTCAGAGAGGTATCCTTAAGAAAATTATGTATCTAGTCCTTTTGAATGGTTTAAGATGACACTATCTATTCTCATTAAGGCATCCACTATGAGTTGCATGATCAGTCTGAGACTTTCAAAAGCCAACAGTAGATTTTTCTCTATGTAGACTGTCTGCAGCAGGACAGCTAAAAGACATATCCTAGGGTAAAAGGCTGTTCAGTAATGTCAAATTAATCCCTGGAGTGATGCACTCTGTCATATTATTTTCTGCAAATGTTGACACAAATGAAGTGAAGCATTTATTTGTATTCATATACATATTATTATGGTAATGGCATAGTTGATAGTAATATTGTATGTTAGCTTAAATATACAGAATAACTTTAATTTTATAAAGCTTCCTTTACACTTTTGGAGTCCCCCCCCAACCCATGCCCAAAATTGATATAAGAATTCATGTAGGGCTTAATAAAAATAAAATTCTGCTTCCTTATGAATATTGGAGCTAGCCATTAGAGGTTAGACTTTGGGGATATCAACTAGTGATATGTGTGTTTCTGAAATGTTGCTACATATTCTGAACTGCTTTCTTGACACGTTCTTCATGTTGATAACATTTTTAAGTGTGAGAGAGAGATCTGATGATTGACTTTTACATGTATCTCAAGACTCACAGCTCCCTTTTCAGTTAAATGTACAAATACTTCATGATTCAGCACCTACACTCTGTGAAGGTTTCTCTGTTTTACAGTACCTTATTCTATATATACACTGCATGAATGAAACTGGTGCCCTCTGCAAATCAATCTGCTGGGGCTTTATTTATTAGGTGCTCAGCACTCTTGCAAATCAGACTTCAGAATTTTAATATTTTAAACTGTAAAGTCTTTGGGGTTTTAATCCTTTTTTTTTTTTTAAAAAGTTTTTCTTAAAATACTACTGAGTACAGGAGAGTTGGTCTGATTTGCACTCCTACATGCTTTTAGGAAAAAGAGATTTTCAGTTGTCAGCCAACTCACTCCATCTGAAAAATCAATTGACGGGGGCAAATTTGCTGCCATCATTGAAGACAAGCCTGCCCCATTCTGCTTTATTGTATCTCAATGCCTTGTTCATTACATTTCTTTAGGGCTTTCTCTCTCCCGATCTTGGCTTCATGTAGGTTCCAGCCATTCCTAACCAGTTTGAGAAGTGGATGGAAGATGCAGTTTAGCAGCCTGTTCGTTTCAGAACCTTATTATTTTTCCCTGAAGGAATAGTTCCTGTCACATCTGATTTGTTTCTATTGCAGACAGGAGTATATTTGTTGATCTCCATCTTTGGTTGCACCCCTGTAGAACATTGTGAAACTATTCCATTCATAGTTTCAGTATCGTCACATGGGAGTTTGAGTTTCTTGATGGAACACTTCTTTAAGACTGTTACAGGAGTCGGAGAATAGTAACTGACTGTGAACCTGACTCCTGCCATTGTGGTGGTCCAGCTTAATTTCTATGTAGTTCCATTGACTTCAAAAGATTTCCACCAGCATAAAATTGAAATAATAGTGGTGAATCATGCCCTAGTTTTTGTTGGTTGCCCCCCCCCCCCGCTCATCTGTGAGAGCAAACTCCATGTCAGGGGTGTCAAACTCATTCAGTGTGGGGGCCACATTGGAGGCCAGGACACCTTACGAGGGCCATGTGTCCACTCCCCAGCCCTTTCACTTGACACATTCAGAGCAGCATGGGTTTATCTTTCCCCTCCCCAACCCTGCAGGCTCAGATTCCTTCCCTTTTCCCTGCTCTGTGGGCTTTCTTTCCCCACATTGGCTCCCAAACACTCTTCTGCCAGGCAGCTCTCAAACACCCCTTCCCTGATGGTGTGGTAGCAGGCAGGCAGTCAGTCTGTCACAGTCACAGCCAGAGGCAGTCTGGGCTCCTGCCTCGCCCCTCCCTGCCCACTCACTGACAGTCATTTATCATGCTGTCCTGTGGTTGAGCTTAGTCCTGGCTGGTCTTTGATTGGGTCATTGCCACATGGGCCCATGCTACTACTACTTTTCTAATTTGCGATTGTGCAATGTGCTGTCAATCAAACTGGCATGCTGACTGACTGACTGCCTAACAGGTGGGGTGTCTCTCTCAGAAGTCTGGCCCAGCCTACTGTGACTGAGACGCTGGTTGGTTGGCAAATCACAGCAGAGCTGAGCTGGGATTGGCTGGAGTGCTTCCTTTGTTTCCCTGTGCTCTGACTCAGATCATGTGAGTGAGTTAGAAGCATGCTTAGCCCTGTTCTGCCGGCGACAGCCTTCTTTACTGTTTGCTGCTGCAGCTGCAGAGAGTTCCCAGGCACAGTTCAGGCAGCAGCTCTGCAGGCCAGATGAGTGCCTTGTCAGGCCTGAGTTGGCCCATGGGCCTTGACTTTGACACCCTTGCTCTACATAAAAGATGGTATAATATTCTGGCATACATCTTCTACATTATAGTGCAAGTCCCAGATGTTGCATGATCTATAGCTTCCTACATAGTGCCAAAGCACAATGGAATTGCTTCTGTATTCTTCAGTAACAGTAGCTGTGCTGCAATTAACCATTTCGGAATTGCTAAGAATAGATCCTCCACTGTTTGTGCACATATAAAGTAAAAATTAAAACTTGCATACTGCATGGTTGATGGAACACATGCTTTTTGACTTGCACAATGAAAGAAAATAGGAAAGATCAGAGGGAAACCAAGGTCTCCTTGGAGTGGGAGGGCATAATGTGAATGAGAATACATTTCACTTCTGTATCACCAGCTGAAATCCAGCATAGGTCTGTAGTTATTAAGTTACCATCTCACAGCTCTTATATAGTCCATGCAAAATAAATTCACAATTTAGATTGCAGGGTATAAGCAACTCCCACAGATCCTCACTCACTAATTTATGAGTACTTTCTGCAATCACCTTTGACTAGTCCAAGTATAAATGAATCTGAATATGGCTATACATTCCTGTTCCTAGATATAATCTATGCAGGTAAAAGCCCAGGCATACATGGAAGGCAGTGTGGCAATGCTGGTGCAATTTCCTATTTTTTAGGACCTTGACTTCCTAGTGAAGTCAATGGCTAGACTAGTGGTTTTCAGAACATAGTATGACTAAATCCTTCATAAACAGGATTTTAGCTTCCAAGGGTATTAATTAAACAAAGAGTCCTGTGGCACTTTTAAAGACTAACAAACTTCTGTATTGCATGAGCTTTGGGGGGAAAAATCCTACTTCTTCAGATGCATCAAATGGAAAATGTGGCATTGGGAGAAGGGTGGGTTGCAAGGTTAATTCAAACAGACCCAAAGGGATAGACTTCTAGCCTATCTCTGCAAAGTAAGCAAGCTGTTTTGATTCAAATAGTGTCAAAGAGGGGTACAATAGCTGTATGTAACAGCTGAGAAGGCCAATAGAGGGGAAATTTCCTTTTGCAATGACTTACACATTCAAGAGTTATATTCAAAACCACTGTGAAGATATCTAGTTTGCACAGGAATTCCAATTCTGCAGTTGCACATTCCAATCTGTTTTTCAAGGTTTTGCTGTAGTGCTGTAACTAGCATATTTTTTACAGAACGTCTGAGTAGATCAAAATGTTCCCCTTCTCGTTTGTTAACTCACAAAGAGATAGTTTTGAATTCATTCTCAAGTGAAAAAGTTGACACATCATTCATATTTCTAATATTCTGAAAGGCCTCAATAGGATTTGGAGAGAGTTTTGACTTAAACAAATTAAAAAAAAACAAAACAAAACAAAACAAAAAGAAACCCTCCCACCGAGCTCAGTCGGTATTGGGATTGATTTCCAGCACAAGTGGAGTGAAAGGTTTTAATCTGTCCTGTTTTCCCATGAAATATTGGAAATCTAAGTTAGAAGGAACTCTTCTGAATTTCTAAGAAAAACCTGGGATTTGATGACCTTTTGAGTAACTTGTTTGCAGGTCAGCAAAATGAAGTCTTTTGATGTACATATATTTGTGTACCTTTCACTTTACAAAGTAGTAGATTTTGGCTAAAAAAAGTGTGGTTAGTTAGAACTAAAATAAAAAAAAAGCACTCAGTTCAAACTAACTGCTAGTTTGAACTTATTTAGTTTGAACTTGCATGTCTACATTGTGCTAGTTCTAACTAAATATGCAAATAAGTTTGAACTAAGTAGTTAGTTTGGACTAAGCTTTGTCCAAATTTTAGTCCAAAGTAAGCAAAGCCTAGTGTAGAGAGGGTTCCAATTAGTTTGAATTAAAGCTCCTTAATTTGCTAAGGTAGACATAGTGTAAAAGTGCCACAGGACTCCTTGCTTTTTATTGGAAACAGTATCAAAAGCCTTACTAAAGCTGAGATATAGAACATCTTCAACTTCTAAGTAAACAAGTCAATTCTGATTCATATGGCGCAGATAAGGCAATGAGACCTCATTTTGTAGTATGAAAAATGAACAGGAAAAAAGCTTCATTCAGTTAAAAAATGCAACTGCTTCCTGTGATAAATAAATGCTAGTTTTTAAAAATGCCACAGGACCCTTCGTTTGTTTTACTTCCTCCCTGAATCCCTTTCTCTTTTGAGAAAAGAGTTTTGTGCTCATGAACTAGTATACGGATATCTAAGATTAGATTTACCCTATCTTACTAGTGATTTTATATTCAGCTGTTAGATTTTTTTTTCTGTCCTTATCAAGGAGAAGCTTTCATTGTTTTTGGTTTACTATTCAGGGAACTCTCTAATCTATCCATCAGAGTCAAAAACAGCCATTCAATCAGGGATTGATGCCTAACTAATTCCTTTGAAAATAAATATTTTCTTTAATAGATCTTATTACTAATACAATGGAATTCTAAAGAAAAAAAAAACCTGAAACCCTTAACCTTATTCAATTGTTACACTAGCATATATCATTAATAGAACATTTAAATGTGGTACTTATCACTCTATGCATTTTAAAGATAACTATACAATTAGGCACTTAATTTTCCGTAACACTAAGCTTTAACTACCTAAGCATTCAGCAAGTGTGGCTCAAACAGATGCTGAATGGGTAGAAAAGGAGAGGTCTCACTCAGCCTAGAAGCATTTATCTTTATTTGCAGGCACACACAAGCATCCTTGTACTTACAACCTTTTACAGAAAATTCCCTCTATTTCGTCTAGGATCAGCCTAAGCATAAGAATTACCTTTCGGTTATAAGCACAGTGCAGGGACTGAATTAGTCTAATTGGTTAAACCTAAGGCAAATTCCTTGCTTTTAGTGATGCTTATCAATGGTTCTCCACCATGGTCCTTTCCTGCTCCTGCAGTCACTGTTGTTCTCTCCTGCAGCCTCTTGTTCTCAGCTCTGCTGTGGCCTTGTCATCTTTGCTCAAATGCTGTCTTTTTCTTCACTTTCTTCTGTCTGCTTCTCTCCTGCAGTCGTCTTCTTATGCTTATCTATTGAATTTCACTGACTGACACTTGCTTATTTATAGTGTGGCAAGGAAGGGGTGGATAGAGTGTATGGTAGGGGAACATCAGGTTGGAAGGGTTAGGGGCACATACCACAGTGAAAGGTAAGAACGGGTTGCCTGAGAACAAGGAAATAGAACCTCAGGATGGGTAGGCAAGGAGCTACATAGAGGAGTGATCTGGAGTGCCATTAGGGGAAGAGCAGAGGGATGATGATCCAGGGGCTATATAAGGACAAATAGATGGATGGTGGGGAAGGGGGAAAATGAGGGATGGCATTCTAAAGGCTACATAATAGACTAGGAAGCACGTACACACAGGCTGGAAATGTTGAAGAGTGGGGCAGAATCTCCTATGCCAGATTTTACCCTATTGTTTTCTGTCTTTACCTCTTTTATTTAAAAACTGCAATGCTTTACTACTGATTCCACTCCTTTATTCATCTTGATAAATTACTTAGAATCTTAGCATTTTAAACCTTGTTTGAGGTTTTTCTTTAAGCTTATGTTCCTAACGTTGACTAATAAATTAAAACATCTTTTGGACAAAAGTATCAGGACTCTATATATTCCCTCTTGTCTTTTCTGCTGTGGTTGACTGTTATTTCTAACCCTTCTGTATTCTGGACTCTCCTGTGGGCTTTTATCTCTCTTTATTTCTTTTATCAAACCTAGTTTAAAGTGTACATCCCTAGCTTAGCAAGTCTTTATCTGAAGATACAGACTTTAAGATGTTGACACCATCTCTGCTATGTAGGTCAGGGACAGACTGCTTCCCAAGGCTAAGGAAGCCAAAACAGCCCTGGCAACACCATTCCCATACTGACTGAATTCATGATGAGGCAGTCCCTGCTGGGTCCCCTATCTTTGACTAGAAGTATCACCTGCATTCCCAACTACTTCATCTTCAGTCCCAGAGCCCTGTAGTCACATCTCGTCTGCTCAAGGTTATACCATGCAGCATTGGTGACAAGGCAGGTGGTGTGTGTGTGTAATCATGAAAAAATATAGAATTTTTGAGTTTTTCCTTTTTTACAAGGTTCCAAATGAACTTATCTTTAATTTTTCTTCCCTCAAAATGTTTGTGCATCCTATAGAAAAGTCTTCAGGACAAAATAGTCATTATTGCCACATGGTCCCCAAGTCTCTGATTAGCTTGTTGAGCAATTTCAGTCCTTTTTTTTTCTGATCAGGAAGAGCTTAAGTTTCTTTGAGGGTATAACAAAATTGTAGATTACCAGTAGCTCCAGCTAGCCCAGAATAAAGGGAATATCTCCTCTTCTTCAAAACAATGGTTTTGTCTAGCTTTAGCATTTAGTCTGCCTTGTCAGCAAGCTATGCATCATGTGAATTTGCGTGATTTCTTTCTTTACATGCCCACCCACTGACTGTCAGATTTTGGAATGGTCTCATCAAAGCCTTTTCACCATGTATAGGAAATCTATTCCTTAGTAAACTTAAAACTTTGTTCTTTTGATGTGCTTTAAGCCTCCCTTTGAACATCAAGCTACATGTACCAATCTTCTCCTAGCTGTGAAAGTTGCACTCCTGGCAGTGATTATTTCAGCAAGGTGACTTCAGCGATTGATGATGTAATGTGGATTCATCATGTTCTATAGAGATAGTTTCATTGCACGTAGACCATAAATTCACCCCCAAATACTTTTTCACCTGAACCAGTCAATCCATTTGTGTGTAGTTTTCTTCCACCCCCACCCCTCAGAATCACACACGTCAGAAGAGAGATTTCATTCCCTTGATATGAAAGGAGCCTTGTCTTTTTACAAAGTTAGAAGAATCTTCAACTATTTACTACTATAACAGAAAGTTTGAGATAAAGCTGTATCCTCTCAATTCTCTAACTGGACCTCAAAGTAGGATACAACCCCTCACTGTCTAATCTTCCTCCCCTACATGGGATGAGGACTCATTCTGTAAGGCTATGTCCACACATACATCGTTATTTCAAAATAAGTTATTTTGAAATGAGTTATTTTGAAATAAAGTCCTTATTTCAAAAGAAGTTAATTCGAATTAAGAATATGTTAATTGGAATTAAGGGAAAGCCTGCTATCAAAACAGCTGTTATTTCAAAATGGTTATTTCAAAATAACGCCATTTGGACATGTTGTTTCAAAACAGTTGTTTCAAAACAATGGTGTTGTTTCGAAACAATGTGTCCAAACGGCATTATTTTGAAATAACCATTTCAAAATAACAGCCATTTCGAAATGAATGGGGTTTAAGCTATTTCAAAATAACGGTTCCTATTTTGAAATGACAGAGCCTGTCATTTCGAAATAAGAAAACGTTGTGTGGACCTAATCTTTTTTATTTCAAAATAACCAGTGTTATTTCGAAATATCAGAGACTTGTGGACGTATACTAAGAGTATAAGCTACCTCAGTTCTGTTGCTTCAAGTGCCACTTCTACTTGTCCTTTGCAAAATAGCTACATAGAGTTCCAGCCTGCCATTCACATGGCACGCTGTCATCCTCCACTGACGTGTTCTTTTGGGACAGGAATTCCTCAGATGGCTTTTCCACCTCCATCTTTGAACCTCCCTTTCCTCCTCCAGTATTGCACATCAGCAGAAGTGCCGCTGGCCCAAGAAAAGACCTGGGGCTCGGCATGCTGCCTTGGGGCGTGAGCAACCTAAGTGTGCCGCCACTGCAGGTGGGCTGGCACCGGACCCAGGGCTCAAGTGCTGGGACTCGGGGCTTGAGCCCCATAAGCCCTGCACCAGTGGCATACCTGCTTGTCAGTGACCCATAGTAGAATG
This sequence comes from Podocnemis expansa, assembly GCA_007922195.1. Classification (NCBI taxonomy): domain Eukaryota; kingdom Metazoa; phylum Chordata; order Testudines; family Podocnemididae; genus Podocnemis; species Podocnemis expansa. The sequence goes on along the minus strand of ML682018.1, from coordinate 4,395,827 downwards.
TACATATAAAGCAGAAATTGAAGAGAAATTTACTTCTTACAGCAGTGGGAGAATCTTTAAGATGTATAGTCCCTAGCTGTAGTTCGCCACCTGACCTCCTTTCCCTGTGCTTCAGCTTATTCTTGGATTTGTAACAGAGAAGGAATTGGAGAGGTGGTTGGTCTCCTTTGTCCTTTAGTTTCTTCACTGGAGGCACAAGGAGACGGAGGGCTCAAGAAAATCAACAGACACTGCTTCCTCGAGTTCTCCAACTCCAGACACATGGAGAGCATTCCTGTTACCATGGAATACAGATAAGGACCTCATGTGAAGGTCAGTTACCTCCAGTTACCATAAGGTAAGTAACTGTGTCTTACTGAGAGAGTTTGCAGAGAAGCTAGCCAAAGGTCAACTACAAGCTCATTTAACTGAAACTAACATTCTAGACATGGCATAGACTATATTCCAGGCCAGAACGTGGAAGTATATCTCCTTCGTGGCAATGATAAATAATAATCTGTTGGTGGCTAAGTGGGAGACTTCTACTCTCATCCCCCTGAACCTCTGAGCGGTAGTCAATACTGTTGACAAGGAGATTCTGCTGTCTCACTTGGGAGAAGTAGCAGAGGTCTAGGGCAGTGGATTAAAATGGTACACCCAAGGATTAGTCATCAGAAACCTCACCTCCACCATTAGACACTTTACTTGTGGATTTCCACGAGGATCAATTCTATCTCCAGTCCTTTTCAACATCTATACACAACAACAAGATAAATCAGTGAGACAACATGGGTTAAGTCCCTAGATTGGCTTTAAAAAGTGTCTAAAGCTCTGAATGAAGACCATAGTAGATAATTCCACTCCTCTGGCATTTACTCTACACTATGGCTGTGTTCTCACACAGCCGGCTATTTCGATATGGTTGTTTCGCAACAACCGTATATCGAAATAATGCTTATTTTGAAACAACTTATTTCGAATTAACAAAATGTTAATTCGAAATAAGGGAAAAAGGAGGGAAATGAAATAGCAGTTTCATACTGTGAACTTGCTATTTCACTTCCGCAGGGGGCTGAAGGCACCCCCGGCGTTCAGCGCTGCCCAGCGCTGCTCCCCCCCCATGCCTGCACAGCAGGGCTGCAGGTATCAGTGGGGTTCAGCGCTGCCCAGCACTGCTCCCCGCCGGTGCCTGCAGCCCCGCTGTGCAGGCGCTGACCAGGGGACACCCCTCAGCACCCTAGCCAGGGTGCTGAGGGGTGTCCCCCGGCCAGGGTGCTGAGGGGGCACACCTTGAACTGTTGTTTCGGAACATTTGTTCCGAAACAACCATTGCGAAACAACGTTGTTTCGCCCACGGACTAGGTTTTACTTGTTTCAAAACAACCGTGCGTCGTGTGAACAGCTGAAACCTTATTTCGAAACAACCTCTGTTGTTTCGAAATAAGGAGGCTGTGTGAACACAGCCTATGAGTGTAAAGCTTGTCTGTGGGAAACTGAACTTTCTTTGGGAGTTCAAGATTGTAGAATAAACTTCCCAAAACACATATCAACAGGCATATTTTTTAAAAAGGCCCAAACAGGTACTCCACAGCACACATTTCTTCTCCTGGGGAAAAGACAATAAATAACGTGTGACAGATGTGTAGTTATGTTGCTTAATGCCCTGCTGGAAAGAGCTCAGACACACTGGTTGGTGATCAGAGTGACACAAGAACTTATATGGGAAAGCTCATAGTCACCAACAGTGAACTTGTCATTGAGACAATGTTAGATATATTAGATAGTACTGTCTTTTATTCTGAATGATCATGTGGTTTAAGACAAGGCATGTAGTTTTTGAAAAGTCATGCATAAAAAGTGAAATATTTGGGTTGGGGAAACTGAACTCAAATGTGGTGGTAAAAGTCATGTGCTTATGGTTAAATTATGAAATCAAAAGACAAAAAGTCTCAGTTATGTTAGCAGTAATCTTAGGTGTCATTTTTTTCTTTTTCGGTATAGTATTTGTTTGCTCCCCCGAATAATGCTAAAACTATGGATACTTCAAACAATTAAATTTTATTTTAAAATATGTAATTTGTTGGGGGAAGATTGATTTTTACTACCATTTATCTTAATCATCTTAAATTTATCATGATCATCTTAAGTTTACCCACCTGTTATCAGAGGTGCTGAGCAGCTGTACATCCAGCTAATTCCAGACAGAGATACTGAGCATTCACACAGCTCCAAGATTCAGGCCTATATTTTAAATCTCCTTTTTCATCTCTGCAAATGTATTGTGACCTTTGGAGTATTTCCTAAAATACTCCTCGGTTAATATATTTTCAGTCCAGTTACTAAATTTAGTAAGGATTATTTCAAATAATTTTATAAACAAATGATGCATCTTACAAAAGCACTTGTAAAGGGAAAGAATGTTTTTTAACCTGAAATGGTAGAGGACACTATTTGAATATAATTATAAGCTAGCTGAGACAGAATGCTGATTATTTAACAGTAGTTAACAACCGATTTTTGTCCCTCAACTGAACGTGAAAGCTTGCTTTGTTAGAGTTAAAATTATAATCAGTAAGTTAGCAGAACATGGAAATGAGGTGGGAGCATTAAGCAAATTTGATTTTTAGCTACAGTGCATTTTCATTAACCACATTTAAAAAATAATCATATTAAAGTGTGAACACTGCAGGTCTGTAATACGCTTGATAAGAGATAATATGATAAACATAGCATGCTTTTCTAAATAGTGTTTTTATTTTGTTCTTCGGGTATCAGATTACCTCTAATTCTTGAACAGTTTTTTGCTTTGGAAATAACGGTGGTAAATATAGTGAAAGCAAGTTTACTGTGTTTTCAAAATCTTCCTTCTGCATCTATACTCTACTGAGCGGCCACTGACTTCCCTTGAAGGTCACAAAGGTACACTGTCAATATATATTATGTATATTTGGACAACATAATTGGTTGGTTGTATTTTAATAGTTTCTAGAGGCCTTAATAATCGTTTGAGACTAGGCACTGCACAGACAGAGATAAAAACTGTGTCTATCCCAAAATTCTGCCTAAAAACCAGACAAATATACAAAGTGAATATGAGATGAGCACAATATGTGAAAGGGTATCTGTAAATCATAGATCACATTAGGGAAAAGTGGTTCCTTAATTTGTATGGGGTTTTTTTTGTTTGTTTGTTTGGTTGGTTGGTTGGTTGTTTTCTTTCTTTCTTTAGTGTTTTGTGCAAGAGGCAGAGTCTTGAGCATAAATAAATAAATAAATACTTCTGGATAGTGCTAAATGTTTAGAACTAGCAAATTCCTCATCCCCCTGCTCTGTTCACTATTACACATTTTCAGTGACGCCATTTTATTCCTGAGCACATGCCATATCCTACCCAAAAGTTCTTCCCTCTTGTGCACAAAGTTCTAATCCAAAACGTAGAAGGACTCCTATTGCTTTATACTGGTTTTGGATCAGCCCTAAGAAGGATATAAGGTTCAGCCTGCTGATATGGGAAACAGACAGTACCTACAAATAAAATATGTTTGTCTTCAGGCCTAGCTACTTCTCTTTGTAATGAAGGAGCAAAAGCCTTTGGATGGCTTGAGGGAGGAGACAAGAACTAATTGCCAAGTTCCAAAGGGGTCTATATGTGTGTGTGTGTGTGTGTGTGTGTGCATGCATGAGCATGCATGTATATTGGGGGCAGGGGGTTGTTTTTCTTCCCATCTCCAGGTAGCAGTTCTTGTCCACTTCTTTCATATACACCTTCCTCCCCAGTCCAATGGGGTTTGTTGATATTTAGAAACTTTAATTTGTTTTGCTTAAAAACTTTGGGGGGGGGGGACTTCACTTTTAAACTAGTATGAAAAAAATTAGGGACAATATAAAGGTCCATCACATTTATTTCCATATAATCAGATAATCTGGTTGGGTCATATGAATTAAATGAACTCTCATTCTACTCTGCAACAGACAGACAATATATACAAATGTTCATATGTAATCTGATAGGCTAACATTGATGTAATTGACAATGTTTTATTGATCTCTGGGTATCATTTAAACACTTGACTATTTTTAGCTTTTCATGACTCCATTTTTTCATCTGGAATGTAACTATACTTGCACTGATATTCAACTTTCTTTTAGAAGAAGAGAAAGTTTTTAAACTAAAATAGCCACAATCTGCCCTCTAATTAAAAAAAATAAAGCATTGTTTTAGTAGAGGATTTGTCTGAGTTGGAAAAATGGAAGTCATGACTATAATCAAAATGGTATCACTATGCTGTTAAACACTTTTGAGAAATGTCTTCCATAACATGAATGACAAGATTATACAGTCTAAAGGGTTGAGAATGAGGTTCATATCCAGTTTATATATTAGTATATTATTTACACTTTATTTTTGGAGTGAGCACAGGACACAGTACTTGTATATGGAACTATTTCTCCTTGCACCATACCCATGTAAATTTGCAGAATTTCTTTTTATTCAAAGTCAGACCTTTTTTTATTTTGTTCATAAGCACATCAGCTTATTTAGTAATAGTTTTATCCGTTATGGTCCAGTTATATTTTTTGCAGATCCCACACAGTTCTAGCAAGTTTTAATAAAGTTTTAAAAGTCTTAACTCTACCATAATTTTCAACATCACATTTCACTAAACATATCTTCCCTCCCTCATACCTTCATCAGCATGCTTGCTATTCATCTACTTTATTACTCAACTACTGTTCTAAAAAGTACATGATTAGGCAATCTGCTTTAATCAGATATTCTTAATGTTAGCCTTTATATGAGCTTGTATAAATATTTTGTGTTTTGATAAACAGCACTGGTTGGTGAACACTGCAGATTCTGGATAATTTATTTTGATAATATGGTACGTGTTCTCCTGAGTCCAAAGCAGGTGAAGATATTAACATCCTCACAGTACTACTGTTTTAAGTGAACATGAATGATAGTTTTTAATAGTTTTAAATTCTAAATATATACTTTAAGAACTAAAATAACTCAGTTTTTCTGATTTTCAAAACTGCAAGCATCTCTTCTCACCTCAGTGGAAATTGACTGGAACCCTAGGATAAATCTCTGCTTTCTGATTTACTTAACGTAACTAATTTTATTCTTCTGTGGTACTGAGTGGAAATTCTTAGAGTTGTTTGTTTGTTTGTTTTAAATATAAACATGTACTTTCCCATTGGAGCATAGCTTCATAAGTCAAATTCAATACTGCTGCAAAATTAAGCAAAATGAGTCTTTTTGTTTTAAGAGCAATGTAAGCAAAATGTAGCTGCCCTTGAGATGAGTAGCACAGTATGGAAATAGAATAAATATTATTGCAAGGCATTCATATATAAAAGCTGTGATGTGTAGAGAAAACAGATTAATGGGGCTCTATAGATTGTTGAAACTGAATAGTAGTTTGAAAAAAAATGACTGAAGGCTGTGAGATTTTTCAAAAATACTGGAATAGATATTTCTTAATATAATTTGTATTTAACATCCACTGACTGACTAAGATCTTGAATTTCATTTTTAAAAAAAAATATAATAGTGGTACTATGGCTGCTGAGGGATGGGAAGAGTGGAGACAGATTTTGTACTGTATCTTTTCATAGCTCCAAGGAGTGGGAGGGAGGGCAGAATCTGCTCTGGAGTTAGAGATTCTACTTTATTTGGCCCAGCTGCTAAGAGGTGCGTAGCTCACTGCAGGCAGAAGGAACTCAGTAGAAATGACTAGGAAGTTTTGCTTTAAGTGCCGTTCTAGTGATTCTTCACCACTGAAAATCAGACTGGTTATTAGGGGATCAACAGGCTAAACTTAGACACTCAAATTTGAAAATCTTGGCCTGTATATTTTAAATGTGTAGAAATGTATTTATTTTAATTTACCAGTGCCGAATCATTTTTATTTATAGAACACTGAGCCCTTTTAAGAACTACCTGCTTTAGCTGTATGGCAAAGGCCTGCATATACAGGTGGGCTTTAGAACACTTCATGAAGCTCAGTAGACTGAACTACACATTTTGAGAACTTCCCACAAGAAATGTATAGAAAACATCTTAGCATGAGATGTGGCACATTCAAACCTGGGAAGTGCATGAGCTTTTCAGTTGCTCTCCATTTTCACAATAGTTTATTGAGTTTACTGTTCTGATAGTTAGGAACCTGACAAAATGGCTATGTCTACACTTAGAAGGTTAGTTCGAATTAACTGAATTAGAACTAATTTAATTCGAATTAGCTTAATGCAAACTAATAATTATTAGTTCCCATTAAGCTAATTCGAATTAACACAGCCACACTAGAAACCCTAATTCGAACTAGCATGTCCATGCACAGGACTTGCTAATTCAAATCCGGTAGGGGGTGCTATTGTATAGGGGAAATCTACCTGTGGTTAATTCAATTTAACACAGCTACATTGGGTTAATTCGAACTAATGAGTTCGAATTAACCATCAATTCGAACTTAAGGGAGGTTTATAGATTAGAATTAAGCTTTCCTTAGTTCAAACTAATGAAGGCTAGTGTGGACATGCACTAATTTAGTTTGAATTAAGCCTCCTTAATTTGAACTAAGTTGTAAATGTAGATATACCCATTAATATGTTCTTTTTACACTAAACCTGGAAAGAAATAGCAGCCCATGCAACCTTTATTTGTTGCGCTATTGTGATATAGTCTATTTAGCCAAACTCATAGGGGGTTAGAAGCTTCTTGTAATGTTGAACATTTTAGATATGGTAAATGAGACTCCTTATTTAAGAGCTTATAAACTCACTATCTATCCCAAAGCAAGCAGGCTTCTGCATTCTGTACCAGCTATAGCTTCTTAATGGCTTGCAAGGATAGACCTTTGCACAGCAATAATGTATCTAACGAGACACAAATGCCTGGGTAAGAATAATAAAGGGTATGTCCACACATCTCTTTCATTTCGAAATAACACTGGTTATTTTGAAATAAAAGAGATTAGGTCCACATGACGTATTCTTATTTGAAAATGACGGGCTTCATCATTTTGAAATAAGAGCCATCATTTCAAAATAGCTTAAACCTTCTTTAAATTGAAACGGCTGTTATTTCAAAATGGTTATTTTGAAATAACGCCGTTCGGATGTGTTATTTCGAAATAACACTTTTGCACTTCTCCTTCCCAGGGTGCCTTCCTTTTAGCCTATATTGGGGGGGTGTGGCCCAGGGAGGGGGCCATGTTGCCACACCTCCCATGGTGCCCCTCTCCTAAAGCGAAATAGCAAGTCCTGTGTTTGGACATGCTATTTTGCTTTGAGCTTTTCCCTTAATTTGAATTAACTTATTTTGAAATAAGGACTTTATTTCAAAATAACTCATTTCAAAATAACTTATTTCAAAATAATGATATATGTGTGGACAGAGGCAAAGTCAATATAAAAGAATAGCAGTCTTGCTAAAAGGCAATGAAAAATGACACCTCAGACTATCGTTTCCACCAGGGACATGTGCAACTTGGGTTACAGAAGGGCATCTAAGTTCCAGAGCTCATTTGCAATGAGGCATCTACAGTATTTCTAAAGCATTTCAGTGAATATTTTTTTAAAATGCTGTAGCTTGAGGATCTTTACATTCATGTCCACTTTCTGCTACTCATACTAGGATGAATGAATGTAGTAGTAGTTTTGGTTCACACATGACAGCCGGCATCGAATGAATGCTTCATAATGTACAACTAGGAAGTAAACTTTGAAATGGATTTTGGAAATTATTTGAATCTATAAAGCATGGAGTAGGTGAAAGAATGATAAACTTTGTGAATTAAAAAAAAGACAGTGCTGTAGCTTGCATCCTAATTTTAAAAAAAAACTGTTTTAAAGGGAATATTCTGTTCCAGTTTTAGCGTTCATAAGAATAATTTGAAAAGAATAACTTAGAAGTTTAACAGACCTAAAATGATAGTATTGGATTAAGATGTATCAGAATATATTTTTCTATGTTGAACTTTTTGTAATTGATGTGCTTATAAAGCAAGCCCATAGCTCTCTATTAATTTAAAGTTGACTTTATTTTTTGCATCTTGAAAACAGATTTGAAGCTTGAGTATTGAGATATAGCTTCAGATATTTATGCAAAATAATAAAAAGAAGCAGTGAGTCTCCTTTAAATGACTTGAGCATTAAAAATTGTCAGTACTGCATGCATTTTACAGCTCTGTTCATTCACTAGAAAACTCCTCTTATAGCAAGATGTTGAATGTAGCATAGCTAACAAATCTGTGTGAATGATGGTACAGATAGACAGATAGCAGCAGACATGCAGACTGAGGAAGACACAGGTTGATGTTTAGGTAATTATACGTATATTGTGTCTGTAGAATAGAAAACATTCTATACACTATATAAATATTTTATTAAAACTAGAGAAATAACAGTAGCAAAGAAGATAATGTTTGTCACATTTGAAGACATGCTGACGAGAAGTAGGTGCATTTATTTCAAATGGAAATGAGCTTTCCAAATGTAACTCATACAGCTAAAGAGTAGCACTATAAAGAGAAATGTGTGTGATGTTACATTAAAGACTAGTCTTTCTGTGACTACAATTTATTTTGTGGCAAAATGACAAGTGATGAGACTTGCAGTGTAGCTGCAGTTAATCTGGCAAAGGTTTTCTAGTGCTTGAGACCTTCTGTGGATGCTGTGCCTCTCTGCTTCATGCATTCAGTTTTTCAATTCATTAGTATTCTCATTCTTTCATGAGCAAACATGAAACAATCTTCTCACTCTCTAGCTCAGTTCCCAAGAGTTAGTGACATTAACTCAGTATACATATGGGACTGAAATATAAACCTAGCCTCACAATGAGATAATGCAAACAGCTAACACAAGAACAAACATGGTAGCCCTTGATAAAAGGAACCACCATTCCTAAAAATGGGCTAACCAAATTTCTTAAGCACAATGTGGGTATATCTGTTTTATATTTTTTAAAATTTTTAAACATTTAATTTTCCTTGCCACATGTGACTTCCTCAATCACCCCCTTCAAAATACAGTTGTAATGCAAAGCACAGTTACCCGAGAAGTAAACAAAGGAATTTAATCATAGGGTTAGAAGAGACCTCACAAGATCATTTAGTCTAACCTCCCAGGCTTTGAACCCAGGACCTTCTACATCTAAAGCAAACATGCTAGCTACAACACTATTTACAGGGGAAGAGCCTTAGCTGCTGTAAATCTACATAGTGGTGTAAAAGATCTTAACTGGAACCATACATATTCACGCAATAAGGATATGTGCCCTAGAATAGAAGGCATGAAGAGTAGAAGAACATATGCTTTTCTCCTGGAAAGAAAATGATTTCCTTATTTTTTAAATGTTGTGTAATACACCTATGTTAATTGTTGGGATAGGGGAGTTTGTTTTTAAGACATCAGAAGTTGTGAGTGTAAAGGCAGCATTTGTTAACTTTTTATTTGGGCAGTTGAGAGGCTAAGGATTAGGATAAATTAAAATGCTAGAGGGAGACAAAGAGGTTGCTTTCCAATAGCCTTGTGCATGTAATATCATGTAAGATGAAGCATGTCAAATTTGAATATGATTTTTTTCATAGAAGCTGATCTAAATGTTCCTATTCCTTTTGTGTGTTATATATTTAGTTCTCTTGGTCTGTGCTTTTGGATATTTTATGGACAAGATTATTTTAATCAGTAAGCCTGTGATCAGCTATGTTGAGTTGTGATGTCCCTGTAACAATTCAAGGAAGGAATTGTGGATCAGCTACAATTCCTTTCCGGGCTCCCACCTAGAACAATGGGGACAGCTGCTGTTGTCCAGAACCGGTAGCAATTTCACCTCCTTCTATGACTATTCAGCAGTGCTGGTTCATAATTTTTAGTGGAGATGGAATCAAGGCTCTGCCACTTCTGCCTACCACATGGTGCCTGGCAGGGGAAAATAATGACCTCACAAAGCTTTATCTGGATATACACCTGCAATGCTGGGAGGCACATAGGGAATAAGTATGCACCTTTCATTTTTCCTAATTTCCACAAATTGGTGTTACGAAAGTGGCTTTTAGTCCTTTCCAGTAACTTATGGGATTTTTATGGTTTTAAGTGACATATTGAAAGATTCAAGTATCAAACATATAAACAAATAAAGCATATGAGAAAACAACTTGATCACTGTTTGGTTTGATCTGCATAATATGTTGTTTCACTGCTCGTTAGTCTTAAAATAGTCAAAGTCGCGGCAGTAAAATCTATAAATTTAACTTATGTTTCTTTCTGGAGTTCCTTAGATAAGTGAGGGGTGTCTGTCTGTACGTCTTCCCCTGCCACCTATTCTCCAGTTCATAGCCATACAGCATACACAGATTTCAGTGGAGATTAGTTCATTTTATATGGTCTGTAAAGAAAGGAGAAAATCAAGGGTTAAAGTATAATTTGGCGGGCCCCAGAACCCTCTTTAATCAGGCGGGCCCCTTTCCCACACGTTTGGGCCCCCTTCAAGCACCTCATCTACTGCCCCCAATACCCACTTCCATGTCCCCAAAATCCACCCCCAATACCCATCCCCAATATCAGCTCCCTGCCCCCAAACCCCCCCAAATGCGACCCGGGCCGCCCCAGTACTTACCGGTGGTGGCCCAGCTGGGAAGATGGGGGTGGTAGGCCCCAGGTTGGGGTGGCAGTGTGGCTGGGGAGGAGGCGGGAGGCCCCAGGTCAGGGAATCAGCGCGGCCTGGGATCGGCTGGCGAAGGAGTGGGGGCAGGCCCCAGGTTGGGGCGGGGCCTGGAAGGAGAGAGGTTTGGGGCAAGGCTTGAGTCAGGGGTGGGGCCGTACCCAGCAACACCCCAACCCCAGCCTGCTGGATCACAGGAGAATGCCATTCTGGGGTCTGCTATTTTAGGGGCCCAGTGTTTGGGCCTCTAAAATAGAAAATGGAACTGGAATACTGCATTCCAGGGCTTGATATTTTTAAATGGTGGACCCCAGACCGCAGAGTTCTGGCTCCATTTTCTATTTTTAGGGGGCCTGGAACACTGAGCCCTTAACAATAGTGGGCCCCCAAACAGCATTTTGCTGCATTCCAGCCTTCTTTAACCCCTGGAGAAAACCACGTGGACTTGAGAGAAAAATAAATGCTTGCACTCCTGGCAAAGAGAACAAGTTACTTTTGAATTTGTCAGTCTTGTTTATGCCAGCCATAGGTGGGAAATATCTCTGGTTGATACTAACAACCTGACTATAGTTCTTTGATGGTAGAGAAAGGTTTACTCATTCTTCTAAAACAGTTAATGAATATAGCTTTTTAAATTTTTTTTAACCTACATACCATTTAAAAATATGCAGAGTCCATGGATAAAGCTACGAAAGCTGAAGCTTGAACTTCAGCTTTTGCAGGAAAGCACCCAACACCCAAGATTCTGCTGCTACCAGTTTTAGCCTTCTGCCAGAGAATCAACAGGCTTGGTCATTAATTTCACCTGACACTGAATCTTGTATGTGAATTGATTTTACCCAAATCAAGTGATGTACATTTCAAGTAACTTTGTCCTGTTATTTTGGGGCTCTCAGTATCCATCCTGAACATACAAATATCATGAAACACCCTAAAGTTGAATACACAGTTCAAAATTCCTTCTGAGGTTCATGATGTTCAGACTATAGAAAAGTATATGCAACCAATCTACCATCTTGCCTCTTGAATCAGGGTCAGTAAGCATGAGTCCTTGAAAGTTGGAGCATTACTGAGAATAAATAAAAATGTCAGTCATGCCGCATCTATTCCATTAAAAAAGCCTTTAACGTAGAACAATACAAGGCCTGGAATTCATGCAACAAGAAACAAAGAAAACAAACAACTGTCCTACTATAGACTATCCATAGAATCATAGAATCATAGGGTTGGAAGGGACCCCACAAGGTCATCTAGTCCAACCCCCTGCCAAAAAAAGCAGGACCACTCCCATTAGATCATCCCAGTCAGTGTTTTGTCCAGCTGGGACTTGAACACCTCCAGAGATGGAGATTCCACCACCTCCCTAGGCAACTTATTCCACTGCTTCACCACTCGCCTAGTAAGGAAGTTTTTCCTAATATCCAGCCTGGACCGCCCCAGCTGTAACTTGAAACCATTGCTTCTCGTTCTGCCCTCTGTTACTACCGAGAACAGTCGAGCTCCCTCCTCCTTGGAGCAACCCTTCAAGTAGTTGAAGGTTGCTATCAAATCCCCCCTCAGTCTTCTCTTCTGCAGGCTAAATAAGCCTAGTTCCTTCAGTCTTTCTTCATAGGGCTTGTGCTCCAGCCCTTTGATCATTTTGGTTGCCCTCCTCTGGACTCTCTCTAATTTGTCCATGTCCTTTTTGTAGTGGGGAGCCCAAAACTGGACACAGTATTCCAGATGTGGCCTCACTAGTGCAGAATAGAGGGGAATGATCACATCCCTTGATCTGCTGGTAACACTTCTTCTGATGCAGCCCAGTATGCCATTGGCCTTTTTGGCAGCAAGAGCACACTGCTGACTCATATCCAGCTTCCCATCCACCATGACTCCCAGGGCCTTTTCTCCAGTGCTGCTATTTAGCTGATCACTCCCCAGCCTGTAGCAGTACATGGGTTTTTTTCATCCCAAGTGCAGGATTTTACACTTATCCTTGTTGAACCTCATGAGATTCCTCTTGGCCCACTGCTCCAGTTTGTCTAGGTCTCCCTGAATCCTGTCTCTGCCCTCTAGGGTGTCTACCGTTCCCCCCAGTTTGGTATCATCTGCAAACTTACTAAGTGTGCAATCTATCCCATCATCCAGATCATTAATGAAAACATTGAACAGAACTGGCCCCAGGACCGACCCCTGGGGCACACCACTTGTTACTGCCTGCCAACTTGACATGGAGCCATTGATTCCTACACGCTGAAACCGTTGTTCTAGCCAGTTTTCTATCCACCTTACAGTCCATGCATCTAACCCATACTTTCTTAATTTGCCAATGAGAATGCTGTGGGAAACCGTATCAAAAGCCTTGCTAAAGTCAAGGTATATGACATCAACGGCTCTTCCCGCATCCACAAATCCAGTCATCTCATCATAGAAGGCGATGAGGTTGGTCAGGCATGATTTACCCTTGGTAAATCCATGCTGACTGTTCCTGATTACTCTACGTTCCTCCAAGTGTTTCAGGATGGATTCTTTGAGAAGCTGCTCCATGATTTTTCCAGGGATTGAGGTGAGGCTGACAGGTCTGTAATTCCCTGGATCGTCCTTTTTGCCTTTCTTGAAGATAGGTACTATATTTGCTTTTTTCCAGCCCTCTGGCACCTCCCCCGTTCGCCACGAGTTTTCAAAGATAATGGCCAACGGTACTGCTATCTCATCAGCCAGCTCCCTCAGCACCCTCGGATGCAGTTCATCCGGCCCCATTGACTTGTGCACATCTAGTTTCTTTAAGCAGTCCCTAACCTGACCTACTGTCACCAAGGGCCTCTCTTCTTCTCCCCAGTCCCCCGTACCTAGTGTAGTGGGCTGGGAGCTGACCTTGCTTGTGAAAACTGAAGTAAAAAAAGCATTGAGCACTTCAGCTTTTTCCTCATCCTCTGTCACGAGGATGCCTGCCCCATTCAGTAAGGGACCTACACCATCCCTGATCCTCTTCTTGTTATTGATATACTTGTAGAACCCCTTCCTGTTATCCTTCACATCCCTTGCTAGTCGCAACTCCATTTGTCCTTTGGCCTTTCTGATTTTATCCTTGCAGTCCCGAGCAATGTCTTTATATGCCTCCTTAGTCATCTGTCCTAGCTTCCACTTCCTGTAAGCGTCCTTTTTATGCTTCAGCTCAGTGCAGAGCTCTCTGTTAAGCCACAGTGGGCGCCTTCCACATTTGCTGTGCTTTCTCCTTATCGGAATTGTATCTTGCTGTGCCCTTAGCAGGGTTTCTTTAAAATGCACCCAACTCTCTTGGACAGGCCTGACCTAGGCAGAGAAGGCTTTAAAAGCCAGTGGCTGAGCGACCAGAGGGAGCTTGCGAACAGGGGACAGCAAACAGGGGAGATTCTATTCTGAAAATGGAAATCTTGGCCTTGTGTACTAAATTCAATCATCCAAAACCAGAATATTACCTGGCAACTTTGCTGCAGGAAGTTGTTTCTCAAAACTAGCATTCTTCTGTAATGTTTCTGAACTACGTTTTCCTGCTTCTCTGATATGGTTGACTCTTTCTTAAGCCCCAGTCCCCAGGCATCCATATCCTCTTAACAGCAAAGATTCTTTTTATCTCTCTAGGTGGTGGAAGAAAAGATATTTCCTCCTGCTGCTTTCAGGCTGTTAAATATGCAAACATCTAATTGGCTAGTATGCTCTAGGTCTGAATTTCAGATGTTTCTTGTATTATCATAAATTTGTTTCCACTGTATACTTTTGAAGCTAGGAGTACAAATGCACTTAATGTTACTTTGATTGGTGTGTAGAAGGAAAACCTTTTCCCCCCTGGTTTTATTTTTTTTTCTCCTTATTCAGCAACTGAATCACTTACGTTGTGGGCGTGACACTTGTTTGGCTTTCTGCCATTGTATTTTAGCCTTTACAGCGCTATCTGAAAGGGAGGTACCTGTCCAAATTTTGTGAATTAGTACGTAGTAACATGCAAGTATTCACACCTGTTGGCTTTATCCTCTGAATGTTGGAACAATTGGAAAAGAGGTGGATAGGAGTTGTGTGGGGGTGGGAGAGGTGGATGTGGTCAAAACTAAAACTGAGGATTAGAACAAATAAGAGTAGAAAGGGACAGGGAAAGAATTATAGATGAGAGGAAGAGATTCCGCAACCATAGAGAATTGTCACCTACAAAGCCTGGAACTGAACTCATTCCTGAGTCTTAATATTCCTTTGAGTCTAGGAAACAAGAGTGAAACCTACTGGCAGAAGTGCATGTCTTCATCCTGCCATAAGTACGGGTTAATATACAAATAACAGCCTTCTACTGTTACCAGTTACTTTGTTAGCTGAAGTAGCAAACCACCACTGATGATCTAAAGATTGTTGCCCCCTCTCCATATAAATTATGGCAAAAAAATCTATTTTTAAAATACTATTTAAGAAGTTATGTTAAAAGACTGTTAAGGTTGAAAATACAAGCACTCAAGACAGAAAGTGTCTATTCTAAGGGTGCCTTCTTCTGAATAATGAATATCCATTACAGTGATCTTTAATTATGTGAGAGAGATCAGATATGGGTAAAAAGTTAGTGGCCTCTTTTGGATATGGGTATGAAGCTTGCATAAGTAAATCAGTAAGGTCTGAGACTTAGGTAACCTCGAAGGAGCTGGGAAGTAAGGGTATGTCCACACGAGGCTTTCATTTCGAAACAACATTGGTTGTTTCAAAATAAAAGCTCCTATGTCCACACAACGTTTCCTTGTTTCGAAACAAGAGAGCCCCTTGTTTCAAAACAGGAGTCCTCCTTTCAAAACTGCTTAAACCACTTTGGTTTTGAAAGGAGGGTTATTTCGAAACCAGTTGTTTCAAAATAACGCCATTTGGACATGTTATTTCGAACCAAGGATTGTTTCAAAATAACAATGACATTCCTCCCAGGGTGCTATGCACCCTGGGAGGAGTTCCCCCGCGCAGCACCCTGGCCAGGGATCAGCACCCTGGCCAGGATGCTGAGTGGAGTGCGGGGGGGGCAGCAGGTGCACCCACCGGCTTCCCCCGCTGCTACCCCTTGCTGGGAGCAGAGGGGGTGGGTGCCTCAGCCCCTTCGTCCCCCTGCCCCCAGCAAGGGGAAGCGGCGGGTGAAGCTGGCTGGAGCACCCACCGACCCCCTGCCCCCAGCAAGGGGAAGAGGGGGGAGCCGGCTGGGGACCCCCAGGGCTCTGCCCCCCACCCGGACTGGCGGGGGGGCTGCTGGCCCCGCGCTAGCCACGGGTGCCAGCTTTGCCCCTCGCCTGGGCTCAGGGGGGCACTGCCGGCCCCGCTGCCTGACTAGGGGGGCTGCAGCCCCCACGGGGTGGCCACTGCCCGGGCGGCTCATCCTGCACCGGGCTAAGGGGGATGCAGCCCCCGCAGAGTGGCTGCTGCCTGGGCAGCTCACCCGACCACCGGGGCTGCTCCCAAGCCAGGCAGTGGAGTCTGGGGGGCCTGGCTCTCCCCGCCGCCTGGGCTGTCCGCAACCCCTGCGGCTGGGTATGGGGGCGCCTGGCTCTTCCCTCTGCTGCCGGGGCTGCTGGAAGCCCTGCCCCAGGGATTCCCGGATGCCCTGCTTCTCTCCAGCCCCCACCCCAGGAGAGAAGTGGGGCGCCCGGGAAGTTATTTTGAAACAAGGCCCTATGTGTGGACGTAGCCTAAGAGTTCTATCCCTGAATCACAGAGACTTACAGATAGCTCAGAAGTGGCTGGAAACTGAGCTCAAAATGCTGAGTATGGGTACATTGGATCATGATTCCCTAACTTAAGATATCATGAGGGTTGTAAGTGGAAATAGTTTCATTATAATGAAATTTGTGAGGGTTACCATGAGTGCAACTTTGTGTTCGGTAGATATAAAGTTTATACTGAAAATAGATGTCTATTTTATAGTTTCTTAAACTTTGACAACTCTTACCATTTAGTTAAATCTTTTTTGGAAATCCAGATTTCCAGGTTTCTTTGATAAGTGCCAGATAGGTACCAAACTGTAGGTTGTAAAGTATGACTTTATGCAATTAATAAACTTTAGCAGAAGACTAGGGAAACCAGAGTGAAGAAGGACCTCCTTTATCATCCTCAAGAATATATCTACTTTGAATGGTGGCCTTTAAGCAACTTACATTTATAATTTTTACATAAATTTCCCATATCTGCTTGGATCTTCACAAATGAAATTTTGTTCATTTATGTTTGTGTCTTCTCAATTTTCTTTTAGTTATAATCTGCAGAAAATGTTTCATAACATTTTTAATGTTATGATTTTGCACTTATACACACAGATACCATTTCAAAATTCTTAAATCCTAAAATTCATTGCATTGCTTTTTCAAAATATTAATTTTGATGGTATTGATTTTCATTTACTGGTTTTCTGAGAGCTGCAGCAGCTGAAGAAAATGCTAGCGGTAATCATAGATGTGTCTGCTTTGTACTACACATTTCCAGTAAGAGCACAGTGAGCATTACAATAAGTAGAATCACAAGTGTCATTAGTACAAGACTCTTATTTGAGTGACAGAATATATACTGCAAAGAAGTTTGGAGGTGGAAGAACAAAAGCAGCAGATGAAAGATGGAAAGTGTGAACAGAGTGAAAAAATGGTGGAGATAACGAGATACGGGGCAACTTTTAGACAAATGAATTCCAAGAGACAACAGAAAAAAAAAGTGGGGGCATATGCTAGGGGAATGAAAGTGGCAAGTAGAGGAGGCAAAATGTGAGGAAATGTTTAGATGGGAAGGGCTGAGAATGCAAGTGAGATGGGAGAGGAAGGAGACAATGACGGGAAAGAAAAAATGCAAGAAAACATTCAACTTATTGAGTGCAATAATTACATTTCTATTACATTACGACTATTGAGTTTTCTGACATAATATTCATAGAGTGATAGGGATAGCAGGAGATGGAAAAATGTGAGAATGCAGACTAGGGGAGATCTGAATTGAGAGAAACTTGCAATCTGCCTGCTTACCTTGAATACACTGTGAAAATCTCTTATTGGGTTCTATGCTACAAACTGTAAACTAGACCATGACTTTGCATCGACAATGGCTCTTTGTAAGAGCAAAGTTGCAACATACACTTTCATTGAGTGGAATTTCCACAACACTGTCATACTTTTTTGCATGAAATGATGTAATTTCAAAATAACTTCTGAAATTCTTTTCTGAATCTTCCTCTTGGTAGCATAATTTCAGTGATTGATATTCATTTTTCCTATAAGTGAGATTCAAAAAGAACAGGAAATAACAGGCAAACTTTCATCAAAGGGAATACAAACCTGGGAGGAGTGGTATAAACTGAGTACAATAGGGAATTAAGTACCCTCAAAATGATCAATAAGTATCTATTTTGTATTCAGGGACAAATAGATGAGACAATGTAGGGGTGGCGACTTAGGGTGGCAACTTAGTGATCCTCTGAAGCCCTATTCCCACTGAGCAGAATCCTCTGTCCCACCATCCTGCTGCAGAATAGAAACTCCAGACTCACCACCCTAGTGTGGTAAGCAGAGAAAGTTGGGGGAGGAGCGTTCTCCACACGTCATACTTCAACTGTGGATGAATCACATCTGGTGAGAACACTTTCCACTAATATCTCTGGAAAAGGATAAACAGAAGATGCTAACATCTAGACATTTTGAAATCACCAAGTGTAGATAAGTTGCATCCAAAAAAGAGCTGGGTGATGTCATGGGAAAAATCCCTTGTGGGCGTCTAGGTGGGTCAATGAATACCAGACACCAAGAATTTGATCAAGTTTGACAATCTTTATTCTTGTACAAGAATGGGGAGCGTTACAGAGCTTAGGGGAGCCCAGTAAGTATCCCACCCCCCTTACACAATAACCAAGCCTTTATACCCCAAGACAAACAACTGACGTCACACCACTCGTGATTACCTATTTTTCAAAATCTAAGCTACTGTAGGTCAGTATAGTTCCCCATTTACCTTGTTATGCCCCTTATTTTGCTTGCTTAGCTGTTCTTTATGAAATATAGGTTTTGCAACTGTCATTAAATTTCACTTCCCTATTTTGCATACATCTGGCAAAGCATAGCGAATTGCTAAACTACCAGGGGAAATGTGGGGACTTGGCATTAGTAACACCATATCTGCTTGACTCTTGCTTGCAAGGTTTAAGGCCTTAGTTTCTCATAAAATATAAAAGCAATTTTGCTACACTAAAGAGCAGCCTTGCTAAGCCATACTTATTCCATGACAGTGAGGACGTCAGTTGGACCATCAAAGATGATTTTCAGTAAGTTAGAGCCCTGGGAAAGTTCCAGAAGGCTGGGAAAAGGTAATGTTTACTTTAAAAAAATGACACACTGGGTAATTACAGGTCTGATAAGTTCCAAAGGGGTAGCTGTGTGATGTTGATCTCAGGCAAGATAATGGACTGACTGATACTGGATTCAGTAACAAAGAATTAGAGGAGCATAAAGTAACTTAATGCAATCCAGTTTGCATTTATGGAAAATAATAAATCACTTAAAACTAACATAACTTTTTTTTGGATGAAATTACAAATTTAGTTGATTAAAGGTAAAAGCACTGGTATTATATGCTTAGATTTCTGTAATGGATTTGACTTGGTACTACATAACATTTTGAGCTAATTTTATATATTTAGTTTAATATTGTAGGATTAAAAAGTGACTGACAAGTCTCAAAATGTAATTGTAAATTAGGAAACATCATCAAGAAGGATCCAGTGGTGTCCCACAAGGACTGGTTCTTGAGCCCAAAGCTATTAACATTTTATTTATCAATGATGTGCAAGAAAACAAAATCACTGAAAGTTGGCAAATACCCCAAAAGTGTGAGAGTGTTAAATCGTGAAGAGGACAGAGTAAAAGTGGATATGACATTTTAAAAAATTGACAGAAGCCTCAGTCATACAAAATAAAATGTAAACATATCAATCTGCAGTCAATCCATGTGACACTAAGAGCATCACAATGTCAGAAGGTAAGTGGCTCCTTGTGTAGCCTGATACTTTGTGATCTGGAATTTGAATTGGGATTGCCAATACAGTTTGATAGGAAGTTTAGGTTTTTGCCTGAATCAAATACATTTAAAATCTAAATGAGGACCTACAGGGATGCCTAAAAGCAATTGTCACCGGGAAAATTTAAAGTATTTTATACAAACCTTTTATTGCAACAAGCATAAATAATAAGCAACTAATTGAGAAAGGGTTAAATGAACAAATTAGTAGCCAAATTACAACTGACTTCTAGTTTGATACATACGGAAAATATTATGCAGTTTATGAATTAAATTATACGAAGACTTATAGCAGATATTTTTAGAATTTATATTGGAAAAATTTATAACTCCAGTTAACATATTAACACCTGTCAAACAACTTACTCAAGAAGAGATGTCTAATTTCTTGATTTGATGGGATGGGGTGGAGAGCTTGGCAATACTAAATAACTCTAACTAATATACTTAAACTGTTAAAGTGAAATCTAAGTAACTAAGAGGATGAAAGGTCTGGTTATCACAATTTTTTAAGCTAACAGCTTAAGTTTCAATAGATGGATAAAATAGTTAAATAGAAAGCTGAAAAGATAGAAGCCAGAAGCTACTCCAAGTAACAGGGTTGATCCCTTTATTCCCTGTCTAGCATGGGTCAGTTTGGGTCCTCCTTTTCTATATAACTATGGGGAAATCACCCCAAACAAATTGCAGGGGTACATTTATTTTATTAATTGATGGATTCTAGCATATGTAATGCATATCCTACTTCCAAAATATTCTCCTATCCTCCCCTCTTATTATTTCTGGATCCTCTTGTGGGTTTTGCTATGTTCTTTTAGATGTCTGGGGCCCAAACTGGCAAGTCTCTAATGGGTTTTTGTCTGCTGAGCTGGGCAGCAGGTCAGAATACAGACTTCTGAATCTTTACATCACTGCTTATCAAACAAAGAGAGCTACCTGTGCCAACATATTGTGACAGGGTAAACTAGATGGGTATAGGAGAGTAGTGAAAGGGATATATATTAGCCCCGGGCTTAGTAAAGCCTTGTTTCCTGGGCTAGGTTATTAAGGACTATGCCATGATAATTGGTTCCAGGTGTCTCAATTAACAAACCTGCTGCACTGCTTACAAGCCTCCTTCTCAGGCAGGGTGAGGAAGCTGAAGGTAGACCAGAGGGGAGTAGAGCTGCTGGAGGACTAGTTGGAGAAGTTTTTGTTTGCAGTTTTGCCACAACATCCAAAAAGGTACAGAGGGAGTGAGAGAATGCTTACAAGCAAGGCAGTTAGGCCTTTTAGCTTGAAGGAGGACTTGATTTGTTGCAAGAACTGAGGAATGGAGTGGAGGTGGGGAAACCCCAACCCAAACAAGGAGAGGACCACAGAGACTGAGGCTTCAAATCAGGAGACTGAGATTTTCTCAGCCCTAGAAGGTGGTACAGGAACCATGGGGCCATACTTTGGCAACCCAGGGAAGATAGTAGCTTTCTGGACTCAGTTTGAAGGCTGCTGCTCATAGGGTCCCTGGGTTGGGGCTGAGGGCAGGACTGGGCCTCCTTTTTTTCCCAGTAGTGCAGTCCCACTAAGGGACTGTGGAAAAGGAAAGAAGTCCCTGTAAGAGGGACCAACTGGACTTTGCCAGCCCACAATTTAAATGCGCAGGAGCTCCAGGAGGCAGACCAGGCATCGCTGCGCCACAATATCTAATATTAGCTTATCTTCTAAGCTTCTACGCAACTTAGGAGTACTGCCTTAACTGTTTCGTACAAACTATATAGTTTCTTACACTGATCTGTAATGCACCTTGTTTTCCAGTTATTAATATAAAAATAGGTATGCTAACTTATGAACTTATGCTAAATATATAAAACCAGTCATTTATATTGACAGAATTTCTTAAACCTACAAAAATACATATATGATCTATAAATCAATACATATATGCAAGTCAAGCATAAGGGGCTACACCTGGTGTCTAGAAATGAGTGTCAGCTGACCTGACCAATTGAGACTACCCCAACTCACTATCATAATCATATCTTAAGGGTGTTATGTAAGGTATCAGATCCAAACTGGTAATATATGGGTCATTATTAGTGGGTGGTGTATGTACAGCTGATATTTTAGCTAAGGGAATGTGTTTCTGTTTATGTGAATGTGTTTCCAGGGTAAGTTAAGCAACGAGAGACAATGGAAATACATTGACATAAAAGTTTAAAGCTATCAAATTAGTATATGGGTAAACTAGTTATGGGGCTATTGCAATGTGGGAAAGAAGGCTGTAAAAATTAACGTAGTATCTGATCTCTGGAGGATGCAACAAACAGAGTGCCTCCCACCCATATCCACCACCCCAGAAAGAGGACTTACTGAATTTGAAAACCAAAAGTTAGAATTTGAGGATATAAGCAGACACCCTTGTTGACATCTTTGCTTGGGGAAGAGCAGAAAGCAAGCGCTTCCAGTTCTGTGTTGGATCTTGACTAAGGACTGCTCAGTCAGGCTGCCAGAATGTCTGCATTGAGAAAAGTACTTTGTACAAAACTTTGTCAGTTTTTAGTCTTTAGAAACACACAATTTACTTTTGTTTGTTCATAAGTGTCTCACTTCCTTCTACTAGATACCACTTAAATATCTGTTCTTACAAATTTAATCTAGTTTTATTACACAACCATCTCAGTACAGTGTTTCAAACTAAAGCGCAAAATCCTCAGCCAAACAGGCAAGTGCTATGTACTGTCTGTCTATCAAGATAACTGCTCCTCTTGAGGATTTGTGAACCCTAAAAGGAGACTGTTTTGGGAGACTCAGGGTGGAGGGGTTATTGATAATTCCCTGCAAAGAGTAACCATATTGGTGGAAAGCAGGGTGAAGTCCATGCTGTAAGCATTCTGCTGAAGTCAGGGTTGTGTGCCAAAGGCTATGTCTACACTAGCCGCTTAGTCCGGACTAATCTAGCCCATGTCTACAGTAGGCTTTGCCTGGTTCAAATTAAGAAATTTCTTAGTTCAAATTAGCTAAAGCTTATTTCAAACTTATAAGTTCACCTGGTTAGTCCAAGCTAAGCACCTAGGCCAAATTTTAAGTTCAAACTTGGTGTGATGTAGACATGAACTAAAAAAGTTCAAACTAAGCCATTAGCTTGAACTAGGATGCTTGGCTAGTTTGAACTAAAAAGCCACAGTTAGTCTGAACTAGCCTGAGCTTAGTTTGGACTAACCTCAGACTTTTTTTGGTCAGACTAGAAGTTCAAACTAAAAAAATAGAAGTAGACATAGCCCTAGTCATCACTTACTCTATGGCTATGTCCATACATACATCATTATTTCGAAATAACCCATTTCAAAATAAAGTCCTTATTTCGAAATAAGTTAATTCGAATTAACAGTTTAAGGGAAAGCCTGCTTTCGACATAGCCCTTGTTTCGAAATGGTTATTTCAAAACAAGGCCGTTCGGACATGTTGTTTCAAAACAATTGTTTCAAAACAATGGCGTTGTTTCAAAACAATGTGACTGAACACCATTGTTTTGGCAAAACAACGGCTATTTCGATTAGATGTGAAGTTTAACGGTTTTGAAATAACGGCTGTTAGTTCAAAACAATGGGTCCCGTTGTTTCGAAATAACAGTGCATCGTGTGGACATGCCGCTTCTTATTTTGAAACAACCTCTGTTGCTTTGAAATAGGAAGCCTGTGTGGACATACCCTATAACTCTTGGTGCATTTCTGCTATGCATCTTTGGCTATGTCTACATCAGCAATTTTAGTTTGGACTTGCTAGTCCAAACTAAAAAAGTCTGAGGTTAGTCCGAACTAACATCAGGCAAGTTTGGACTAACCACAGCTTTTTAGTTTGAACTAGCCGTGCATCCTAGTTTGAACTAACTTTTTAGTTAGAACTTTTTTAGTTAGAACTAAGCCTTAGTCTGTGTCTACATCATGCCTAGTGTGAACTTAAAGTTTGAACTAAGTGCTTAGTCCAAACTAACCAGGTGAATTTATTAGTTTGGATTAAGCGTTGCACTAAGAACTTCCTTAGCTTGAACTTGGCAAAGCCTAGTGTAGACATGGGCTAAATTAGTCCAGACTAAGCAACCTTAGTCTGGACTAAGTGGCTAGTGTAGACATAGCCTAAGACTTTTGGAGATGGGATGGGGAATGTTTGACTTTAGGAGTTTGAGAACTATTGAATGTCAATGGGGTTTAAGCTACTAAGTGACTGAAATGCTTTTGAAAATTTTCCCCTCATGTCCACAAAACACCATTCTGGTTTATAGTAAGTAAGTTTCTTCTTTCCATTATCATAGAGACCAGAGTGAATGACAGCTGAGCACAGGTCATTGTCCAGAGGTGTCTCAGGCACGAGGTTGGGGGTAAGTGGAAGGGAGCTCTTATTTAGGGTGACAAGATAGCAATTGCGAAAAATTTGGGATAGGAGGAAGGGGTAATAGGCACCTATATAAGAAAGTACTACCAGGATTGACTGTCCCTATAAAATCAGGACATCTGGTCACCATACTAGCATTTGTGGTGACTGTTCAATGGGTGAATTTAGCTGTCAGTTACACATAAGGAGGAAAAAGTCTCCTGAAACCTCTAGTCATGTGTGCCTGAATGCAGAAGAAAATGTAGGAGTTATGGGCACAAACAACTTAATTAGTTTTATGAGGGAGCTGGACAAATGTGGGTGGAATTGTATGACTGAGTTGCTAGAGATGGTAAGGATGCAGAATCAGCAGCGTTCTGGGCCCCTTTCGGTTTGTCTTATGTTCCTAAATCTCTTGCCTCAGTTGATCACTTGGCAAGAAGGGCTTCCTTTTCCCCATCTTCTCCCATGTGACTAGATTTTTGATCTCCTTCCTCTGAAGGATTGTGGCTGGAGATGGGACACTGGATAGGGCAGGCCAGTGCTTTAAGGTTGCACCAAAATCTTTCTCTGTCTCTGGGACTTGGCAAGCTGTTTCTTGTTCAACTTCCTGGTCTTACAGAGGCCTCAGGCATTGTTTCCCTCCTATCTCTGCCTGTGGCACATAAAAATTTAGTCTCTGTGGGCTGTGATTTTGGTGGCTTGTGAGTTGGAGGAGAAAAGCTTAGATCTTATCACTTCTGGTCTTAAACTCTGACTTGGTAAAACTTACTGTAAAGGAGTCTCTCATGAGTTACTCCCTTACTGATGCTGTTCAGGAGTGACTAAAAATACCATTTTCCTCAGTACAAAACCCATGTTCATGGGACGGTGCCCAGAACCTTTCTTCATGCTTATACATGTGTCCTAATGAAAGAATAAGTACATTTTTCCCTGTGATTCCCCACCACAACTCCACCCAAGACAAAAGGATACAAATTCACTGTTCATACATTTTCTCTCACTACATCATGAACTTTAGATGGTAATCTTTAAGAATGTCTCCAATCTCTTATTGCTAAATCTTATCTACTGAGTTGTTAGTGCTACTTTTTTTTTTTTTTTAAAGCAGAAATAGAGCTTTACAGACTGTGAGCTCAATATTTCTGCATGCCTGGGGTACTAACAGTGACTCTACACCATCCTATGGTTTTCCTCATTATCCAAGTATTTTTGGATGCTGGGTAAGTCCTTTGGTAGAGGTTCTCAAGAAGCCATTAATCCAACAGAAGCACTCTGGCCATGTCTCCTGTTTCTTGTGCCAAAGTTCATAGTGAGTGGTGCAATAGGATGAGCTGTTCTGGCTCTGTGGCATCTAGGAATTTTTCCCCACTCTGGGAATCCTCAGTCATTTGAGCACTGAGATTTATCACCTCTGTCCTTACAGCAGCTCATGGTGGTAGTTCTGTACCTGTTTGTCCTTTGATGGCATGCTATTTGGACCTGTTACGGCCACCATTCTGATGAGTAGAATAACAAGTTTGGAAGTAAATACCCCTTCTTACAGACTATGAATTCATTTTTGGAACCTCTGTCCAACTCAGTTGAGATTGTCAGCTTTCACAATTGATCCCACAGTCTTTTTTAATCACACAAGAAGAGCATTGACCTGACACAATTCAGCACACTTTAAATGAGGACCTAATTTCTGCCACAAATTTCTGGTGCTGTGTTGTTCTAGCCATTTTGGTGCTGTGATGCAAGATAGACATGGTGGGTAAAGTATTGGTATTTGAGCCAGAGATTTATCTTGTATGAATTGTTGCCCTCATTTAAGTATACTGTGTAAGAAAACATACTACATGTACAGTATGTAATTGTCCTATTTAATTATAAGTAAAACTCTGAATTTTTAGATTTACTGGTTTTTTTTAAATGTATGCAGTAAGTAATGCAGGATTTTTAAAAAAAAATACTATTGCAGCATTCCCTTGTCAGTAAGGATCTTGTTAGAGTAATACAAATGATTGATGTTCACTTCTTTTCTGATAAGCCAAAAAATTGATCATAGCATCATAAAAATGAAATAGCATTACGATATAGCAGCTTATACCAGTGACAAAAGTTGAATAAAAGCTAATGAATTGAGGGAAAAAGGCTTTTTAGTACTTACTTTAAGGTAAATACCATGATTTTATTGTGCACAATTAGATTATGTCTAACACAGCATCCTTTTTTTAAAGTAATTGATTTCCATGGACAGTTCTTGCTGTCATGTTTAATAGTTAAGAAAACATAGAAACAGCATTCAGGATATAGTCAATGGGATCTATAGCTTGTGTTTAAACACTGCTTAATTTTTCAGGGAATGTAACTATTTTTACATTTATAAAATTGCAAAATATACTTTTCTTAAGTAGTTTGCATTGACGTGCATTTGCTTTTGACAGTTCATTATGTAAAAGGTCATCCTGAGAGAACCTAATTTGTTAAACTTGTTTCTATAAAGTGTTTTCACTTCTTTGTTTTCACTGTTTATTTTTTTGTGTAGATTCTCTCCCCCCCCGCCTAGTATCACACCAGGTGAGTCAGATGTGTATGTGTTGGGGGCAGGGCCCAGGACCAATTGGCCTATGCTCCCCCCCCATGCTGGGAGGCTCTGTGTTCCCATCCCACCCCTGGGCCAAATGCTCATCCCCTGGGGATGGAATGGGCCAGCCCAGTGGCCAGACCTCATGCTCCCTTCCTGCCCCTTACCTTTGGTTTGCTGCTGAAGGCAGTGGGGTGGGGAAAGAGCAGGCCGCATGGCAGTGAGGGCTCAGTGGTGAAGGCCCCATGCTGCCTCACTGGTAATGGAGCAGGACAGGGCCTGTGGAATCGTGGGCCTTGGGACAGTTGCCCTGCTCACCCCCACAAAAGGATGGCCCTGGCTGGGGCAGGGAGAGATTTGCATTGAATCAGGAGAGCTACATTGATGGAGGTGTGGTCTAAACTTACCATGAAATTCGAAGGCAATTTAGCAAGCTACAAAGTGTAGCTTGAGTAACTCCTGTTGACTTTGTAACTTGTCTTCTAAGTGGTGTCTTCACTGCTTTGCACTGACAGGAAATGTGTTCCTGTCAACAGATGGCTATACCACGGGAGGGGTTGGGAGACTTCCAGTTTGATTGAGGCTGATGCTCAGCTGAATGCAAAAAATTGATTTTGTCCTATCAGCAGTGCTACTGGTAGTGTAGACATAGATTATACTAGCAGAGAATCTGGCCCACATTATTGTAAAATAGAACCCTACAGCAAATTCAGAAACAATACGCCAAACTTTTAAAAGATCTACATGATTATATGCTCTTTAGAAAATAGCAAATGTATGCAACCCAGGAGTGTTGCTGCCCCCCCCCAAAAAGGGCTCCAGGGCCCAATGTGGCCCCATCCACGGCCAGCAGGCAACCTGAAGCTGGCCCTGGCCCCATCCACAGCCAGCAGACGGGCTGGAGCTGGCTCCAGCCCAGATCTGGCTCCTGCCACTGCCAGCTGGATTTGGATAAGGAGCACAGCCAGGGCGATGCAGGGCCTGTACCCTGCAGGCCCAGCACCAGCAACGACTATGGTGCAATCTGCTTTTGCAGCTGCACATCTTCTAAATTCAATGAAAATTTCTCTGGTTTGTCATAATGGACACTAAACAGAGGCATAATAATTGGAGCCCTTCATGGATACAAAAATGTGGATCCAGATCCATTCTGCATCCTCATGCCAGGTTTTATATATATCTACCTATGCACCTGGATGCACTGTCAATCAGTGATTTCCTTGGCCAATACAATTTCTGACAGCACAAACTGCAAACAAGAAAAGAAATTGTGGACAGAGCCTGTATTGGGAATGAGCCAATCCAAGGCCAGCTGGGGACTGAGGTAGTGGAACCAAAGGCCAGCATGCTGACTAATCAGTCAGTCCAAGAGAATCTGATTGGCTAGCAGACTGCAAAGAGAGATGATCTGGGATTGGCTAGAGCACTTCCTTTGTCCCCTGTATGCTGCTGACCCAGATCATAGCAGGAGCTACAGCAATTGATTGCATCCTACGCAGATAAAAATAGGATCTGCATCTGAAGTCCAATCCACAACAATGGGTCTGTGGATATCTGCACATACATCTGTGGATACCTGCGGACCTGAAGCAGATATCTGCAGGTCTGCAAGGCTCTAATAATAGTACACTCACCTTTAAAGAAATGGAAAAAAAGATTAGCACCTCAACATAATCCCCAACCCCACAGAGTGGTAGAGTCTAAATGTCCTAAATGTCAGTTTGGCCCACTATTTGGGACCAATAGGCATTTGGTCTTTTTCCACCTTGGGCTGACTGCAAGTCTCACTTAGCAGCGTATTGGCCATATTGGAACATTCCAGTTTCTTGAAAGGGGTTCACTCAACTGGGGGTAGAGGTGATAAACGAGTATGATGAGTAAAAAGATTAAAAATCTACTGCTCTCCAACAGTCAGGGGCGGTGCTGGGGTGGGGAGGGACCCGGGGCACGGGCCCAGCCCCCATCCCCAGCCGGCCAGCCCCGCCCCCTGGCCAGGGATAGGGCCGGGGGGGCCGTGCCACCACAGGCAGGTAGGCCGTGGCCAGCCCGAGCCCGCACCGCCATGGCCGCGGTCAGGCCCCTGATCCCCGGCCAGGGACAGTGCTGCCATGGCTGTGGGCGGCTCACCGGGCCCCAGATCCCTGGCTGGGGATCTGGGGCCTGGCTGCCAGTGGCGGCGGCCCAGTTCCCAGCCAGGGATTGGGGTCTGGCTGCCCACAGGCATGGGGCCCGGCTGCCTGCGGCTGCTTCTGGCCTGGCCCGGCCACAGCCTAGCTGCCTGCGGCAGCACGGCCCCCTTGGCCCTATCCCTGGCCAGGGGGTGGGGCCTGCCAGGTGGCCAGCCCGGCCCTGGATCCCTGGCCGGGGACGGGGCCACCATGGCTGTGGCTGGCCAGGGATTGAGCCCCAGATCCCCAGCCCAATTGGGCCGGAGATCTGGGGCACTGGCATTGGGACCTGGGGCACGTGCCCCGGCGTGCCCAATGCCAGCAATGCCCCTGCCAACAGTCAAGGACTAAATGATTGTAAAAATAAATTAACATTTCATTTAAAAAAATTACAGGGTGAAAAATAAGTGAGATGTCTCAGGTAGAAAGAGAGGGTAAAAGTAAATTCACAAACATAAAGCTTCAATATTTAAATAGTTCACTTTGAAAGTTTGATGTTGTATACCGGGGCAGCCAAACTTATGGAACTCAAGAGCCACACAAGTTGATTATTAAAACTTCAAGAGCCACACTGAGGCATATAGCCATATACTTTTACCTACTAAACTGATTTGCTGACATTCTTCTGTGAACCACACTTTTTCATTAAAGAGCCGCATGCAGCTCCCAAGCCGCAGTTTGGCCACATCTGTTATGTACTCAGTGATTTGGGGGTTTTTTGGCTTAGTTTTTAATATTTTATATTGCAGAAACACTAAGGCTACGTTCACACACGGGGTTATTTCGATACAAGTTGTTTCGAAACAAGCACCCTGGGAGGAAGGTCAAATGTTGTTTTGGAACAAACTGTTCCAAAACATGTCCCCATGGGGTTGTTTCGAAACGGAAGGAGGTTTAAGCCATTTCAAAACACAGCTCCTATTTCGAAACAAGGGAAGCCCTTGTTTCAAAATGGGAGTACGTTGTGTGGACATGCTGTTTCTTATTTCAAAACAACCTGTGTTTCGAAATAAGGAGCCTGTGTGAACACACCCTAAGAGTTACATGGCTTAGATATGCTGATCAGGAAAGAGGAGACAAAGATGACCCGTAGGTCGTGGGCTTTAGGGCAAGGAGGCTATTGGTAGTAGAAGGCTGTGTCAGGGAAGACTTGAGTTCAGTTTTGGCCATGTTAACCTGATGACTTTCTGGCTAGGGCAGTGGTTCTCAACCACTGTTTGCTGGGACACGTTATTGTGTTACCACACAGTGGAGAGCGTGTTGCGGAAAGCCAGAGAAATTATTGGATTTGCCTGGGGGGATCTGATGTGTCCTGTAGGGTGATATGCCACCAAGTGTCTTGCAGCCTGCAAAAGGTTGAGAACCACTGGGCTAGAAGATGTCCAAGAGAAGCTGAGATGTGAGAATTTATTTTTTTAAAGATCCAGAACTGAAGGGAAATTTATGATTTAATATTAACTTAGTAAATAATGCATAGGAAATCTCTTATTCAGCATTCATTTTAAGTAGACTTTTTTTTAGACAGGAAAAATAAATGGAAATGTAAAGATTTGTACAGGAACTAGCTATTTCAGAGAAGGCTACATTTTGCTCCACTTTCATCATCTTAAGATGCATCTGTTTTACTAGGTCACTCTTCATGTGTAAGAACTGTCTTCTTTTACTGTATCATCATGCTTGATATATGGTTGAATGGAGGCAGTGATTCATTAAAACAAATTTCAATAGTGTCTGCCTGGCAGATAAGATTATTTTTCCTTTTGCATAAAATGTTGTAGTTTCTTTCAATTTTGTTATACCAACACATTGTATTAAATGGAACAGCGGTTGTATTATGTTGTCACTTTTGCATGTTGTTGTCACTTCTCCACTTTTTATGGTTTGTTTTATTATGCCACACTTTCTATGTAATATAATTTTCTACTGCAGATGTTCATACTAGATGTATATCTTTATGTGCAATGTATTCCTCTGTTATGGAAACCTAAAACATCAGACCTTGCCAACTATAAAATAAACTATTGGAAGAACGTGATCTAGTTGCTTTAGTTTGTATACAAATGTAACTGATGCTATCTTAGATTAGTGCAGCTAACTGTTAGAATGGAAAATATGTAATATCAGCATTTGAAAATTGGACTCTGAATGTTTTTTAAAAAGGAGATGATTTTTCCCATGAGAAAAATTGGTTTTTAGGGTGCCCAATCCATTCATCTGGGAATATCAGTGTCCAAAAATTGCTCAGGAGGTCATTGGCTTTTCTTACCCTAAATGAAAATTTTATTCTAATCTAGTATAATTTTCTTGCCCTGAACTATATCTGTAATGGCTTTGTGCGTGTCTGTGTATGTTCATTGTCTAGAGTACAACACAAATGGCAGTGCAGCAGGAACCTTTTCTTCTATCATATTATGCCGTCTATCCAAAGCTAAGGTCTATTAACAGTTGACAGTATGGTGCTACTTCTCTAAAGTTATTCTGAAATAAACTAGTTGACACTTTACAGATATAAAACTTTCATGTTTTTCATCAGCTAACTGTTGTATATAATTCAAAGGCTAATAGATTATGGCTATCTCACAAAAAGTTTTGTTCTTTGGAGTAGGGATGCACACAGGATGCAGAGATGTACACAGGAATAAAAAACAGGGGAGCTGGTCCTCCCTACCCCACCCTTGGAAGAGGTCTGTGCTGTGCCCCTGCTGATTGGGGAAGCATGTGCCCCTGGTTAGGTGACATTTTCAAGGGGACCCTGACATTTATGATAGAATCTGTTTTTTGAAGATCCTATTCTCCTTGAAATTAGTGAGCTGGCTATGCTTTATTCTTGACCTAGATGAATAATTTCAGGGAGAGCATCTGTCCAAGTAATAGTTACTATATCAAACATTCAAATGTTTGTAAATTTTTTGGCCCTGGGTTACTCAAAGAATTATACAAAGGTTCTCATTTTTGATAAATTAGTCCTCCCTTTGTTTTCTCCAATGCCACATGAATGTCTGTCATAACAATCCATTCCCATGTACCCCAAGTTTCAGAGAAATCAAGCTTTACAGTAGGGTATATGGGTGTGGGGAGAAAAAGCAATGTTTTAGTCCTTTACTGCATGGTTCAAAAAAATTCCAAAAACTTTTTATACACATCGTTGGGCCATGGAAGTAGCCAGCATGAACCACCTTCTCTACACGATTACAGGAATGCACAAAAGCTTCATAAACAGACTATTTATCCCGTGTTAATTAATATTTCAGTTGAACAATCCAGAAAGACCACACTTGTACAAATTTGACATTACATTTTGTGTTTTGATTGGGGGGGGGGAGATAGATGTTTCAAACATTTCAAAGGACAATTTTAATTGATTAGAACTCATATTTTTAAAAAATCTTAACCTGAGTAAAGTTTGGATTTTACGTGCTATAAATTTCAGGCATACACAAATAGGTGTTTGAACTCCCATTTTAAGTGCAAACCAGAATGTAAACTTTGTCATTCTTAGCACTCTTCATCTATCATATTGGTATAATATGAGAGTTGCCCTGATTTTGCTAAATTCTCTATTCATCATTCTTAATTGTATTTACTATTTCATGCAAGCTGTTTTTTTGTGGTTTACCACCAACAAATCAAACTGAAAAGTGTCAGGTTATGTCAGTTAAGATCTGAAGAAGACATAGGTAGTAAAAGTCAATTCCAGGTGCACCTGCCAGTTAGAAAATGACAGGAGGTTATTTCACATTACTAAGCTTCCTGAAGAAAACTGGTCACTTTAAAAGGACAGCAAAATAATGATACCCTAGCCAAACTGCTGATTAGAAGGCTGATCTTCCTGAGATTTTGGCTGGAAAGAATGTCCATATGAGAGAGTTGTGAACTCTTAGTCCATGTGGGCAATGTGTAGGGTTGGTTAAGATGCCTTCAGTCCTTTCTAACTTCTCTGAGCAGCCTTGGAAGTAGATTAACTGACAGATATTCTCTGATTTGAGACACACATCCATAACTGATAAAGGAAATGACTAACGATAGACTAAGAGCTTGTCTACACTTAAAATGCTGCCATGATTTACCCGTACTGCTGTAGGACTTCAGTGAAGATGCTACCTATGCCAATGGGAGGGATTCTCCCCCATTGGCACAGATAATCCACCTCCCTGAGAGGCAGTAGCTAGGTCAATGGGAGAAGTCTATCATCAACCTTCTGTTTACATTGGGGGTCATGTTGCTTTTAACTGTGTTGTTTGTGCATACACTCCTTAGCAAAAGTTAAATCAACCTCATTTCCTAGTATAGACCAGTCCTGATTCTTTTATGACAGTAATTAAGTTTTCACTTTTATTTTATTTGGGGGGGGGGTGTTTGCTTGCTTGTTTGTTTGTTTGTTTTTACCACAGGAAACTTCCAGCTCTCTCAAACTGACCAATGTTGAATAGTTTAAGCTTCACAACTTCAGGGACTAAAATCTAGGAACTTAGTGGCTGTGTTCACGCAGCACTCTTATTTCGAAACAACAGAGGTTGTTTCGAAATAAGAAATACCCTGTTCACATGATGCACGGTTGTTTCAAAACAACGGCATCCGTTGTTTTGAAACAACGGCGTTGTTTTGAAACAACTTAAACCCCATGTGGGGATGACAACGTTGTTTCGAAATGATTGTTTCAAAACAATGCCGTCTGAACATGTTGTTTCAAAACAACAGTGACTTGTTTCAAAATAAGTGTTGCCTGAAACTGCTATTTCGCTTTGAGCTTTTTTCCTTAATTCGAATTAACAAACTGTTAATTCGAATTAAGTTATTTCAAAATAAGGCATTATTTCGATACAAGTTGTTTTGACACAACTTGTATTGAAATAATGCCTGTGTGTAAACACAGCCAGCTAGTTAGTTTTCTTTGTTTGGATTCTTGCTTTTGTGACTTGAATTCAGTGTTTCAATCTGCTGTTTAGGGATTTATGTACACAGCTGAGTGATTATACATCAGTTCCTTGATCAGGGAAGGTCACCCGTGTTATGACAGGCATAAGTTTAAAACTATCTGTTTCATTAGTGTCTATTATACTTATAGGGAGTGGACCACATACATGAGCCTGATGTGACTATGCAACTGATGGATTTAAATAGAGGCAACAATCAGCACTAGAATTTAGTTAGCAAAATGCCACCCAGTGAGTCTTCATTTTAATGTAAAATGTACTTTCACAGAAGGAAGGGGGAAAAAAAACCCTCAAATTTCTTCTTTTAAGGAGGCTTCCTAAAGGTACTGGGAGGGGAAAAAAATAGAATGGGCTGCAACGTTTGTAAGGCTGTCTGGAGAGTAGAACACAGTGATTCATTAATGTGAGTGGTGTTTTTTCTGCATTATAGTGAAAAAGTTGCTTTCAGGTTTTTGTAACTATTTAATATGGGTTACATAGTCTCTGGAAAATTTACTTTGTGGGACAATAAATCTCTAGGGCTTACCATCTTTTCCATGCATGCAAACTGTCCCTATTTAGTCTCCTTCCTATTAATTTGTTGAAAATACTCATAGAAGTCTTTTCACTGAAGCTTCTGTTGCTAGTTTTAAATAGATGATAGAAAAAGGCAGGGATCTGTGGACTTTGTTAGAAAAGAAAATTTCAAATGGAAAGCTCCAAATGTTAGCAGTAAACCGGAGTTCCTCTTTAGTGTTAGCACTCCAACAGACAACTACAGACATTAATTCAGCTTCAGATCTGCTGAAATGACAAAAATAGTGCTGCAAGGGATTTTCTCTCTAAGGCTGTGTTCACACACACAGGGTTATTTCGAAACAAGTTGCGTCGAAACAACTTGTTTTGAAATAACATACTTCGAATTAACAAAATGTTATTTCGAAATAAGAAAAAAAAAGCAGGAAACGAAATAGCAGGTTCACACTGTGAACCTGCTATTTCGCTTCCTCAGGGGGCTGCAGGCACCAGCGGGCTGCAGCGCTGCCCAGCGCTGCTCCCCACCCGTGCCTGCAAAGGGGAGCTGCAGGCACTGGTGGGGTTCAGCGCTGCACAGCGCTGCTCCCCCCCGGTGCCTGCAGAGCCAGGCTGCAGGCACCGGTGGGCTTCAGCACAGCCCAGCGCTGCTCCCCGCTGGCTTAAAAAGTGCTGAGTGTTCCCTGGCCAGGGTGCTGAGGGGGCAGCCCTTGACCTGTTGTTTCGGAACGTCTTCTTCCGAAACATGTTCACACGAGTTGTTTCGAAACACTTGTTTCGAAACAAGGTTGTTTCGCCCACAAGTGGGGTTTAACTTGTTTCAAAACAACAGTTGTTTGGGAAAAAATGGGTTTTTTTGTTTCGAAACAACGAGGTTGTTTCGAAACAAAAGTGCTGTGTGAACACAGCCTAAGAGTGAGAAATCAAGATAGAGATGGTGTTCTTTTTAAAAGTAGATGTGTACTGTTTTACCTCTCAAGATTGTAGGAATTTGACACTACTGCCCATGCTATAGATTTTTTTTGAAGAATTTATCTGAGACTTTAATTACAGTACAGTGTTTTCTACAATAAAAGAAGGCTTCAATATCTTGCATTCAGACAAGGATCTTTTTAAAATATTCACACTTGTTCTAGGTCTTGCAAATGACCATGGTGGAGGAAGTAATGGTTTTTAAACACATTGGTTAAGTCAACTGCTTTTTTATATCATGTTGCACAGATGGAATATGCTTTGTTCACAAGTGATAGGGAAGCACGTATGTACAGTTCCTTAGTGCTTGCATTTTATTCCTTTGGGATATACTGTTTGGAGAGGCTGCAATTAGAATATTTGTCTAAGAAAAAAAATTGCTCTTGGGGATGAGCAGAGACAATTGAACTCCCTTCACTTGGAAGCACAGTGGGCTGCTCTCCTAAGGTGAGCAAAAGGCAGAACTTCCATAAAGTTCAGTCTTTCTCCAGAGGTCTTTTGCAACAGCCCTGCACTACAATGCTCCCTACTCAGGACTACAGGGAAAAAAAAAAAAAAAAAAAGAGCCTAGGCAAAAAAAGAAAGGCAGATGAAAAGGTTCCTATTAACAACCACTCTGACTTTATCAGATCAGTCTCTTTCAAAGGGATTATGCCAATCTTCCAGTCTCATTATGAAAGCTGGAATTCTCTTCAACCATTTTCCTTCCTTTTCCCCAAGGAGTTCAAATCTGCAGGACTCTTGGGTGGAGGAAAGGAATAGAAAATGAGTGAAATACTTATTTTTTCACACTTTGTAGGCAACCCTAGTAGAAGCAGCACTGTACCTTTTGCCCAGAGGACTGTTTTTCTTTGGGATTCTGATGCACAGTGTTGTGGTGGAATGTGGTGACTAATAGTGAGTCCATGTTTGCAAGTACTAAGCTAGCTAATAGACAAGAATAGCTGCTTTTTTCCATGTTGTCACTGTACTGCTTTATTTGAAGAAGAAATTTGCAACAGGACTTCCTCCAAAACAAGAATAAATTCACCTCTTACAAATACTGTCATTAGCAACAGTTCCATAAAGGTTGTTTTTTTTCTTTAAAATGCTTTGCTTAATTTAATGCCCATTTTATTATAAAGTCCTCTGAACAAAAGGCTTAATTTCATCCCAAACTCTTGAAAATTATTATGAAAATGGTAAAAACCTTCTTAACACCTATAGATTCTGTGCATGGAATCTAAATTTTGCCCTTAAGCATTTGGTTCATGAGAGGTAGATTTACTTTCTCAGCACCACCTCTGCTCTCTTCTTAGATTTCTTAAGGATGAAATTTAAGATAAGATAATAGAGCTCAAAGTCGAATTACTTCTGTCAGAATTAACTTGGTGAATATGACTCCACAGCATCTAGTGGTGTATGCCAGTGGCACCCAGAATAAAAAAGCACTTCTACTGAAAAAATGTACTTCTGAGAAAAGGCAGCTGATGCACAAATACAGCAAGAGACATGTACTTAGCCAACCCTTGATCTAGCTCAGAAAATGCTTCCCAGGCTTCTGGGTCCACAGAATTTGGAAGTGATATGGACTCAAAGGGCTGTACTCAAGGAATATCCTATGAGAAAAACTTAAGACTTTGCCCCTGCACCGTCTTCTGTGATAGATGACAATCCGGTCCATGAACTACAACTGTGCGAGGCTAACATGAGCAATACTGATGATGCTCTGGTGCAAGTGTGGCATGTTTTATCCTTGCTTTTAAATAAGGGTGATGTTTTCAAAAGCATTGACCTAACTCTGCTGCCAAGTGAAGTCAGAGGTAAAATTCCAAATAACTTCAATGGGAGGAAGTTGATCAGCACTGTGCACCATTGAAAATACCGTTTGAAATGTCTTGCTTACATTTGTTCCATTAGATAACTTCTAGAAAGAATGTAGGCAACGTAATTTGGTCAATTTAATGTTGTCGGAACCTTATAATTAACTTTGCTGCTTCCTGTCTGATTTTTAACTCTACATCCTTATTGAGATTGTATATTTGGCCCTCTCTGTCCCATCACTATGAGTATTATCGGTTCACTTCTGTCAGTCCTACAAGCACAAAAC
The DNA here is from genome assembly GCA_007922195.1 of Podocnemis expansa. NCBI lineage: Eukaryota > Metazoa > Chordata > Testudines > Podocnemididae > Podocnemis > Podocnemis expansa. Next base: position 4,358,572 of record ML682018.1, on the reverse strand, counting down.
AGACATTAAAATCAATGGGGAGTCTGTGTGCAGCATGATTACAGGATTGACCCACAGTCTGTTTGGATGGATTCTTCAGCATGAAAGACATTATATAAAAATTATACAATGAGTAAAAACACTGCAGCTTGACTTCTGACTGTTTGGGGGGGGGGGTTGTTTGTTTTTTTTTTGTTTGTTTGTTTGTTTTTAAGAAAAGCAACTGTTTCACAAACACAATTTGTCAGTAAAATTTCCCAGTAGCTTAATTCACATACTGTGAGGGCACTTTGAAACTTTATTCTTAGTTTAGAGAGAATACTGGGTCCACTAGTATTCTCTAATCACCCAGTACCTGCAATATTGCATATATTTAAATTGGGGGAATTTCCCTGGAAATGCTCATAATCCTAGTTTTAGAGTTAAGATTTAAGTGTGCAAGGAGACTGTAATTTTGCTGATTATAAAGCTGTGTTTCTGAGGGGTGAGGTGGTTATATTTGGAAATGGGTATTATTCAGGTGCACGGAAGTAAATATGTAAATAAATTAGACTGAAAACCATGTAAACTTGGTCCAGTGTTGAAAACTGAAGCTTACTTTCAAATTACTTCACCCTGTGAACTTTCAAAAGTAATTGTACTGTTCTGTCTTGTTTGAAAACTAACACTGATTTGGGGGGGGGGTTGGTTTTGGTTTGTTTGGTTTTGGTTTTTAAATTTCAATCTTTTATTCACTTTGTTTTCTCTGGATATTCCATGCACTCCATCAGCTGAATAAATGAAGTAATTCACAATCCTACTGGCTTTTACTCTTAACGGCTTTGGGGGACCTTGTCATTCCCTGTAGCCTTCTCTCAGGCCCAGATGTGTGGCTCTGAAATCACTTGGCTGGTAATTAGGTATTTATCAGATTGTTCCTGGAAAGGGATGAGGCAGTTATCTGACACAATTATCTTTGAAAATTGAATCACCCTTTTCTAGTCCTGCTGAGGACATTCAAAGGTGCTGTGAATGTTTAAAGCTAAATGCCTTTGAAAAACCCTTGCCATTTTTATATCCTATATAACAGGAGTCAAAATGCAGTCAAAGGGGATTTTTAACCTTTCAGCAACTGGACTGTCTTCTGTATAGTTCTATGGTGATGTTCCTTTATTGATGTGGCTCTGAGTTTAGAAATACTTTTACCTATAAACACAACTTTTTCTAATGTCCACGAGCTAGTAAGTTTCTAATAGTGACAGGGATTCTTAAGAATAATTCCAGAATGTAAACTTAAGGTTTTTGTCTCTACTTGGAGATTTTTCATGAATTGATAGGTGATAGTGTTTGAGGTTTTTGCCTCTGTGATAGGTCAGACTGGACTGTTTCTGGAGAGTTCTAGAAAGCCAATATGTCTGCTCCAGGATCAACAAGTCTCTTTTCCCTGAAGGCTAGCAGTGGGTACTGTAGGTTAATTAGCACACCTGGTGCTAATTAAGGCCCCACCCAGGGCTTATTAAAAAGCCTTGCCCACAGAGAAAGGGGGTAGCTGGAGTTTGAGAGTGAGGAGAGGTGTGGAAGTGTGTGAGAGGATGCAAGGTGTAGCTGGAAGGCAGACAGATCTGGAAAAGAAGCAGAGTGCTGCTCAGGAAGGGCCCCACACAAGTACAGACACTGGGGGGAAGGAAAAGCCTCTGCCTTGAAGGTGGGCAAAGGACCTTTTCCAGGCTTGGATCCCTGAGGGAAACAGACCCACTGATAAAGGGAAGTGCAGGACCCACCAAGGTAGAGGAACTTTGTCACATTAATTTTGTCTGGTTTTGTCCCAGTTTTTACATTCTCTATAAGGTAATCTTGTTTTCTTTCCAAGAAACCTTAGCTAAGACTTTCAAAAGTGAGTGGTGATTTTGGATATCTGTTTTTGAATCCCCATTTAAACACACCTGAAAAGTTTTGTATGAGGCACATCCAGCCCAGTACATAAGGAATGCTCATTAAAAAGTGAAGGTCTCATCTGACCACATTGCAGTTAACATAAGTTAATAAATAACTTAAATTGGTAGGTTTCAAGTTTTCAGTGGCTTATGCTGAAATGGGACTACAGATTTGTAATGAGGGGTATGTTCTCCAAAAATACATCTATCAACAGGATTCAAATCGTGTGACTCATAGATTCTAGTCAGAAGGGACCAATATGATCATCTACTCTGACCTCCTGCACGTGCATGCAGACCTATGGCACTTAAACAGAAGACATGTGATTTTCAAAATAGCTTATCTGGTCAAAAACAATGGTTTTCTTATTACTTATATAAACTCATTGCTAATGAAATGAGAGGAAGGAATTGTTTTGTATGGAAGCATTAAGATAGTGTTTGTTATCCCCTTCTAACAGTATTATAAACTCCATTGTGAAGGAGACTGGTTAGTCATTTTATTGTCTTCAAGCTTGGAAAAAGCTTGTAGTAGAATGGAAGAAATAACACTGGTGGTGTTGAAAACTTCTTGCTTTCTGCCAGGTGCTAAGCAGACAAGTTTTAGTACTTGATGTTTAACTGCACTGCACATTTGGTTAAGTGTCAGAGAATTTAAAACAAGCTAGCTTAGTACAGTCTAGCTACCAGGTGTTAAAGTTTGGCAAAGATACAAGGAATTGGAAACATGATCTTGTAATGGAAAAAAGCCAGGCAACCTTAACAATAAGTGGTGATACCAGCTCTGCATATAATAAATACAGGCACTTTTGTCATTTGTTCATAGAATCTATGGTCCTCCAGATTAGTTACTAAACTGATTGGTGCCTTTTGTGTCAGTGTCTAAATTGCCTCCTCCCTTATTCAACTGGAGGGGTAACATTTGCCAGAGGAGCTCTTCTGTTGACTGAAATGGGGTAACTTTGTGAAATAAGGAGTGCCTTGTCCATGGGAGCTGTGTGGAAGCCATCCCCTCTATTCCTGTAGGTTGAATGTTCAAATAGAATTGTGGATCACAGTCAGGAGTAAGAGAGGTGGAAGAGGGAATTATCTTCCTCCTCTGAGCAAAAATCACAAGAGTAATTTTCTTCCCCAGGTGAGCTTCATTAAACTAAAGAAAATAGAATTGTTCCTAAATCCTCTCCTCTGCTACTGCACTGTAGATCTTCTGCTTAGGACCTCTCCTGGTTGACTTCATGCTAGGCTTTTAAAGAAACAATACATCTTAATATCTTCTCTCCTCCTTTCCCCACTTTTTCCTGTGTAAGCATTCTTTAGCAAGAATTAATATGTAACAATAAATTATAGATTCAGACAGTGTCTCCCCCCATCATCTTCTGTACTTGAGTAGGTCTTTGTTCAATTGATTTACTTAGAGAGTCTTGCAATATATCCTTGGCCTCTTGTGGGTATCATGTTTAAATAGCCAATAAAAACTGCTCTATTATTTAGAGAAAAATGATAGCCTTCTGTGAAAATATTTTGCATGTTAGAAGTAGGTGTAGCACTCCAGATAGGTTAGTTGATCTCATCATAGGACCTGATGAATCTATGCTGATAATTTACAATACTGCATGGCATAATTTAAAACTATTCAATTTGCAAATGCTGTTCAAAAACCAGATTTTTATTGGCACTTTCTCATGTTTTGAATTAGACACACAATGTGTCTTGAATCTAGCTAGCTTAGGTACTGAAGTAGTGAAGTAACAACAATATGGGCTCAGTACAGGTTGTATAAGCCTGCCCAGAGCCTGGATAACTATTCAGGTGACTATTCTTCACTGAGGCCTGCTCAGCCACGGCTTCACTGTTCTGATACCTGAGTTACCTAGTTAGCTAAGATATGTCACGTGCTATCATTGCATACCCTAAGTGAGTCGTTAACAGAGGTTTATGGGTCAACTAAGGGAACAAATCTTCCAAAGATGGAAGCAACCCACCTGATCAAATGAAGTCACACAAACTATGTTTAATTTACACAGAGGAATTGCACCATCAGGACATTGGGAAGAGCTTTCTAAAGATAAAAATGGATGGCGTTCCATTGCTATCTTGTAGTTTAAGAGAACTTGCTTAGTTTCCAGGGTGAAACATAATCCATATATATATTCTTAGATTCTAACTGGAATGTACCTACAAGGATCCTTATCCTAGTTGTGAAAACGGAAACTATTTTCAATGTAATTTTGTAAAGTGATTTTCAACAGGAGAAATATGTTGTAAGATCTAAGTGCTGAGATTGTGGCCCCACCCACAGGACACTTGGATCAGATCCTCAGCTGGTGTAAAAATCAATGTATCTGCCTTCATATCAATGAAATTGTATCACCTTACCTCAGCTGATGATCTCAGGGAATGTTCTTTTTCAAAACTATACTGACCTTGTAATATACCTACCCCTGAAGAGAGAACTGAGTCAAATGCACAGCAATGCTTTCTTCTCTGTTTGCTGGAATTCTAAAACAAATCAAGTCTCTTCAAGGCTAGGCTTATGTTTAAAATAGCAGAGTAAAGTAGCATAGCATAGCTGTTCATTTCAGTGACATAACTTTAAAGATAGCACTGTACAGGAAGAATAAGTACAGAAATAGTATCAGTTTAAACTCAGTTGACCAGACATCCAGAGTCCCGCTAATATTCATCAGAATGATGAAATGAAATGATTGAAAGTCAGGTAAGCACCACTGGACATTATCAGGTTTAATTTTGCTTCTCTCTTGTTCCCTATTCCCCCTCCTCCTCCCCTGGGAGGTAAATATGAATTGCTACTCTAAGGACTAGTTCCACTGCTGTTGTATCTCCATTGGCTTCAATGGAATTATACCAATTTATACAATGTGAGGCTCTGGCTTTTTGGAGCTAAAATAGGCAGCAAATCAAAACTGGCTCTTATCTCTGTAGATAAGGTTGATGGCATTATGAAGCAGCTTATTTGCCAAAGTTCACAGCTCATATGCAGAAAGGTTACATTTGCTTTTATGACTCTTATGAGTCCCTTAATTTCCTTATCTTTTGAAGCCCTCTCTCTATTTAGCCTGCTGTGAAAGGACATATTTTAGTCTCTTGAAAAGCTGGTTGCTACCTCTCAAGCAGAATAAAGTGACATAACCGTAGAAAGGATAAAAAGTAACTAGGGTAAACAGTTGGTTTTTGTCCTGCTGTTGTTGCCTCTACAGTTGCATGGCACATTAGCCATAAGGATAAATAGCCCTATCTTTAAGGAAGATTCTAATCATTTTTCTCAGCATTTACTTCAGTGCTTCTTCCCCCTCTGGTTTGTGCAGTTTAATTTGTCATTGATTCTTTAATGATTATAATGCAGTAGACGAAGCAGTGTTTATCTTCATCATGCCCTGTGGGTTACACATGGGGCTTAACTTCTCACTCATACTTGTGTAAATTAGCAGTAATTTCATGGAAGACAATGGAGTTACACTGTTGTAAATGAAAGGTGAGTGAAGACCATTAGACTGACTCTTTAATGTTTTTGTTGTTGTTCTATCATCCTTATGACTTAATATAGTCACTGAGTGTCAATCATCCTCCTTCATCATTGATTCATATTTTGGTCATGTGAAGGGTAAATTCATTTGAGGTGTCCTAAATGCAATACTTAGCTCAAATAGGTGGTCATTATTATTAAATAACTGATACTATGTATTTGGATATTCATTTCATTATATCAAGAGAGAGCTGAGACACGAGATATAAAAGGCCTTCAGATGCTTCCAAAATGCACAGAATACAAATAAACTGAGATGGTGTACAAAAATATCTTTAAGCTCTAAATTGAGAACTCCTCTGATCTCAGTGCTATTGTGATTTTCCACTAAACTTGACCAGTTACTGAACTGCTGTAAAACAACAAAGAATTGTTCTTCATCTTATCTCTGCTGAATTAAAGCTGGGTCTGAGAACTCAGCATGCTGATACAGATAAGCAAGGATTGCTCCTCTTCCCCCACATTCTAGAAGTTTTTAATATTTCAAAAGAAACCACTACATCCTAGAAAACAGATGTTTCCCTGTTTAAGATATTAAGAACAATTTCTGCTACACAGCATTTGGTTTTAAAACCCTGAAGCCAGTGCAGCATAACTTGGTTTAGTTGTAAGCCAAATTCATCAAAGTTTTTCATACAATCAGTAGAACTTTTCAAGTTAGGGTAATCTGATTTCAACATGAAAATTTGCTGTTCTGCCTGTGTTCTGCAGTCTATTGAAATCTGAAACCAAAAAGAGACTGGGGGAGATTTCTTATGATCATGGAATGAATCCAAACTTCTGAGTTTCTCAGACAGCTCTGCTTTCAATATCCTGTTCCTACAAGAGGAAAGAAATGTCAGTGATGCCTTAGGGGAAAAGGTTGAGGGGGTTTGAATCACCAGAAGTTAAAGAAGCTGGGGAGCAGGAACAACCCATCTAGAAGGCAAGGGTAGCCAACACAGCAGAGGAGTGTGAGTGAAAATAGAGGCAGGAAGCTTCCAGAAAAGAATGGTTCAGGAAATAGGGATACTTTTCACTCAGACTCAACTTGATATCTAGTATCTTTTTCCTCCATGCAGCAGTTTCTTCCCCTGAGATATGCACACCAATTTCCATTGACTTCATAACTGTGCCTGTCTGAGGACAGCAAAGCTATGCCTACACTAGCAAATTAGTCTGGATTAAGGAGCCTTAATCTGGGCTAATTTGATCCCTCTCTATGCTAGGCTTTGCCTAGTTCAACCTAAAAAAAAAATGTCATTTGAACTGAATAGTTCAAAGGGTTAGTTTGAACTTAAATCAAAATTTAGTTTGAACTAGCATCATGTAGTCATGCAAGTTTGAACTAAGCTGTTAGGTCAAACTAACTGTGGTATTTTTTAGTTTGAACTAACTTTTTAGTTTGAACTGAAAAAAATGTGGTTAGTCAGAACTAAAAAGTTCCAGTTAGTTCAAAGTACCTTGTCGTTAGTTCGAACTAACTTTGAACTGCTTAGTTCAGACTAAGCAAGTCTGAACTAAGCAGTTAGATGTAGACGTAGCCATTGATTCCTATACCTAACAAACCCCTGAATTGTCTAATAAAACTCAGATAGCCATATAGCCATAAAATATCACTACAGTAGACACAAGGTTTTGCTGCAAACAAGTAAAAACTGCTGCTTCTGAGCAACATTTCTCCTGGGAACAATTTCCATACTGGGAATTATCATCACTCCCAATAACAGCAGCAGTCACTTAAGAGCAACATAGCAAAAGGGCATTGATGTTGCTACTAATGAGCCTCTAGTATATTTGTTTTCGGACCTTCCAAGGAAGTTGGTCTTAGCTGGGGTCCTACAGTTCATTTTGTTGTGTGCTGTTGCATCCAAGTACCAATGCAGTCATGTGAATCTGAAATGTAACCACACTTGATAATAGAGAAACGACACCCTAAATAAATGTGGAATACTTTCTGTAAGGAACAGATGGCCACATATATGTAGAGCCCTGCAAATCCACGGGTATCCGCTGCAGATCCGCGGGTATCTGCGTCCGCAGGTGCGGGTGCGGGTAACTTCAGACCCATTGCTGCAGATCGACTCATGGATGCAGCTTCTATTGTTACCTTATCACACTGCGATCCATTGCTGAAACTGCTGCACTGTCTGTGTCAGCAGAACCAGGAAGTGCTCTGGCCAATCCTAGATTGTGATGCCAGCCAATCAGAGTCTCAAGGTGGGACTTGGAGCCTCACTGCTGGCCTTTGATTGGCTCATTCCCCTGCTCACTTCTTCCTTTTCTTGCTTCCAGTTGGCAAGCCATTGCTGTCAATCAGAGATTTCAGAGACGGGCAAAGAAATCTGATTGATAGCACAGCATGCGAACAACAAACAAGAAAGGAAAAAGTGGCTGGGTCCCATGTGGGGAATGAACCAAAGGCTGAATAGTTGTGTGTGAGCCCAAGCTCAGTTGCAGCTGCGGTTAGATGCAGCTAAATCCTGGCATGCATATTTTGGATCGGATTAATGTTATCACTGAGCGGATGCAGATCGGATGCGGTTCCACATTTTTGTATCTGTGCAGGGCTCTACATACGTGGTAGGATCCCCCCAAACTTGTGACTGAGGCTCTGATCTTCCCTTTATAGAGTGGAATGCATTGTTGTGGAAGATCATAGAATCATAGGGTTGGAAGGGACCCCACGAGGTCATCTAGTCCAACCCCCTGCCAAAAAAAAGCAGGACCACTCCCATTAGATCATCCCAGTCAGTGTTTTGTCCAGCTGGGACTTGAACACCTCCAGAGATGGAGATTCCACCACCTCCCTAGGCAACTTATTCCAATGCTTCACCACTCGCCTAGTAAGGAAGTTTTTCCTAATATCCAGCCTGGACCGCCCCAGCTGTAACTTGAAACCATTGCTTCTCGTTCTGCCCTCTGTTACTACCGAGAACAGTCGAGCTCCCTCCTCCTTGGAGCAACCCTTCAAGTAGTTGAAGGTTGCTATCAAATCCCCCCTCAGTCTTCTCTTCTGCAGGCTAAATAAGCCTAGTTCCTTCAGTCTCTCTTCATAGGGCTTGTGCTCCAGCCCTTTGATCATTTTGGTTGCCCTCCTCTGGACTCTCTCTAATTTGTCCATGTCCTTTTTGTAGTGGGGAGCCCAAAACTGGACACAGTATTCCAGATGTGGCCTCACTAGTGCAGAATAGAGGGGAATGATCACATCCCTCGATCTGCTGGTAACACTTCTTCTGATGCAGCCCAGTATGCCATTGGCCTTTTTGGCAGCAAGAGCACACTGCTGACTCATATCCAGCTTCCCATCCACCATGACTCCCAGGTCCTTTTCTCCAGTGCTGCTATTTAGCTGATCACTCCCCAGCCTGTAGCAGTACATGGGGTTTTTTCGTCCCAAGTGCAGGATTTTACACTTATCCTTGTTGAACCTCATGAGATTCCTCTTGGCCCACTGCTCCAGTTTGTCTAGGTCTCCCTGAATCCTGTCTCTGCCCTCTAGGGTGTCTACCGTTCCCCCCAGTTTGGTATCATCTGCAAACTTACTAAGTGTGCAATCTATCCCATCATCCAGATCATTAATGAAAACATTGAACAGAACTGGATGTAGGAACCAAAAGCCAACTTTGTAAATGGTTTTACATAGGGGTGCAATAGCACTGTAGAGGGGATAGAGCAGTGCACTGGAATCGTTAAACCTGGATTTAAGAAATTCCCATTTCTGCCTTTGATTCATATCATGACTGGCCTTTGGTAAAACATGTAAGTAAGCTATGCCAACCTACAAAAATTTCATTGGGAAAAATCCCAGAGCACTTTACAAGGATGAATAAGTGTACAGTTTTATCTTTAAACAGTTGCTAGCAGTAAATAAACAAAACTCCCTATTCGGGGGCTCATTACAGTGCTCTGAGACTTTGTCTGAGGTACTAATTTACAAGTCCAGCCATTCCTTTATTCCAAGCAGCTTCAGCACCTTTTTCCTGATACCTTGTGCACTGGGAAGCAGGTAGCATCTCCCTGTCACTATGCAGTTGCAGCTGGCTGCAACTTGTACTGGTTAGTTTACTAGTTTGTTCCTGCTGGAGATGGAACTGCCAGATGGGAAAGGGAGTGGGGATAAGTCGTCATTGCACTGATGGAGAAGGAGAAAGTGGGGAGGGACCTGAAGGAATGTTTGGTTTTGTGTTCAGCTCAGAAGGAGAGAAAGGAGTCTATGCACTGCCTGTACTCATAGTAGCAGGACGATAGTGAGCACTTCTTCCATGGGAGAGGAAGGTCAGGAAAGGGAGTGAGGACTAGAATCGCTGTCACTGCCAGTTGTCACGGTAGCAGCAGTGTAGGTACAGCAAACGCAAGAAACGGGGATTCAAACGGGAATTACTTTTTTTAAATATTCACAAATAAGATTATATTGCATATTCCCACTGCTGGGCTAGCTATTTATTGGGCCTTTTGACTGTTCATTAAATATAAATTACTGGGATTGAGGCTTGTCATAGAAAATGATGATGTTGCAGATTGAAAAAGTGACTAATATTTTCTTCGGTTGTGTTTGTGTAGTGTTTGAGTGAAAAATCCAAGTTGCTTAAAAAGTCATGTAACTAACAGAACTGGCAACAGTGTTAGAGAGAAAAGTAAGAGGTGAACTAACATTATTAAGAGATCACAAGCCCCACTTACTGTTTGAGCATAATATTTCCAGCCTACTTCAACTCCACTGGTACATTTTACACTTCAGCACAATCCTTTTCCTATTAAAGTCAAGGATTGACTAGGATCAAGCATATGCAAACATTTTTTTTAACTTGCAAAATGCATAAAACATGGCAACCATGACAAAGTTCATAATCATAACCCTTGTTTCAGTATTAATACAATATGTGAAATAAAAGATTCAAACTGAAGGAATTTTTTATGGTCAACATGGGACACCTTAACATGGAGGGATGTAAAAGAGATCAGGCAGGATTTTAACTTAGTGCTCAGGAAGTAAAAGTTATTTTCTGAAAGTATAGTCTGAAAAGGGACACAAAAGGGTGACTGGGGGAATGCAGGAAGAGGCAATGCTATGGACACAAAACATATAAGCTTGAGACTGACTAGGAATGCAGTCAAAGCAAGATGATTTTAACAAGTAGGTGGGGTTATGAACAACTTTGGACTTGTAGTTAAGGTTATAAAAAGAAAAAGTGACACCTAAATGGTGCTAAGTCAAAAGATCTGCTTGCTCCCTACTGAGCATTTTCCTAAATTTTTAAATGTACATTTTCATAACAGTAAGAAATTACGGGGTGGCAAGAGTCGGCAAATGATTTAATGACATAGCTGAGATTCAAAAGCTAGCTGTATAAAAGGTTAAAATACAAATCATATATTTTGATATTTGGGTAACAAAGAAAAGATCCTTAAATCAACAAGTCTTAACTGTTCTTAGCTTTAGTCCATTTGTAACAAACCTAATTAAAAAATCTAAATTACTGAACTTTTTCTCTATCATCTCAAGCTATATTTTTCTTACTTTACCTAGCTTAAATTTTGATCTGGGGAAGTATATTTTTGGGTAGATGTGTGTGGTAAAAAAATCTAATTCTTCCAAACCTGCCTGTAAGCCAGGTTCTACTTTCCAGAATGTGGCCTTTTAGTGTTGTTGGTGCCTTTTGGGCTGCTCTAATTTATGATAATTCTGGATTAGTTCCCCATGAGTCCCTTAACTTGAGGAGCACAATGCTTGTGTACAACCACCAGTCCTTTGCACTAAGCACACCTGAGAATCTTCTTGGAATCCGAGTGCATGTTTAATTGCTCAATACTTCTGTTAGCGCTGTACAGTCAAGTGAACTATGGTAGAGTGAACTGGATATTTTTCTGGCTAATAAATCTATAAAGCTATTAAAGTTTTAGTTCTACCATCTCTTATTTCTGGTAAAACTATACAAGTTGGAGAGAAGGGAGCTTGATTTGCCTGTCCCAGGATGAACTTACAATACACTTTATCCAGCTAATTCAGAACCAAGTTTTAGTTAATCTCAGATTTAAATATAAGCCCTGTTTTAATAGTAGAGATTGAACAACATTTTTCAGATGTCTTGCTATTGGCATTGGATGAAGACGGAGTTTTCACTTGCCTCAATTTACATTTAAGGAATGTGATTCTCCATTCCTTTTCACCCCGCATGCTTATTCTGATTTAGTAGTATTTTTTCACTAATTTTGCTCAAGTGTTAATTATTATACAAATTGCAAGGCAGTGGAGGACCAGCTAGGATGTGTTTAGTCCAGACTAACCCCATTCTTACAGTTTTGGGCTTTATTGGTATACCACATAAAACTCAGCCTAACATATCTCTGTAAACTTGATCTTTTGGAGAATTTCCCTGGGAAGACCTCTCTTACGATTCCTATGACATTTGAAGGAGGTTCCTTTTTCCCTTTTTTCCAAGGTGTAATCTCATTGACAAGATTAACACGGATGTTTTTACTGTTCTAACATCTGCCAGCTGGATGATTAGCAGAGCATGTTGGCACTTGCATATCAGGAGATACCTTGAACGACTGCTGTCTCAAGTTATGAAATATAAATGCAACCTACCTTTTTATTCTGAAATTTACTTCATATAGAATGCTTATTAACCAAACAGGAAGGAATCATGAACTTGGAAATTTCCTCTCTGTTGTGCTCCAGCCCCCTCATCACTTTTGTTGCACTCTCCTCTACTCGTTTCAATTTGTCTGCATCCATGCTATGTGCGGGCAGGGGGGGCAAAAACTAGACACAGTACTCCAAATGAGGCCTCCCCAGTACCAATGAGAGGAGAATAATCACTTCCCTTGATCTGCTAGCATTGCTCCTGCTAATTCAACCCAATATGGCATTAGCCTTCTCAGCAATAAGGGCACACTGTTGATTCATGTCCAGCTTCTCAGCTACTGCAATCCTTAGGTCCTTATCTGTAGCACTGCTATCTAACTAGCTAGTCCCCAGTGTGTAGCAATGCATGGGGTTCTTCAATCTAAAGCAGTGGTTCCCAACCTTTTCTCTGCTGGGGCACACCTTGATACCTTCAAATTTTTTGAGGCACACTACCATTTAAAAACTCATGAATATTCAAATTAACTGAAATTACTTATGACTATGCATGAACCATGGTACAGTGTTTTGGAAATACTAAGTGAGGTTGTAGGGGTAGGAGAGCAGGGGTGGCAAGATGGGAGGTCAGGACTCGTGTGCAGTGTCAGGAGTGAGGGGGGAGCAGAGCAGGGCAGGGGTGGCAAAAGAGGACAGGGGCAGCCATGTGGGGAGCAGCATAAAGGTGGCAAGAGGAGAGAGGAAGGAAGAACAAGAGGGCCTTTGTGGGGGGGGCTGGGGGGAATCTGGGGAGTGGGAAGGTAGGGCAGGGGAGCATGGCGCAGCACCCACTTGCCCCTTCTCCACAGTGGCTCCCTGCCACCCAGGGCAAATCCTCACCGCACTGCTGTTCTCTCCCACCCCAGTGGGTCCTGTCCTCCCCTCCTTCAGCCCCCTTCTGCCTGTGCTGGACCCTCCCATCACTGCAGGGGCCAGAACTAGGCTTCCAGCCCCCAGCTACACCCCCCCCATCATAAAGTCACCATACCTTCCAGCTACACCCCCTCCAGATAGGCACCCCACAGCCCCAGCTATACACTTTCTGCTACACATCCACTCCTACACACACACACACACACACACACACACACACACACACACACACACACCTTCCCCACACATCACCCAGCAGCTCCCCCCCCCAAACCCTTACCTGGGCTGTTTGCAGGCTGGCTAACACAAGCTGCTGGGCCCTGCAGGGGGAGATTCACACAGTCCTGGCCTCCCGCAGCTCTCTGCTGGCTGGGCTTAAGGTGGAGCGGGGTTTAAGGTGGAGCCACAGGAACTCTGCATTCTGGCTGTCCTGCTGTTTTTAGGGGGACTCTTGGAACTTCATGTTCTGGTGCCTTCCTCTATTTTTAGGGAGGCCGGAACACTACCTGCCTAAAAATAGTGGGCCCTGGAACTGTGTTCTAGTGCCTTCCCCCCTACTTTAAAACCTGCCTTTCCCCAGCCCATGTGGTTTAACTGCAGATCTCGCGGATGCTCATGACACACTTTGGGTGTTGCTGCGGCACACCAGTGTGCCGCGGCATGCTGGTTGGAGAACCACTGATCTAAATCACAGGATTTTTCAATTGTCCTTGTTGAATATCATCACATTTCTTTTGGCCCAATCTTCTGTCTGTTGTTCTGTATCCTATCCCTGGCTTCCAGTGTTATCTAACACTCCCCTCAGGATAGTATCATCTGCAAACCTGCTGAGGGTGCAATCCGTCCCATTCCTTAGGTCATTAATTAAGATGTTGAACAAAGCTAGCACCAGTACCCAGTATTTGCTTGTTATTTTGACAAGTACAATTTGCAGAATTTTAAGATATAATGCACAGAATGGCTAGCAACTCTGCTTAATATGCAGACAGTCCTGGGGTCAAGCCCCAGGGGGTTGGACTTGATGATCTCATGAGGTCCCTTCTAACCCTATGATTCTATTATTATTATAATGTTTAATACTTCTGGTGCAGAATTTCCCCAGGTGTAGATTCTGCACCCTATCAGCCAACGGGAATTTTGCCAATGACTTCAGTAAAAGCAGAATCAGTCCCTTACATAACTAAGTGCTTTATTGGATCTAACCTTGACAAAATTAATCCCTAAAGCCCCTATTAAACAAACTATACCTAAGAAAATTAGGCATATGTGTAAATTGAGGGATTTTAAGAATATGCTTAAAGTTAAGCATGCGCTCATTCTTTCCTGAGCATGAATTGGTTTTGGGGTTTGAATTCAGCAAAATTTTTAAGCGTCTGCCTAAGTTCTCTTATAAGTTTAAACGTCAGCTCAGTGAGTCAGCAACATTAAATAATCATACATTTTCTATAGTGGGGTTTCTCATGCCTACCTTCAAATTCATCTGCCACTCTTGGTATGCAGATTCATTTTTGATCTTCTTTTACAAACTAACTACTTATTCCAAAGAATCAGAAATGCTTGAATAAGTAACTATATTGAAAATGGTAAATTAGACAGTGGTGGACTAGACTAAAAGTGTTTTAAAGCTTTTCCAAATATTCAGTGAATGTAAATTGTATCTTAAATCTACCTCTCTTCATTTTGGTTTCAGATAACACTTAAATGCTGCAGAGCTGGTGTAATGCAAGGAAAGAAACATCATGAAATGGGAACATTGTCCTTGTTTTGTCATTGTAGCGGTACTGAGCCTGTCCAGGTCCCATCAGTTACTGGGTCAGCTTATTCCAGGTAGGTACTTGATTATTTTAATATACTCTGAATAGTTACATGCATCTTGGGCTTCAGAATTCATTTTATGTTGGTGTGAATATTTATCTTTGTGTATATGTGTTCCTGAAGTTGTGAGGGTTTAGTGAGTATTCCACAGTCTATGTGGCACCAAATTGTTGTTTTTGAATATGAAGGAGAGTACGTAAGGAGTGTCTTTATAATATACTCATTTTAAGGTTAAGCTGGCTCGTAACATTTCTTTTGACTAGTGCTTTTGGGGTTGTGTGGGGTCATAAAAATGAACTAGAAGAGCTAAGAGGCTACTAAATACACAATATCCCTGAGGAAAGAAAACAGTAGAGCACTGAAAATATGAAATAGTTGAAAATAAATATATAGCATAAGCTAATGGTCATGATGCATTGTTCTAATACTCCATCTAGATACCATTGTTTCAGTGATGTTAGACACACTTTGTCCTGATACCTTCGTGATGTAAGTCTCCTAAACAAAGAAAACATGTATTCTTTAGCACACTTTAAAAATACAGTTTACGCTATTTTGTGGAGTTCAGTAAATAACCTATGCCATCATACTTCATTAGTACTCTACATGTGCATTGGATTTTGGATGGGACAATGTACGCAAAGCAGAATTTAGCAAATGAGGTTCAAAACATCTGAACTGTTAGAATATACGAGAACAGCTTCTAAATTATACTCTTTATTTTTGTTTTACACTGAAATCACCTAAACATATGGCATTGAACTTTACTGTTAATAGTAAGTTGCACAAACAGCAGTTCAAAAAAAACCTTTGTTCTTTTAAAAAAATATTTTAAATGTCTGAATCACACTGATTCTGACAGAGCTAAGCTGGATACAATTTCTAATATTTATGCATAAAACATAGTGTTCTGGAGCCTATGAATTGTACACAGGACCTGATTCAAAGCCTTCTGAGGTCAATGAAGCTGAAAATTGGGAGAGTCTCTTTATTTCCTAACCTCATGGAAAACATTGATCATACTACAACAAAACTGTAGTATTTCCCTTTGTTTTCTTTTATTGCCTTTATAACCATGTATGGCATGAACTCCTTGTTAGATAATCTGTTTGCAGATACTGATAAGAAACGAATGTACATCCGAAGAACACGTTGGCTCCTTTCAAGTTAACAAGAATTCTTACAATCTATCATGATTATTTCTTGTACTTTTAATTTGAGGTCAAAGATTCAATTCTGGGTCATTACTGAGATTGTTGAGGTTGGACAACAATTTCTGTACAGACCTACTCAAATATAGACACTCTGCACCCCAGTGAAAGGACCTTTTAAAAGAGAAAAAGCCCTCTTTACAGGTTTCTTGACCTACCGTGCGTAAGGTGTATATGGAGAGGAAATGAAGAAATGTAGATTACTTTTTGTAATATATATTGTATGGCATAGCAAGGGAAAGACTCCAGGAAAAAGGTATTGGTTTAGAATTCTAGTCTTAAAAAATTTGACCTAAGACTTCAAATATCATTTCAGAGCAATTTACCTGTCAGACAGATGCATACTGCCATTTTAAAAGGAACACCTGCAGAGCCCAACTTATTTTCATAACTATCTCCATCTATTAGCATTGGTTTCAATCTACTCAGGCTGTAGACTCTGATAAAAAGGTTGTTTGCATTGTGTTGCTCTTTCCATCAAATTAGTCTTAGAATAAAATCACAGGTGGCATCTTTATTTTTTGTCTCTGCTTTGTAATTTTCATCACAGGCCTCAAACCTGAACCAAGAGATTACTTTACTTGGCCAGACATCATAGTGTGTTCAGCCTAGCTGGCAGAAGGCCAGAACTGTGGCTGTTGCAGAGGATCAAAAAAAAGCGAGATTTTTTTTCTTCCAGCAGTACATCCCATCCATTTTGCTTTGTTTCAGGTCTTTTTCCTTAGGATTTTTTTTTAAATGATTCAAAGAAAGAGATCAGCACAAAAATCACACACTTTCACCCTCATTTAATAGGAGAATAAAATCAATTCTTCTCTGGAACACTATTTCACAGTATTAAAACCATAGATAACTGCTCTTTTTGAGGTTTCTTAAAGGTTAATAATAAAAGATAGCAATTAAAAATGTCATTACCTTGAAAATTGCAAAATCAAGTGTGTTTTTTTCATTGTATCAAGCTAAAAATCTAACCATAATTTCAAAATAACAGGTACAATGAAATTGCTTTTAAACTGATGCTAGCCACACTCTTCTAATTGCCCTGCTTTACATCTTTTTAAAAAAGGGAAGACACTTCAAATTGACTCCTTTATTCTGTATTACTTCACATCACAAGATAGGAAATTGTTTCAGATATTTGTTGTTGTGATGGCATGTGATAAACACATGGAAATTTTAGTCCTGGAGTTAGAATTCTCATTTCAATAAAATGCAGATAAATTTTAATAATCTTGCAACATTTATTCCTGCTTTTTTTGTTGAATCTTTTCACATATTCTAGTTGAATCTCACTCCTTTGCATATAGGATCCACAGGGAAGTACTGTCTCCTGCCTTTATTAAAATCACTGCTGAGCCTTTCATCCTGTGTCATTACATCTTCCCTCTAATTCACATATTAAATACACTCTCAATTCCACTATGGTTGTCTCCTGAGGCATAGAGTATCTCTACCATGCCACGTCTTCATTGAATATGGGTTTGGAAATTATCGGAGACACAGATAAGATTTTTCTTAGTTACTCTATTTGTTTAAAAATTTGATAAAATTACATGTTCATTTGAAGTTCACTGTTACAGGAAAACTAGATATTAACTAAAAAAATGCAAAGGGGACTAACACACCTAAAAGACATTAAAACATTTCAGTCACTTAATCAATTTTATAACATTGTCAGATAATACATTGGCCAGAGAGCTAAAATAAAATAGTGAGATGATCTAAAAGGGACAAGAAATCACCTATTGTAGAAGGATATTAACAATTTCAACCTAAATGCTACCCTCAGTTTTGTTCAACAAAAGGCTGCAGATTTAGGGTCAATTGACTTTCCTGGGTTGTGCATCTGTTCCATACCACAGGGAGTTATGGAAGGAGGGAGGGCCTGATCCTTGACATGCTCCCTCCTGCTGCTTTTTCCTGCAAAACACTTTTTCTGTGGTATGCAGTTTAGGCTTTGTGGAGCTGCATAGACTACAGTTGCTCCCCATGACATTCTCTCTTTATCCACATCTTAACCTGAGGTAGGAAGCAGCATACAGACACAAGCCTTTGTGGATTGGTATGTGCTTCTAATGGGTCTAATGACTGGCAGATTTTTGTGGTTGAATTTCCTGCAGCTTTTACTGGGGATAGGAGGAAGAGATGGAATCCCCTTGCCCTGATCCCCCTCAGTGGAAGAAAGGGAAGGAAATAATCTGCCCTTTGCTTAGAGTAGTTTGGGTAGCTGTTTCCAAACACTTATAACTAAGCAAGTTTAAACATTTTTTTTAAATTGAAATTCTTATTTTCATTTCCCTCTAAAAATAGTTATTGCTTTGGGATTTTATATATAAATATAAATATGTATGTATGAAATATATAAATCAAGAAACCAATCCATTATTTAATGGGATAAAGCTGAAAAAATTCTTTTATTCTGGAGAAGCCACACAAACCAACGAAACAGGACCTTAGGATATGTGTTCCACTGGGGTGAATGAGTCACTTTTCTAATGCTCAGGAAACCTTTCCATGTTCTTGACTGCAGCCTGTGGCAGTACTTCATTCTTAAATCAAATGTTTCATCAAACATATAGTTAAAATTGTCATGACAGTAGCTAGATAGTTCTATTCCTTTTAGCTAATTATTTGGTGTGCCCATTTTTAGTCTTTTTATGACATAATTCACCATCATCAATATATACTTTTCTATTGTACTTCATTTCCTGTAAAATAATTTATATTTCAATTTTATATAATATAAATTTTTTTACTTAGAACCACTACAAAAACTCCTTGTTGATCACCATGTCCCTTATAGTAGCTTCCAATCTATTTCCCCACAGCTATTGTTAATCTTACTGTTTATCCTTTTTAATAAAAACACATTTTAAGTTAGTGTTACACTTATCAGTTTCTAATCCTCAGGAATCTCAGCTAGTGAATTGAAAAATACAACATAAGGGGCTGATTTCCTTTGCTGCTTCCTTCTTCAGAATTCTAACTTTTGCTATCTGGGTCTGGTTCTGTGTCTAATGAGCTCATATTAGCTTTTCACAGCCAGTTCTGGAAGTTCTGTATCAAACTAGAGTATTACATATGTCACTGACATAGGAAGATGTCTGTCTACGTCTTTCTTAGTGATTGACATGGTCACTTTTATGAAACAATCTGCACATTTTTCACAGTTGTTTGGCTCTAAAATAACTGAACAGATTGATATCAAACTTCCCAAATCACCTCTGTGCTGAGATTTAAGTATGAAATTGTTCAAGAAAATCATTTATTTTGTAGGGAAGATTTAAAAATGAAATGGCCACCTTGACCTGAACCATAGCTTTCCCTCTCTTACATTTGCATACACTTCTTGTCCTAGTGACTCTCTAAGATGTAGTTAAGATCTGCAGCATCTAAATGCACCTATTTTAATTGAGGCCTCTCTGTGTGTTTTTTATGAATTATTTTGAGATGAAGTTCTTCATCCTGTGATACTTATAAGTTGAGAATCTATGTGGTAGAGGAGAGAATTGTTAATAAGTGTTAGCAAATGCGTTCCTGTGACAATTTGGATGGTAAATTTCAGAGAAGTTTGCTGATGTCCACAATCATGAATGGTGGGCACCATAGGTCTGGGAATGCTTACCCTTCCCAAACTGCCAGATGTGGCCCCACCCATGCTCTACCTTAGGAGGGACCCCACCATTTCCTTCCGCATCCCATTCTTCCTCCAAGGCCCCCAGCCCGGACAGGTGGCACTGCAGCAGCTTTTCCAACCCTTACTTAGCCTCTTTCTCGAAAGTGTCTAGAGTGGAAGCAGGAGCTTGGGTGGGTCAGCTGTTGTCTGGAGAACTGGAGTGGCTTGGGGTAGGCCTGCTCAGTGTTTGAGTTGCCATGGGAGGAGGGGGGACTCAAGGCATGTCAGCTGGACTAGCGACATGGGCTAGCTGTGGTGGAGTTGCACTAAATATGGTAGGATGTTGTGGGCTCTGGTGAGGGAAGAGATGGAAGGGCGTGGCTTCATGTAGAAAGGGTGGGCCATGGACTAGCCTCTTCAGACAGGGGGTTCACATGTTGCCCATGTCCATAATGAATGTGGATTTTTACTTATCAGCATAGTAGCATCTTATTATGTTACAATAAAATTAGCTCAAATATATGGGACATCAAGGCCCAGCTCAGAAAACCTTGTGGTGCCTATCAGTCAGATCCTTGGCTCTCAGAAAGTTTACAATTCATCCTCCTCTTTCCAGTAGAGACTACCTTTTCTGAGGAGCCTTTCACCTCAGGCTGTCCTGCTAGCTGGCTTTTTTAAATATCATAGATAGAAGCAGTACCTCCATAAGGATCACCTTAAGGCTGTCATACAGTTAACAAGCTGTGACTTCCTTTGTTCCACCTGGAAAGTATTCAGTTTTTTGCATTTATTTTTCATAATTTTTACACTTTTGCCTGAGGAACATCTTCGTAATCCCAAAGTGAAGCATTTTAACAATTATTCATACAAGGTGTTTTGTAAATTTGACAAAATTTTAATACACAAAGTGTTTATATCTATTAAAATACTGATTTAGTTTTCTTCAAATTTAGCTAGCTTTCAAAAGTTTCATGATACCTACAAATCCAGTCCAGTTTGAAATTTCAAGCAGTCAACTTTTAATTTTCAGAGAAATTCTGGCCCTACTAAAGTCAATAGGAGTTTTACCTTTGATTTTAGTGGTGTTAGGGTTTTATTCACAGTTAGAACATAGGAGGAAGGTTGTTTTTTCCCTCATCTTCCCTCCTCCTCCACAAATGCTTAAATAGTTTAGAGCCGACTGATAATTTTATTTCAAATTCTCCAAATATGTTCACATTCCAGCTTTGACCTACAAGGGAGAAATTTATATGAAAAAAAAAAAACAACTTCTTTAAATGATTGAATAATCATGGATGGGAGCCTTGACCAGGAAGATGGAATTCAGTTTTAATTGTCATAGATGGTTCCTGTAAACATATAGGTGAAAGTTGACACCACAGAAGTGTGATTTTTTTCCCAGAACGGTGGCTTTCCTTTTTTAATTGCAAGGTAGTTTTATGAATATCAACAGTAAAAAAAACCCCAAACAAACAAAAAAATCACCTCTGCATTTACTTAAACTGTATTCTTTTTCTCCACATTTAAATTATGAATTTTTGATGTATTCTTTCACAATTCAAAGCAATCTGTCCCATCAAATTAACATCATATATCTTTCTGCATCATTCTTGTGATGATGGTTTTGCGGTGAAGAGTGAGCAGAAAAGATGATTATTTCAGAGCATCAGAAGTGTTTAAAAAAAAAAGTCAAAGAAGTCCTTTTAAGTTTTACTTATGGATGCTAAAAATCTTATATATGCTATGGTTAGCTAACCCATTCACCAAATCTAAACACTTGTATTGTAGACTTTGTTGGATTTGTTACTTTCTCCTCTTTGACCAGTTATCAGTATTCTACCCACTGATCACATGAATTTCCTCATCAGTCCTGATGCCAGAGGTAGAAATATGTAGCTCTAATTGCTGCTTCGGAATAATATATTTAAAGTGGCACTTTGACACATGCCAGATAAATCTTACAGGAATAGTTTTGTCACTCATCGTACTTTTTCTTTTCTTTTCTTTTTTTTTTTTTTTGATTGACACTAAAAAAATTCCAGTGTTCATTGATTCATATTTCTTGGCTTTAAGGGGTGACCTTTGTTTGTTCATGGTCTTTTTTGTGTGGATGACAAAGGTTTGAAAATCCTATCATTGGAAATGTCATGTGTTGAAAGAGGACAAATATTAAGGAAAAAAAAATCCCTATGCATGCTTTGCCTTCTAGAGATTGTCACAGTGTATGCTGAGGATTTAATAAATAAAAAGATTGCTAGCTGTACTTCAATTCACCATTCTTTTAACAACCCTGGTTTTCCACCATGAGGCTTTATTTAATTGTCTGAATAGATCATGACAAACCAAGAGGCACAGCCAGCATCAAGACACTTAATGAAGAAATCTGTAGTTTTAATCTAGCTGTAGAGCGCACAACTATTGAGCTTTGATGATCTGGCCTTTGACGAATTTGACTAGAAAAACCACATGTGCTATACTATCTACCTAATTAAGTCATCAGAATGCATTGGAGCAAGCTGAATGACTCTCATAAACCAGTGTAAGTAATTTTAGTTCCTCTATTGCTTGGTTAATAGAAAGTGGCACTGTTCTAGATTATGACTGATAGAGGTTAGATGGTGCAGCTGCTATAATTGTAACATCAGGTAGAGCTCTTGAAAATACACTTCTTTTTGTCCTCAAGAAATATGGCATTGCTTTTGTTCTGTCAATTTTTGTTTCTCTACTTCACTGGGAAAGGATCTTACAGAGGTCTTGCACCAGGCAATTCCTTGCCATTTCCTTTATTCAACTACCTTATAGTCTTTGTTTTTAAATGCACAGTGCAGAGGCCTAAATAAGCTTTAATGAGTCTTCAAAACTGGCCTTGTATTTGAAAGAGAATAATAAGAGTTTGGTTTTTTTTACTTAATGCCATAGATTAAAAATAAAACCCAAAACAAGGCATAATACTGACAATTACATGTTCAAAAAGAATCTGATAGGAATCCTGATAACACCCTTCTGAAATGCGCTAGATTTTTCTTTGTTTTATCCACTGTGGGACAGATCCTGACATCTTTATTTCTCAGCAGATTAGGGACTTGACACAGGAATCCCAATCAAATCAGTGAGGCTACTTGAAATTACTTTATGAGAGTAGCAGAATTTGGCCCTAAACGTTTAGCAGTACCCTCGTATAATCTTACACAGTTGTGTAAACTAAATCTTACTTTAGTCAGCTTCTTGGTATTGCAGAATTGATATGGAGGTAATTTTAGATTGATTTTTAACCTAAAAATGAGTAATGAAGTTTATAGTATAGCTTTTATTTTTATATGGATATCATACTGGCTTTGCGTGGTAAATGAAGGGACTGGAATAATCCGTGGGTGCGTACAATAAAATGGTTGCAAAGAATATGGACTATAATTTTGACATTTGATGTTGAACATCTGTTAAAACAAATAAGCGTGTGTTTGTGGTTTTGCACATTTCAGTAATTGTCTTGAGCCTCTGTCTAATCAGAGGTGCAGTTCAAAAGGGTGCAGATGCTTCTACAGAAATTAAAATTTATTTGGAAAGATGAATCTGTTATGGTCTGAAAGCAATTTAGTTTTTTTAGCATCTTGTAAAAAAAAATCAAACAGCAGTGAATCAATTTAATAGTTTGCAGGGGCATCTTTTACATTTACAGCTTCTCAAAAGGTTGGGATTAGGATATTCATGTGCATGTGCACATGCTCATTTATTACTGATGCTGTAAATTTGTGTGTCTAAGATTTATTTTTGTTACTAGCATGTTTGACAAAGTTTCAGACATTCTAAATTTTGGTGTTGTCATACTATGTACAATTAAAAAGAAATACTAAGATAAAATTTTGTATCCTTGGGCTCAGTAGAGTTTGTATGTTCTCACTATTTATATCCCATGCACATTGCATAAATGTAAGGTACAGCTTTTGACGTAAAGTGTAAAAACCCTGCGCCGTACATTTTCCTCAAACTTAATGAAAAATGTGCTGAGTGATTTTGACTGTTTGAGTCTTTAGCCTGAAAGGAAGGGCTTTGCAAATGTTATGATTCCACAAACGGGTTTGGAATTAAAGTGCCTTCTCAACCTTCACTACACAGTTGGCATTAGTGATCAGATTCTTACACTCTGCCCCTCACCTGAGCACTAATGTAGGATCTCAGCATCATTGTTACAGGTGGCCATGAAGATGAAAGATTATCCAAGGAGCACTGCAAACCGCCTCTGGTTAGTCGTACATTACTATGTCTCTATAGTTAGAGATTTATTTAATAACACTTTGGATGAGATTCTGAGTCTTCCCTGAATCCAGCAAAGTAATCAGCTGTGCTTATATGGATTTTCTTTATCCACAGTACTCCCTATAGAGATTCTCAGCAGTAATAAACAATTCCCAGTGTACTGCACATCCATTTTTAACTGTATAATTGGTTTACATGTATAGGTGTACCCTGGTAATCTTGTTTATGCACAAGATGAGTTTGGAACATGTGGTCTAGTATACTAACACATACTAATGGAAATGTGGCTAATACTTTAATTAGGCTCCTAAAGCCATCATCAAGTCACTTGTAGTTAGTCATGTGCTAAAGTATGAGTATTTGTATTGAAATCGGACTTCTTACATGTTTGAATTTAGGTATGTGCTTATATTCCTTGTTGAATTGGAACCTGGGCAACTATCAGCTCTTATTGATCACTCAGGCATTTTATTATGAGTTTCTTGTTAGCTGCTTCCTCTTAGAGGAGCTCAGGGTTGTTCTGAGTTGTGAATGGTCACTGATACAGCTAGATTCTGACCAGTTAACGAACAAAGTATTTGTCGTATGTTTTGCTAGAAAATGGTTTGTTTTTCCTGACTGCAACTTTCTGCACAGAGAATTACTTATTTTTGAACTTTGTAATATCCTTTCTAATGCAGTGTTTGGTTTTGTCTGCTTGCTTTAATAAAATCACAGGAGCAGGTCTACACTGCCCACTGTTTTCAGCGGCCGGCAAAGGGAGATACAACAGTTGCATAAAATAACTTGCATATCTGCCTTCAACTTCCTTGCACTCAGCGCATCCACTGCTTTGAGTTGAAGGGAGGGTTCTCCCTTTGACTCAGCAGTGCTCCAGTTGCCGGGGTGGTCTTCAGCAATCAACTTCTCAATCAACTGACTGAGTCTTCATGGACTCAGTCAGGAAGATCAATCTGAAGGTGACAAATTTGCTGCCATCAGTGAAGGCTACCATATGGTTACTGAAGAGGGAGAGGTTTTATTTATGATGTCTTTTATATCAGCATTTATTTTGAATGAGGTAGTTGGGATTCAATTCATCTATTAGTTCCCATATAGCCTGAGTCGCATTTACTCCTGGCTGTGCTTTGTAGACCAGGATGCTGAGATGCTGATCATTTTTCACTATTTTTGCTCTCGTCACCAGGCATTTATAGGTCTTCACTGTGGTACTGTCAGACCACTTGCTTTTCTGTTTAAGAGTTGTATTTCAGCTTGATAGAGTTATTCCAAATTTTGATATTTTTTGAAGGAGGGAGAAGGGAAAATGACAAAATGATTCTAATATCACCTGATGCCCTTATTTTTTACCAACTCTAGAGTGGTGCAAGCTCTGATTTCTCACATACAAATTTCAAATCTGAGGGGTTTGGAGGGCATTGTTTTTGTTCTAGTTCAAGGCTCTTTCATGGGGAAAGCTGAAATTAAATTTGCATTGAAAGGCTCACGGGTTACTATAGAGCTATTGTGTGATAAACCAAATTCCGTGCCAAATTTTCAGAAATTCAAAAATTCAAAAATGGTGGTTTTTATTGATGAAAATTGTGCAATCATGAAAGTAGGCTCTACTTGATCTCTACACTTCTGCTAAGAGAGGGAAAAGTAGTAGTTACTAGTTTAAGTATGTTTTTTCATTTCTGAAGCTCTTCAGCAATTAGAGCCACCATCTCTGCTGCTGCCAAACACCTGCATTTTCTGAGACTAGAACTGATACAGGAAGATTAGGTCAAAAGACAATTGAGTGGGCCTATCTTTTTAACTCTTGATTTCTCACAGAACTCCTTGGCAATGGAGAAGAAAAAAGTGTGGAAAATGTTTTTTCTTGGGCTATAGAGGCTTTTTCCCATTCCTCTTTAGGAGAGAAATTGAGGACAATGAACTAATACTTGATAATAGTTTCCAGAAGGCTGTCTTACTATAACCCCATAATTTGTAAATTTTATGGTGTCTTTGGAAAGTACTTGTAACTTGATTGGTATTTTGTTACTTGAGACTGCCTTTTTACATATATAGCATGAACATTAATCTTCATCTTCTTTCAAGCACTGAAGCAATTTTCACAGTAGCTGTGCTGTCTTGAATTGGTAGAACTGCTTTCCTTTCAAAGATTATGACTTCTCATTCTGTTGTAGTGAAATATAAAGGAATGTGGTGGTGATGACCTCTAAATAAAATTAGCTTCCATCTCCTGTATCTCAGACATTTCAGTACTTGTTGTTATTTCCTCTGTTTTGTGAACTACTGTATAAAAGCTTTTTGAAGAAAACTAAACCTACTCTAATAAATGAAAGAAAAATTTCTCTTTGTTTTTAATATGTCAGCAAGAAACTCTGGATTATCTAGTATTCCAGTGTTAACTACAGGAAGAAAAAAGGATGGTCTGGCATCAATTGCAGCTTAAAAAGTACTCACTGTCAAGTCTGGCACTGAGCTCTGATTTGAAATACTTAACCTTTCTGTTATTGCAGAAATTCCAATCTGTTACAGTCACCTTGCAAGAAGTAAGTGAAATCCCTTGTAGAGCATTTAAAGAACAGTTTTCTTTGTTAGTTTGGATAAGCTGACTGTTTCCAGTGGAAAGATTATCTTCGTCTATACTGTAGGAGAAGTAACTAATGTTTTTTTAACAGTACGTGAACACACCCACCTGTTGAATTTTTCCTTTCATTCACATTCAGATACCTTGTTCCCCACTCTTTTTTTAATGGATAGATTGTGTGATGTATATTAACTGCTTTCTAGATCCACAATATAAAAAGCTTTTTGTGACTGATGATATAAGCTGAAGTGCTTAATGTATTTGACAAATCATATTCAATATTTTAGTGTTTCAGTGCCAAGATAGCAAATGTGTGATTTAATCAGGAGGCCACTGTATACTCATAGGCACTATTAGAACTAACTAATGAATTGACCCCTGTCAATTGAAAGAGTGGAGTGATCTGACTTTTCATCTATGGTAATTCTTAACCAACTGACTCTTTTTCTTGGCTCTTGGTGTTTCACGTAACATCCAACTTACTATTGTTCAGTTGCATGGTGTATTTGGTGCATCACTTCTCATTCACACTGCATGATCAAAGTTGTGTTCTACTTGCAGATTCCATCATTACGGTATGATGGTTAGGTTCCATCTGTTTGCTCTAATGCTCAATTAGCTTTTCCTTCATCTCCAGCAAGGATATATGCGTAAAAAAAGTTAGTTCTTCAGCAGCAGTCTGTGCAATTATAATTATTTGAATTCTTAGCATCTTTCTTGTCTACCAAACTGAAAAAGTACACTTCCAATACTATAATGAATTTCTTTGCTCATTCTGAATTTTATGTCAAAAGTTTAAACAATGATTATGCAGGTAGCAGAGTCTATAATTATGGTTTTCCAGAAGTTTCCATTAAGACCCAATTTTTCATTCGCTCATCTCATATGCCAGACTTAAGCTATTTGAGTTGAAATTATCTATGCAAGGTGTCTTGCCTCACACTGTTTTTTCCTTTTTTAAACTTCTCAGAATGAGGTTTGGGTGGAATATGCTGCTTTGCCCATGATAAAGTCTTTGAACAGTTCTAGTGATAAGATCTGTATTGATATGTATTCATCTCACATCAGGGATATACCTTTTGCTACCTCTATGAATATCTGCCCACACATTTTGGCCAAGTAATGAAAACTGGAACCCTGCTTTGTGTATGTTTGATAGAAATTTGTCAGGATTTGGCACTAAAGTCTCCAGATTCCATATGAATCTGAGTGTGCTCCAGCCCAGAGTTTTAAGGGCTGAATAGGAGTTTTCCTGCAATTGCTCCTTTTGAATTTTTCATTTGGCCTAATACAAGTACACTCCATCCTATTTCCTGATCAGCCAGTAGCTAAGACAAACAAGTTGATTTACACTTACAGGCACTAATGCTGCTCACTTCTTATTTAAAAGTGAGAACAGGAATTCACATGGCACTGTTGTAGCCTTACAATGCATTTACGTGCCATAATTGTTAAATATTCATATACTTTGATTGGTAGGCTCTGAAGTTTCACAAGATGTACTTTCCCAATAAAGAGATAGCACTACAGTGCTTGCATGAGGTGAATTGAAGAACTATTTCTTCATCTTTTTTACAGTACAACTTCGTATAATTAAAAATAATAGAAAGTGAGTACTGTGCACTTTATATTTTCTTGTAATTGCTATCATATAGTTGCAGATGCAGAAAAAGTTCCAAAATATTTGATCTAAATTAGTATTCTTATTGCTTAACAGTGCGATTAAAATGGCAATAAATGATGACTTTTTAATGTTGCAATTAACTGTGCACCTTTAAAATCATTTGACAGCCCTACTTTTTAAACAAAACTGTTGCATGGTAAATCTCTTGGTGTTGTTTATGCAGACTTCCCCACTTCGTTGCTGTTACTTACATTTTAGCACAAGGTTTCAACAGAACATATAAACTTTAGTGCTCACACTCCGGCACATTCCTTCTGGTTGTCTTCTAGAGGTGATTCCTCAGTTTCTACAATATGCCCTCAAAGGAGGGGCATATCATTCATTGAGAATGACAGCCTCCTAGTTCTATTCCAAGTTACATAGAAAACTCCAAAAGTCAGGAAATGGTTCAGAGTTTACCAGTAGCAGTAATTGGAGTCACCAAGTCAGGATGGAACTCTGTAGGCTGCAAAATGTGGTGCAGTCATCATCATGGATAAACTGGATTATGACCAAGAGGCTTATAAACAACTCTCCAAAACAACATTCTACTAACTTCTTCTCTGACTCCACTGAAGAATACCATAAGGAATTACACCTGCTCAAGAAACTACCTAAGGCAGCACAGGAACAAATAAAGACAGACACACCACCAGAACCCCAACCGGGACTATTCTACCTACTACCTAAAATCCATAAAAAAGGAAACCCTGGACGCCCTATCATCTCAGGCATTGGCACTCTTACAGCAGGCTTATCTGTCTATGGACTCCCTCCTCAGCAAGGGATGCTGATAGCAGAGTATCTTCGAGATACCATGGATTTCCTGAGGAAAATCCAATCCATTGTTGAGCTTCCTGAAAACACCATCCTGGCCACTATGGATGTAGAAGCTCTTTACACCAACATCCCACACAAGGATGGATTACAAGCTATGAGAAAAACCATCCCAGATGATGCCACAGCACAGCTTGTGACTGAACTTTGTGACTGTGCTCACCCACAACCATTTCAGAATTGAGGACAATTTAGACCTCCAAGTCAGTGGCACTGCTATTGGTACCCACAGGGCCCCACAATATGCCAACATTTTCATGGGTGACTTAGAACAATGTTTCCTCAAATCTCATCCAAAAAGCACCTCTCCTCTGCTTATGCTACATTGATGACATTTTCATCATCTGGACCCATGACAGGGATGTGCTTGAAGATTTCCACAGAGATTTCAACAATTTCCACTCCACAATCAAATTGATCTTGGAACACTCCACACAGGAGACCCACTTCCTGGATACTACAGTACAAATTGGGGATGGACACATCAACACCACTCTATACAAAAAACCTACTAATTGATATAGTTATCTACATCTCTCGAGCTTCCATCCTAAACACACCACACGATCCATCGTCTACAGCCAAGCCCTAAGATATAACCACATTTGCTCTGAATCCCTCAGACAGAGACAGACACTTTCAGGATCTCTATCAAGCTTTCTTAAAACTACAGTACTTGTAAAGAAACAGATTGACAGATCCAGATGGGGACCCTGCAGTCAATTACTACAGAAAAGGCCCCAAAAAGAAAACAATAGAACGCCACTGGTCACCACACACAACCATCAAGTCAGACCTCTGCAACAGATCATGAAGGGCCTCCAGCCTATTTTAAAAGATGACCCCTCTTCTAGTCTTGGGAGACAGACCTCTCCTCGCCTACAGACAACCCCCGAATCATAAACAGATAGCAGCAACTACTGACCTAACAACAGAAACATTAAAGCGGGCACATATTGCTGCAACAAACCACGCTGCCAACTTTGTCCACATCTCTGCACAAAAGACACCATCATAGGACCTAATCAGGCCAGCTACTCCATCAAAGGGTCCTTCTTCTGCTCATCCACTAATGTGATTTATGCCATCATGTGCCAGAAATGCCCCCCACCTTATGCATTGGACAAACAGGACAGTCCCTGTGCAGAAGAATAAGTGGGCACAAAACTGACATCAGAAATCACAAGACCAAAAAAAAAAAAAAAAAAGCGCTGAGCACTTTCATCTTCCTAATCACTCCATTAATGATTTGTTAACGATGGTCCTCAAGAAAATCAATAGGATATCAAGACTTCAAAGAGAAACAGCTGAAATTGAACTAATATGCTGATCAGATTGTGTGAAAGCAGGACTGAATCGTGACTATGGATTCTTTTCACATTATAACAGGTAATTTGACTTCACCCTCCATGTGCTGTTTCCCACAGTTTGAATCTTTACAAATGCTCTGATTTGCTGTTGCAGTATGACTTGACCCCATGTCTTACAGTCCCCTGCATTTCTTTTCATCCCATTCTGTATGTTCCCCCTGTTCAAAGAATCTGACGAAGTGGGATTTTCTCCCACAAAAGTTCACGTGATAAATCTTAGTCTTTAAGTGCCACAAGACTCCTTGCTTTTTTTGCTTTACTAGACTAACACGGCTGCTCCTTTGGAACTCGTTCACTTTTAGTATGTCCAGAAATCTGTAGGCTTGTATTTAAAACAGTGCAGATGTTGGGATGCAGCCTTCATGGTAGATGCAGCTCTTAATATTGTGTGGATCAGCAGCTGAATCCACAAAGCTGTCTCTAACTCCCCTATTTATAACCTTGCCTACTTGAGTTCCAGTTGTCTCAGCATTAGGGTACTGGATGTGTGGAATCTGCAAGACTGTGTTTCCTTTATGAAAACACTTTGTACCACTTCAAAAACAGCAACTGAATAGCACGTCTGATATCCACCACTTCCCCTCCTTAGTATGTCTCTTTATATCCTTCTCTTGGTCTCCTTTTCAGCCAGTCTAGGTTCCCCCTCACTGCAACTGCTTATGGTATCTCACCTTCCTTTTGCCTCTTTTCAGCTCCCCCCATCCTAGTTTCCTTGTCTACACAGTCCCAATTTCTCCCTTCTTACTCTTTTTTGTAGATTCCCTGATCTCTTCCTCCCTTGTGTAGCTTCAATATCAGATGGCAAGAGAACAGAGTGCTGCAAAATTAAGAAATAGCTTTTGTTCTTAAAATGATTTTCATCTTACAAAAGTGTTATTTTTGTTTTTCTATAAAACAAGCAAAAAAATCGGTGTATTTTTTGTTCTAAAATTACCCTTTAATTCTAGTGTGTTCAATGAAAAATGCAGCTTTGAGATTTTGAAGAAATTATAAATTAGGCTTATGTGCACCTGTTGTGGTCATAGCAAGATTTGTGCTCCAGGGAAGAAATACAGAGAGCTGAAAAAACAAAAACATTGAAATGTAATAATTAGAAGCTGCACACTTAATTCAAAACACTGTATAATTGATTCAATTTAAATTTAAATTGCAGCTTAGACAGAAAACCTAAGAAACATCATTTCACTGTAAGA
This sequence comes from Podocnemis expansa, assembly GCA_007922195.1. Classification (NCBI taxonomy): domain Eukaryota; kingdom Metazoa; phylum Chordata; order Testudines; family Podocnemididae; genus Podocnemis; species Podocnemis expansa. Next base: position 4,327,119 of record ML682018.1, on the reverse strand, counting down.
TGATATTCTAATGGCAGAAATGGCATCCTAATTCAAAAAACATAAACGTGCATCACCATGATATTTACATACATCATATGTCCACATTTTGGGCAAGTGGCAGGATTCATTTGTGTAGTTTTATTAGTTTGTAATGGCTTCACATAGCAGGTCCTCTTTCATCCCTTTATTATGCTCTTTTTTATTTTTTCCTTACAAACAATCTGCGAAATGTTGACATTCTCAAAATTCCCCATCATCCCAGCTTGATTTCTCACATGGATTATCAAAGACCTACAATCCTTTACAAAACCCCCATTTGCAGTGATATTGCCCTAGAATGACTCATTAAAGAGAACTGGAGCTCATAAATCAAATGCCTTTCAATAGCTGATTTTGATAAACATTTCATTCCATCAGGAGACCTACAAATATACAGCGGCTTATCCCTGGAATTACCAGGTACCCAGGGAAGGTCACAATCCTTTACAAGTTATTGCTACCCGTAAATTGATCTCCTTGTTTGAATAATGGTTCAACATGTTGATGATCAATATTTTATTGCCTCTTCACTGTTAAAATCACATTGAATTATAGACAGTCATTATCTCCCAACATTGCAGACATTACAATAACATATATATTATTTCTCTGTGCTACTGTTATGAAACAAGCCTCTGCATGAATGATTTTATTTCTGCAATATTAAGAGTTTTTTAATTTATAGATGGAACAGCCACTGTTCAGGTATGGTTCAAATATAATCTCTTACCACCTTGGCCTTGAACTCTGGGTAGTTAACTGTAGCAATGTACTCCCATAGCAAACTATGGCAGCTCTGAATTTATTAATGATTCTGGGAGCCAGCCTGCACAATTGCTGTCAAATTTCAAAATCTCATTTGAATAAGAGAAGGAAGATAGCTGGTTAGCAGAATTGCTTTGCTGGTGTGAAAGGGAGAAAATGGTTCAGTTTCTGTGACTCATCTGCCAGTCTCAAAACAACTGCATTCCTTTTCCCTATCTTTCTGATTTTAGTATAATAGGCAGATAGGAACACTGGCTCTGCTGCTTTGTTGTTGAACACACTGCATAAGCATGAAATTTTCTATTTAAGCCTCATGATGAGCTGCCTGGTGTGAGAGCAGAGCAACTGTAGGCACCTGCTCCATTCATCTTGTGCATCATTATGAAGATCCAGTGCCAGTCCACAGCTCCTAATACATATGGTAAAAGGAGTTGTGCTCAGTAATGGAGTGCTTGTGTGGCATCCCTGTTGTGTTCTCACAGGAGCATGCGTTCAATCATAGTTCATGTACTTATTTCCTTATACACATCCCAATTCCTCAGGCTTTGTTTGGGAGATTGCATTTTAGCTTTTAGGGTAAAAGTCACAATGTAATGATGACTCTCAGATGATGAAAACACATTTAATCTTAGCACTTCTGTGGCACCTGGGAAACATGATGTGAATCAATCAACAGGCAGTGAGCTTAGGACATGCAGGAATATGTTTGCATTAGTTATCTCCTTGAAAATTATAGTGGGAAAGATGCCAGTTTTAATTCAGAACAAATGCACACTTGTGGGAATTAGGTACTCTTTTTATTACAATACTGCTGGTAATTGTTTTGTTCTTACCAAGCCAGTGATGAATCTAGAAGAGGAATGCCTTGAAGAACAGGATGTTGACAATCTACCTCAAACCAGGAACGGCAGTCATGTACAATGCTAAGAAGGCATGTCTCTTTAAAGCTGTGTTTCTCGACAGCTTGGAACAATTGTGCTCTGCAGACATAGTGCAGATGTTTTGTGACCCACCCCTCCCCCTCCCAGTTGTGGAAGCTGAGTATGGAGGGAGGAAGAATCAATTTAAAATTATCCATTCACAGCAAAGCTTCCAGGTCTGTGGAAGCAAATATGGATGCACTCCTGTGAGATTTGCTGTGGCTGGGGCATTTTAAATCTACAATCATTGTACTAGCTTTTTTTGAGAACATTTGTGTAAGGTGCTCCACATAAAGTAACTAGAATCTGTAGGTGTTCTGTGGTCAACTAAAGGTTCAGAGACACTGCTTTAAAGTGCTTTCATTGTTACAAAATCTAGGGTCAGATTGAAAAATCTTCTGAAAGGAACATCTACTGGATGGGTTCATAGAAGCTATATCAAGGTCTAAGACAAGTGGTGATAGAAGTAGAAAGGGAATGTGAAAAAAAAAATCATTAAAAAAAAACAAAACAAAAAACAGGGTGTAGAGGTGGTCCTGACAGTTAGAGGCCTACAAGCTTAAATTCAGTACCAGGTAAAGTGGTTGAAACTAAAGCAAGGAACAGAATTATCATATACATAAATGAACATGATAGAAGGAGGGGAAGCCAAGATCCTCTTTTTTTATAAAGAGGACTCATGGCTCACCAGGCCGATGGAATTCACTTAGGGTGTCAACAAGTGTAGGTGAGGGTGATCCAGTTGATAATAGAGTACAGTACTTGCATTTTGAGAGAGCTTTTGGCAAACTCCTACACCTAAGACTCCGAAGCAAAGTTAAACAGCCCTGGGATAAAATGAATGGTTTCATGGATTGGTCACTGCTTAAAAGGAAACAAAAGGTAAGAAGAAATAGATAGTTTTCATAGTGGAGGGACGTAAAGAGTGGGGCTTCCTAAAAATCTGAGGAGGTAAATATTTCAGTCATAGGTTAGAGGGTTATTGCTGAAGTCAGTGGGTGGAGTTTTTAGGCCTGCATAGTGCAGGAGGTCAGACTAGAAGATCACACTATTCCCTTCTGACCTGAGCGTCTATGATCCTTACTGCGACCAGTGCTGATTGCATTCGCTGTTGACCCCCCTCTTCCAGATCATTTATGAAGCAGCAGAGTTTGCAGATGGCATACAGGTGACTGAGTAAAAAAATGACAAATGAAATTCAATGTTGATAAGTATGAAGGACTACACATTGCAAAACATAATCCCTAGTAAGCAGACAAAATGGTGGGATCTAAATAGGCTGTTCTCACTCAAGAATGAGATCTTGGAATCGTTATGGATAGTGTTCTCTAAAACTATCAACTTAATATGCAGCAGCAGACGAAACAAACTTAGTGTTAGGAATGATTAGGAAAGGGATAGAAACATCATGCCACTATATAAATCCATTGCATTCACACCTAGAATTCTACATGCAGTATTGGTCAGCCTGTCTCTGAATTGGAAAAAATACACTGAAATGTAACAAAAGTAATTACAGGTCTGGAACAGCTTCCTGATGATGACAGAGTAGAAGGACTGGGAATGCTCATCTTTGAAAAGAGTTGACAGAAGGGGATAGGATAGATAAAAGATCTATAAAATAATGAATGGTGGTGAGAAAGTCAGTGGGGAAGTATTGCTTCATAACAAGACCCCTGCAAATAACAGTCAGGGTTTACCCAATGAAGTTAGTAGGCAGAAGATTAGAAACACAGAAATACTTAACACAACACAGTCAGCCTGAGGAACTCCTTGCCCAGGAATGTGGTGAAGGCTAAAAGTATAACTTGGATCAGAAAAGAATTTGGTAATTTTATGGAGAATAGGTCTATCCATGGCTAGGACCCAAGACGTTTAGGGATGCAGACCTATGCGTTGGGTGTCCCTAAACATCCGTCTGGCATACACTGGGACTAGATGATGGGAGATGGGTCACTTGATAATTGTCCTGTTCTCTTCTTTCCCTCTGAAACATCTGGCTTTGGCCACTGTTAGAAGACAGGATACTGAGCCAGATAGGCCATTGATCTGACCCAATATGGCTGTTTTTGTTTTCTTGTGTAACAAAGTCTTGGAAGCGTAGGTCAATGGTAGCATAATTAAAAAGCCGTACATAGGCAGCACAGTGGCATTAATGAAAAGTGTGTAAAGGTGAACAAGAAATCTGTAAAGGTGGGGGTATTATAGTGGAAATGGAAGATGAGATTTTTGTAGTGAGAACAGTGACTGTAACAAGTTATCTACCATGAATTTTAGAGCAGAGGCCTGGTGGAGTGATTCTGCAGCTGAATGAGAATCCTAGTACAAAGAAAACAAAAAGAAAAAAAAATAGACATGGAGCCAAGTAAACACAAACTTGTCTTTGTTATGGTAAAGATGGGGCAAAAGAGCATTACTAAAGGATTCAGCTCTGAATGATGTTCGTGGGAGATGTGATTTAACCTCCTGCTTGCCTCTGAGGTAGAATGGAGCATCTCATGTTACAATTCCATCATGCCACTCAGCTCAGTAGGATGACTGTCTCACAAGTCATTTATTTCTTCTTATTATATACATCAGAAAGGTAATGCACATTAACTCAAGCAACTACTGTATATCCAGTCAAGTGAGGGTATGGAGAACATTAATCTGAGGTGTGTTTTTGTGGATACTTCACCAAACATATTAATCTGTTTTGTTTAGGAGAAAAATAATACGTTACAATTCAGGCTAAACTATATATTTATGCTCAGATCCTACAGAGATAAGGAACATGTATATTCTAATCCTTATAAGTGGCTAGTATTAAAATCAATGCAGTATACAACTTGTGAATGAGGTGCAGGCAGGATGCAAATAAGCATCCAAGAAAGCTCCATAAATAATAATTGTCTAACTTCAGTTTTGTCTTCAAACTCTAACACTTTCTACACTTCAGTTTTCATGGCAGGGTGAGCTATGGTGAGGGCCTAATGAAGTCCATTGTAGTAGATGTTTTCTTCTACTAACTTCAGTGAATACTGGATCAGACTGTAAATCTGTAAACTTTTTCAGGTGAGCTAGTATTTGTTTTCAAAGCTTTTAGGTATGGTACAATACAGCTGGTGAGGAAAACATCTGTTTAGACATTTCTTCACAGGAATTCAATAACTCACTGAAACTTTGTCAAAGTGGTTTACTCTGACAGAGACTAGATAGGGGTCTAATGGAAACTGCATGATCTCCCATCAGTTTGTTTACCTAGACTTCCAGGGTATGTGGGGCTGTCTAGTGGACAGAGCCAGCTAAAGGCATTGTGGCTTCCTGAGCCGGCTTTTGCTTTTATGCCCCCCCCAAGGGGGGACACAGAACCCAGCCTCTGCTCGGGGCTGGCTCACCCCACCCCCAGGGGGGCAGCAGCCAGCCCAGGGGCAGAGCAGGCCAGCAGATTCCACCCCATGGGCTGGGCTGCTCTTCTCCTGGAGGCAGAGTGACAGGCTCAAGGGACAGGAAGGATTGTAGGGTCCTGCTTCTGGGCTGACGCATCCCACCCTCGGCATAGCAGTGCCCCACTGTATAAGTACCACACCATTTCATCGCTAGAGCCAGCCCTGCTAGTGGATCCCATCCTTTTTGCAGAGAATTTTGGGGTGTTCCAAATTGGTCTGAAGCCAGATTTTTAAATATCAAAATCCTTCGTGAAAGCGAATAGTTTTTCTTGACAGACCTTTAATAAGTAGCATGTTGGAGTTTCATGTCCATTGCTAGCAGAGTAAATGTATTGGTGAGTTCTATCTCTTTGATCCAAGTACAACAATAATACCATAAATACTTCTGGAATATGTAGTTTGTATATTGCATTTTATTCGTGTTGGTAATGAAACAGTATTGCATGTTCAGTTTTGCATTCATAGGATCAGTGATGATGCTAGGACAGTTTACAAGATTACTTGAAATGTGTTATCCATCATAGTTTTCAAATAATTGCTTTTTGTATTACTTGCTTCTGCAAAGAGCATTTCTTTGCTACCTTAATTTATGGATATTCCTTCAAGGGCATTGATAATACTTATTCCATTTTTGTATGGTATTTGTTTTATATTCTTTGATTGCTCTCTTTTGTGTCTATTATGCAGTATTTGAAAAAATATAAAACAAAATGTCAAAATGCACAGACCACAGATTTCACTATGGATGAATTATAAAATTCCCTTTTATTTGACTGCACAGAACTGCATCCTGATGGAACAGGAGAGAAAAAAATAATATAGATAATAAATATATTCATATGAAAATTATGTTTAAGTTAATATAAAATAAAGTACAAAATATTTTAATAAATCACACTAACCAGAAGGGGGAGATTTTGAAATACCAAATTACCAACAAACATCAAATCTGTAGAAGAAAACTTTCTTCTATAGATTTGATTTTAAATCCCCAAAAAGTGATGGTTTCAAAGAAATGTAGATGGTCAGTGCTGAGTGTCTCAGTTCTAACTCTCCTCAGGGGTGTGAAAAATCCACATCTTATGAGAAATTTAGCTATGCTGTCCTAATCACTGGTAGAGACTGTGCTATGGCAGCAAATGAATTCTTCTATTGACTTAAAAGACACTTCTCAAGGAAGTGAATTAAGTAACAGAAGAACTCTTCCCAATTCTGTAGTGTGTCAACAGCTGTGCCACTGTTCTTTCAAGTGTAGACATATCCTTACTTTCAACTCTTCATGTAGACAGGCACATCCTACCAATAAGATTAAGCCACTTTCTTGAGTGTCTTGATAGTCAAACAATTCTTGAAAGATGCTAATCATGATAAAATTGTTAAATTAGCTGAATCACTGGGCAGTCTTTTCATCTTCTTGAAATTGTTAAGCCCCTGTTAAAATACAGTGAAACTTACTGAAAACTCGAGTGACTTTTTTTAGTGACCATATCCTTTCCTCAATGAACCTATACACAATAAATCACTAAATACTGGCACATGAAGTTGTTGGAGGTATTTGAATATCACAATTCACCTATACTGTTTTAAGTCAAGCAAAAATTTAATGAAGGGACTAATATTTATTTGCATGGGATCTATTTCTATGTTAAACTGCATGCATGACAAGATGCTTACAGGTCTTTCTGGTTTCAGAATCCCTGAATAAAGGAGAAGAAATACTTCGACATGGGTGGCATTAGCCCAGATTCCCCACAGATCTCAGTTTGTCGCCATTTTGTATAATCTCTGTTTCTCATTGGAATTTGACAAATTATCAGGTTCTTCCCAGCTAGAAACTGTTTTCTCTTGGGTAATGCTGAAGAATCTTTATGTAGGACTAAAGTATCCCCCTTTGGTGTCCAGTTACCAACTTGTTAATTATTTCTAGGTATCGTATATTAGTATTTAAAAGCCCAAGCTGTGGTCACTGTCCAACTGTACTAGGTGCTGTACAAACATAAAAGTAAAAGATAGCCCCTGACCTGATAAGTGTACAGCTGGACTGGATAAGAAGAGCAAATAATAGGGAAAAGAGAGCATTACTTTTTATCCCTCTTTTTTTACAGTAGGGGAACTGAGGCAAAGAGATTAAGTGCCTTGCTCACAGTGAAGGTCTATGACCAACTGTCGAGGGGTATGCTGCCCCCGCTTGCTCAAACACGGGGGAAAACCTGGTTTGAGCCCCAAACACGGCCCTTTAATTGAGGGCAGCATGGCCTTATGGCCCGAGTCAGTGTTCCAAGGCCCTTCAATCCAGGGCAGGGCATGCCCAGGTAGGGGGATTCAGGCCCACCCACTCCACTGAACCCCAGCCCAGGGCTCTGGGGTCACCGTAGCTCCTGCTCCAGTCGGCGGGGATCCGTGCCGCAACACGCTGACTGAGACCATGGCAATACCATGGCTCACACCACTGGGCACTGCCCTGGGCTGCTTCCTACCTGGGTCGTTGCCAGTGTTCCCCTCCTTCGGTTCCCTGGATCCATCCAGTGTTGCCAAGTCTTTGGCCTGGGCCCTGGGGTCCTCACGGCGGAGTACACCTCGCTCAACGGCGTGCCCAGTAGTCAGTGTCCTCGGCCTATCAATGGCAAGCCCCTTTAAGGTGGGGGCCGAACCGGTCCTTGGGTAGGAGCCTCCACCACGCGTCTGCTTCCTCTGCTGGTCCGCCCCCAACTGAGGGGAACTGCAGCCTTTTATGCCTGGGCGGCAGTTTGAGCATGCCCAGCAGGGCCTAAGGGGTGGGGCTTCCCCCTTCCTTAGGGTATATAGGCCTGCTTGAGTGCGGGGCGGGTCCACCCCGTCACACACCTCCCCCTTTATGACGGGCCTTATGGGGGTAGTTGCTCTCTCTCCTTCTTCCCCCAGCCTGGAAAAGAAGTCCGCGTTAGCGTGTTTCTTACCCGGTTGGTGAGTCACTTTGAAGTTATATGGCTGGAGGGCCAGGTACCACCGCATCAGCCGAGGGTTCATTTTCTTCATGGATTGCAGCCATTTTAGGGGTGCGTGGTCAGTCACTAATGTGAAGGTAGACCCCAGAAGGTAATATCAGAGCATATCTATGGCCCATTTTGCTGCCAAGGCCTCCTTTTCAATGGTTGAGTATCGTGTCTCATGAGGGAATAATTTCCTGCTCGCATATAGTATGGGGTGCTCTTCTCCCTCGACTTCCTGCAACAGTATCGCCCCCAGGCCCACTTCTGAGGCGTCCGTCTGTAATATAAAGTCCTTATTAAAATCTGGATGTACAAGTACCAATTTTTCGCATCAAGCTGTGTTTTAGTGCCTGGATGCCTCCTCCGTTTGGTCTGTCCATCGGACTTTCCTGGGGCCGGAGCTCTTAGTTAGGTCGGACAGGGGTCCACGATGGTTGCAAAGTCCGGCACAAAGCGGCGGTAGTAACTCGCCAGACCCAAGCATTGGCGCACCTGCCTTTTGGTCCTTGGTTGTGGCGTATCAGACAGGGCCTGGATCTTACCGATTAATGGCCGTAGCATACCCCCTCCCACTACGTATCCGAGGTGGGTCACTTCTCTCTGTCCCAAGTGGCACTTAGCGGGGATAACCATCAGGCGGGCTTCTTTGAGGGCCACCAAGACACAGTCGAGATGTTTTAGATGTTCTTCCCAGCTGCTACTATATATTACGATATCGTCTATACATGCTGCTGCGTAGGCATCATGGGGTTGTAGCACTTTATTCATTAGTCTTTGGAAGGTAGCAGCTGCTCCATGTAATCCGAAGGGCATGTTGACAAACTGAAAGAGTCCGAATGGGGTAGAGAAGGCCGTCTTCGGGCACGATGTGGGTTGTAAGGAGAATTTGCCAATACCCTTTAGTCAAGTCTAGCGTTGAAAGGTACTGTGCTGCGCCCAGTCTTTCTAACAATTCGTCCACCCGGGGCATTGGGTATGCATCGAATCTGGACACCGCATTAACTTTCCGGAAGTCTATACAAAAACGTAGGCTACCATCCGGCTTGGGTACTAGGACAATGGAGCTATGCCATTCACTCTTGCACTCCTCCACTACCCCCATCTCTAACATGCTTTCTAATTCTTGCTTAACTGCAGGCCACATTTTCCGCGGGAGTGGTCGGGGGTTGTCCCTGATCCTCTGTCCAGCTGGCGTAGCAATATGATGGCTCGCCAGCGGGGTCCTCCCTAGGCGTATGGACAGGACATCCGGGAACCGGTCTAGAAGTTCCTGTAATTTTCCTTTTTGTTCAGGATTAAGTCCTTCTCCCACTGCTGGCAGTGTAGCGTCGCGGGCTTCTTCGGCCGAGGGCCCGAGTTCAGGTTCCGGGGTAGGAGGGGCTATCCACATGGCCTCCCTTCCCATCCACTTTTTCAATAAATTAACGTGATAGATGCGAACTTCCTTCCTACATCCCAGTATTCTGATCTCATAATCCACTGGGCCAATTCACCAGGTTACTTCAAATGGGCCCTGCCATTTGGCCAGCAGTTTGGACTCGCTAGAGGGTCACAGGAGCAGTACCCTATCCCCTGGTTGAAACACCCAGACATTTGTACCTTGATCATATCGTCGCGTCTGAATTCCTTGGGCTTGTTTTAAGTTTTCTTGGGCAAAGGCTCGCAGGGTCCACAGTCATTCCTGTAGTTTGATTATATAATGTATGGTACCCTGGAACCGGGTCTCTTGTGTCTCCAAATCCTCTTTCAGGAGGTCCAATATGCCCCTAGGCCTTCGCCTGTAAAGTAATTCAAAAGGAGAGAACCCCGTGGAGGCTTGGGGGACTTCCCCTATGGCGAAGAGGAGGGCCGGCAGCACCGCGTCCCAATGCCGGGGGTCTTCCTGCGCAAATTTGCAGAGCATGGACTTCAAGGTGCCATTGAAACTTTACACCAGCCCGTCAGTTTGTGGGTGGTACACGGCGGTTCTGATGGTCCTAATCCCCATATGGTGACACAACTCACCTATCAACTTCGAGGAAACGTTTGTACCCTGGTCGGTTAGTATCTCTTTCGGTATCCCGACCCTAGAAAAAACTTTTAACAATTCTGTAGCAATGTTTGACGCAGTCGCTGTCCATAGGGGTACGGCCTCTGGATACCTGGTAGCGTAATCTACCAGACTAGAATGAAGCGGTTTTTAGTCTGGCTTTGTTCTAGTGGACCCATAAGGTCCATGCCCATACGTTCAAATGAAAGCCCCACTACTGGCATAGGAATGAGGGGAGCCCTTGGTACCCCCGCAGGCCCAGTCCGTTGACACTCTGGGCAGGAGGCACAAAAATCTCACTTCCCTATGGAGCCCCGGCCAATAAAACCGTTGACCCACTCGTTGGAGGGTCTTTTCCCGACCCAAGTGCCTGGCCCAGGGGATATCGTGGGCTAAATGCAGGAGGTCCCACCGGAGCCGCAGCGGTACCAGAACTGGTAAATAATCTCCTGGGTCTGGGGCTCGTATGTCACTTGGTACAGCCGATCCTTCCGTATCTCAAAGTGGGGCCCCCAAGGCTGAGGGAGGTTGTTGGGTGGCTCCAAATCCAGGTTGGTGGCCTGGTCCCAGGCATGTTTTAGCATGGGGTCTTCGCGTTGGTCCCGGCGGAAGTCCCCATCTTTCTCTAGCTCGCCCTGTGCCTTCTCCAGGGTTGCACCTGGTGGTCTACTAGGGGTCTGGGACTCATCCGAGGGCCCCGGCTCCTCTTCGCCCAACTCAGTTGGCCCAGTATGCCCCAGCAGGCTTGCGTCAAGGACGTTCACTGCCGATACACTCGAGGTGTCCGGGCCGTCACCTCAGATGACCCTATCAAATTCGGGCCAGTCGCGGCCCAACACCATGGTATACACCAGACCTGGGACCGTGCCCATCTGGAGTCTTGCCATCCGTTGACCCACCCCCATGTGCACTTGGGCAGTCAGGTAGGGGCGGGTATCCCCATGTATGCACTGGAGTTGTATGGTCGGGCCTAACACCTCCAGGCCCGGTATCAGTCCCTCCCGGATAAGCGTCTGACTGCACCTCGAATCTATGAGGGTGAGGTCTTGAGTCTGCTCAATTCGCACTGGGATAACGGGGGTGGGGGGGGGGGGGGGGCATGCGCTTTCTGGCCCGTTGGCCCACTGCACACACCTGCGCATACTCACACTCCATATAAGGACACTGTTGGCGATAATGACCCTCTTCTCCAAACACCGATTCCAATCATTCCCCCGCTGGTCACCTCCTGCGGGTGGGGCCGAATCCATCCGGTGGTTTCCCATTGCTTCCGCCTGGGGTTTCGGTGTCCTCCCGCCAGTTTGGGGTGACTCGGGCTGAGGGGGATCGGAGGGGTCTGGGATGGTTCTCCTGTCCTTGCTCTGGGTAAGCCCAGCCCTCTTTTACTTTCCACTTTGTGGGCGCCGGGCACTCCCAGGGGATGGGGCCCCGTCATTTCTGCTGCCGAATAGTCCTCCGCCAGGGAGACGGCCTCTGCCAAGGTCTTTGGGTGGTGTCTCTGTACCAACTCCTTAGTCCCACCTGGGAGCTCTTGCATGAATTGTTCTAAGGCACAAGCTCTGCAACTTCAGGTCCCGACCGTTTTTCGGGCTCCAGCCACCGCCAGCAGTCCTCTTTGATCCTTTAGGCCATTGCCCTAGGACGGGTGTCAGGCGGGTACCAGGTACCCCACAATTGCCGTCGGTAGGTCTCAGAATCTACCCCGGTCTGGTCCAGAATTGCCTTCTTGACCTTGGCATATACTAGGGCATCCCAGGGGTCCAGGTTACGATAAGATAGCTGTGCCGGTCCAGTTAAATATGGCAAGGTGGCCCAATGTTTGGGTGCCCACTGTGCTGCGGTGGCAACCCTCTCGAAGGTCACTAGAAAGGCTTCCAGATCGTCTCCCAGGCCCATCTTCGTCAGTCGCAGTGGCAGGCTAGCCAGACCCACCCCTGCCATGGGGGCCCCGACACCAGGGCTCATGGTGGTAGGGGGCTTTAACACAGCCCCCATTTGTTGGACCAGTCTCTCCTGGTGACCTTGGTGTTGGGTGGCCAACTACTTCATGAACTGCTGCAATTGGTCTTGCTGCCGGGACGCTTGAGCCTGTTCTTGGGCTGCCATCTGTTGGAGTAGTTGTGTATACTACTGCTGCTGCTGCTGCTGCTGTTGTTGCTGCTGCTGCTGGTTTTCCGACAGCCATTTCAGGACCTTATCTGTATCCATTGCCGAGTCGGGGGAGGGGTTTAAAAGAACAAAACAAACACAACAAATGTAATGCCGAAGGGAAACCCTTTAGACTGTTCCCTTTTCCTAAGACCCCTGTTCCAGGGTCTGATTGCGTGCCTGCATTCTCCACCACCTGTTGTGGAGTATGCTGCCCCTGCTCGCTCAAACACAGGGAAAAACCTGATTTAAGCCCCAAACACGGCCTTTTAATTCAGGGTAGCATGGCCTTATGGCCAGAGTCAGAGTTCCAAGGCCCTTCAATCCAGGGCAGTGCGGCCCAATGGCCAGAGTCAGTGGTCAAAGGCCCTTCAATCCAGGGCAAGGCAGCCCAATGGCCAGAGGCAGCATTCAAAGGCCCTTCAATCCAGGACAGTGTGGCCCAATGGCCAGAGTCAGCATTCAGAGGCCCTTCAATCCAGGGCAAGGTGGCCCAATAGCCAGAGTCAGCATTCAGAGGCCCTTCAATCCAGGGCAGGGCATGCGAGGTAGGGGGGTTCAGGCCCACCCACTCCACTGAACCCTAGCCCAGGGCCCTGGGGTTACCGTAGCTCCTGGTCCAGTCAGCAGGGATCCATGCTGCAACGTGCTGACTGAGACCACGGCAGTACCACGGCTGACACCACTGGGCACTGCCGTGGGCTGCTTCCTACCTGGGTCGTTGCCGGTGTTCCCCCCTTCGGTTCCCCGGATCCGTCCGGTGTCGCCAAGTCTTTGGCCTGGGCCCCGGGGTCCTCACGGTGGAGTACATCTCACTCAACAGCGTGCCCAGTAGTCAGCATCCTCAGCCTATCAATGGCGAGCCCCTTTAAGGCGGGGGCCGAACTGGTCCTTGGGTAGGATCCTCTACCACACGTCTGCTTCCTCTGCTGGTCCACCCCCAACTGAGGGGAACTGCAGCCTTTTATGCCTGGGCGGCAGTTCGAGCATGCCCAGCAGGGCCTAAGGGGTGGGGCTTCCCCCTTCCTTAGGGTATATAGGCCTGCTTGAGTGCAGGGCGGGTCCACCCCATCACACCAACTCACAAACTGAATCCAGATATTCTGAATCCCAGTTGAGTTCCCTAGTCACAAAACCTTCCATCCTCTCTTAATTTACACTGATCAATGACAGAAGCAAATCTAAACTACTACAAGTATTTCAGTACAAGTAAATATTAGTATGAATAAGAAAAATTGTGGAGATGGTGATAATATGCAGTGCAAATGACATGTCCTGCATTGTAGTTTTGCAAACTGTTCAGCTGACATGAAGTTGTGACTCTCTCTGCATGAATAAATATAGGGGGAATAAGGAATGCAAGATATGCTGGGTCCAGCCATATTCTCAGTATTTATTCCCCACAAGCTAATAATATTGGAACTGGTTATGGGAAGAGGGGCTCAGGCTGGGGAAAAATTAGCTGAGCCAGGAAAGAGAGGGAGCAAGACTGGCACCCTACAAATGTTTTGGAGCTGCTGATCTGAAATGCGTACCATCATAAATCCCTCAAGATGTTCTGGGTCTCCCAGTGCATTGGAAACCATACTTAACTCTCACAAAGTAGACCATGGTTTAAAGCTACCATTTGGATCAAATAGTGTAAACCAGAGAATTACATCTTATTACCACTAGGCTGTTGCATGTAGTGACAGTTAAACTTCCCATATGATAATGTCAGAATAAATCAGTTCAATATTTATATTGATAATACATATTTTGTAGTGCCACAATAGTAGTGTATTGAAATACGGCCAATAGTCACATACGGTCTTTTCAGAACAAGAACATAATTTACCAAAAGGTTGGTGAGATATTAGTAGCTAATCCCAGGCTTTCTGATTCTTTTTTAAAGGCACAAAGTGGATAACAGCTACCTTTGTATATACTAGACTATTTTAATATACAGTATTTGTCCATTACAATGATTTCGAAGTATGGAGGCTTGCTACTCAGTTACCATGGATTACTTTCTTTTGTTCATGCTGTGAAATTAATTGGTTCAACACTACATCTTTCAGTCTACCTCATGTGGCCACTCTCACATACAACAGGAGTAGGAAAGAGCTCTTTTTATCCTTTCCTCTTTCTATTTGTGCTTTCACGGGTATCTTGAGTGAGAGATGCATATGTTAGTAATTCACAAGCCTGAGCCTGTAGCTGTTCAGAGTGAAGAAAGTTTCTTTGCTGCTTTTTCAACCCTAATATATTTTGTTGTAAATATCAGTGTGTTGGATCCTCTAACATAATAAAAGGAGCGAGTGAGGAAGCCCCCCTGACTGCTGATCTTCCATATAACAGAAAGAGGAAAAGAATAGTACTAGGTATCTATTGATTAGCATGTGAGAGGGGGGAAAAAGTGTGATAGTTTAACCAAATGATTAAATAAACCTTGGGTTTGGTTCCTGTTTTGCCTGTCTACTCTACGGAATCGGATAGCTGGCATCTGCAGAATGAACAACAGATGCACTCTGTTTTGATGGAGTAACTGAGAATTCCAATTTTGTTCTTATGAAGGGTCATGATATATAATTTAACACAGTATTTTTTAAATTACTCTTCAGTGGTAACAAAGAGCGGTGTAAAATACATAATCACAATAAAGGAAATGACATAATGCAGAAATCCTAAAAACCCCAGAAATCCTTCAGTAATAGCATCCAATGATTCATGTAAAGACAAAAAATAAAACAAAAAAAACCCCACTAAAAATAAATATAAGGGTTTCAAGATGTGTATTAGGTGCTGTAAAAATAACAGATGGTGCCCTGGAACAAGCTAATAAGGATATATTTTTACTTCAGGCAGTAAGTTTCTTCATGTTAAGGGAGTTTCAGACTTCACTGAGTCAGATTGTCTTATACATTCTGAATCTAATGCCCATTTCAGTCAGCAGGAATCATGCCTTTGACTTAAGTGGGCTTTGTGTCAGCCTAGGGAGGAAAGACAGCATATGGACTAAATCATAAGGTCACCATATACCCAGTATAGAGGAAGTGCATAGTTTCACTGCCCCAGAAGCAATTTCCTTGGTCTTCAGGAGAGGGGAAGAAGCAAGCTGCTTCAGACATATCTTCTTATGGAGCAGGTCAATATATGCTATGCCCCTAGCTAGTGACACTAGCTACTGAGTTGGGAGCAGGAGAGTGACTCATAGGTGAATACTTTTTGCTTGCCACACACTTATTTGTACCTAGGAAGGATTATTTAAGTAGTCTCTGAATTCCCTCTGTGTTGTTGAAGTCACTGCCTGAACTTGTGGGTAAAGTGGGT
This sequence comes from Podocnemis expansa, assembly GCA_007922195.1. NCBI lineage: Eukaryota > Metazoa > Chordata > Testudines > Podocnemididae > Podocnemis > Podocnemis expansa. The sequence goes on along the minus strand of ML682018.1, from coordinate 4,311,527 downwards.
AGGGAAGGCCTAATCATCCCTTTCTGCCCCATGAAGCCAAGTGAGGACTGACATTTTAGCCTTTTGTGATTGGGAAGCAGCAGAAAGTCTCAACTATCAAAATAAATATAAAGGAGAGGGTCATCCTTTTTAAAAAAAAAAAAAAATTAAATATTGCAATCAACATTTTATGAAAGTGTCAGTAATAGTGAATATATTTATTTTAAGGTACATTGTGTTACATGGTAAAATTAATCAAAATACTCACATAAATTGTCATAAACTTGTATATATTGGGGCCGCAGTTAGCTTTGTTTAACAGGATATACAGCTGGAGTGATAAAATGAGTGATTGACACTGTAATTCCTTTTTAGGATCTGGCAAGACATTTGGTAGAAAAGAAATATGATCTGTGTTGACACAACACTTAGTTTTCTATTGAATAAATATCCAAAATTCTTGACAGACAAGCAGATTACACCTAGTACCGATCATACTTTGGTTCATTACATAAAATGAAATTGCATGGTCAGAATTATTCAGCTGATGAGCCTAAAATGTTTCAGTTTGTTCTGAAGTAGTTCATAGAGCAAGAGTTCCACTAGAACATGTATATTTGCATTCTCTGGGATAAGTTTATTTACATGCTTTTATCAGCAATACAAAGAAGATTCATACCCCTACTAACATAGCATTAGTCTAACACTAATTGTCGATATTTTGCTTTTCATTGTGTTAGGTGAATCCACATTCATCCACCTGGAATTCTATATGTAAATGTTGAGGACATCCTCTTCTTGAAAAGAAAAAAAGAGTTAGTCTTTTCTTTCACATAGTTTTGGTTATCTTATCTGTGGATGGGTTAGAAAAAATACTCCTGCCACAAACACTGACTTTTCTTTCAATTTAAGAGAAATATCTTTTCTTAAAATTAAAACAATTTTGTTTTATACTAATATCAAAAATGTACTTCTGGTATTAATTGATGTGTAATATTTGAAACACAGATTTGAATATTTGTTGTTTAATGTTCAAAATAAGCTTCCTTTTGTGGGGGCTTTTGGGTGCTAAGCCCCACTGAAAATGAGGAAATCAAATAATGATTTAGGAGCCTACCATAAATTGTATAAATTATTTCTTTTTTTCTGTTAGATAAGGTTTAGTTTTGTAGAAGTGATACTGAATTGTTTTAGTTTGGAACTCCTAAGAATTTAAAAGATCTTTAGTAAGAGGTGTTAATATTAGTAAAAGACATTTAAGAATAGAATTTTGAAGAAGACACACCTGTTGTTTGCATGTGTATAACTCTTTCCCAACCCTGCAACTCTTTCCATTTGTACCATGTTTTTCTTGACAACTTTCAAGTTATGCTTTTAAAATAAATAGGAAATTGAAGCGTTCCCTTGACTCTCTTTTTGATTTTTTTTTCTTTCCACCTCTATCACTCTTAACATCAGAGAGCTACATCCTTTAGATCAGGTAACACTGTGTGTGCTTCTGTGCAGAGGTGTGTATATGCATGCACATGTCTATATGTAACAAGATAAAAATAATTATAAATATAAAAATATTAGTTGAATGTTTTCTACAGCAACTCATGTGAAATATTCAGAGTTTGTCACAGGAAGCTGTAAAACCAATTACAATTTAAATATATACATTGTATAGTATCTTCACTTATTAGACTATAGAGAGTCCTATACTTACTGGGGAAAAAAAAACATTAAAAAGGCAGTGGGCTAAAAGTTTTTTAAATTCATCATTAAAACAGATATTATGATGTAGAAATATTAGTTTTTCTTTACACTGCTAAACCTGTTAAAACAAGCTGGAAAATAAATGATAAAGATAAATTGGTGTCTTTATCTGTATGGGACACATGTGTAGAGTTCCTGATGCCAGCTAGATAGATATAGACAGATAAAAGTAAGGACGCTTTTCACCTAGATGACATTGATCCTAATCATACGGGGATAAGATTTTTGCTAGACTGCTAAAGAAATCCTAGCAACTCCAAAAGTCACCTTCCCTTCTTACCCTTTCCTGTAATTTTGTTTGTACCTGAATAGCAGTTTTTCAAAATTTCATGGTTATTATGGTATTATCTAGCATTGTGTATATCCTTTAGCAGAGTTACATTGCTTTACTTATGAATTAGTTTAGTTATTGATTTCTTCATTTTTACATTTTCTACTATGTTTTGTGTGTGGATTACAAGGTATTTATAAGCCAAATACTAGTCCTGTTGGAAAGACTCATAATGACTTCTGTGACTTCAGTAGGGCCAAAATATGGCTTCAAAGTCACCATGCTAAATGAACAGTAGTATCTTTAGTGAGCTCAACTAGTTACATTTAATCTGGGATTTTTAGTCTTAAAAGATCTAAATTTAGAAATATGAACACTCCAATGAACAAAGGCTCTTTGTTTGAAGGATCCAATGAGTACTTAAGCTTCTAAAAAGAAAATTTAAGATTTTGTAAACATCTGGTTCTTCAAGTGATTGCTCATCTAATTACAACCTTTCTCCAGGCTCTTTGCTGGTGGTGGCAACCAACAAGCAGTAACACCAAGGTTTCTAAGGCCCTACTCCCAGATCAAAGGACATCAAGAAGCTTGACTTGTTTGGAAGAAAAAATTATTCAGCTGGGGGCTTGCAACTGAGGATTGCAAACCAGCAGGCTGTCCTCAGCTGCTATGCTGTTAACTTGTGGGTGTCTATGGAAAAGTTGGCAGCAGTGGTCCCGCAGGACTCCAAGTCAAAACTGTCTGCGATGATCAAAGAGGTAAAAGTGGTCTTGAGGACCCTCTTGCAGTCAGCTCTGGATGCTGCAAACACAGCTACCAGAGCTATGGCTTCCGGGGTCACAATGCATCATAGTTCCTGGCTCCAAGTGTCTGGTCTTCCACAGGAGTTCCAGATGATGATTCAGGGCCTTCCTTTTGATGGACTCAAAGCTCCAGACCCTACAATACTCATGGGCAATGCTGAAGTCTCTGAATTACATACCTCGGCATTGCAACACCATCTTTTCCATCCTCAGCCTCCGCCACACCCCTATCAGCTGAGATCGGACTCCTCTCAGAGGGGATGTTGGAACAATCGTCCTAACCAGAGATCTTCTTGCCACTCAAGGGGCTAATCCCGCAAACATCATGGCTTGAAGAAGACCTTTTGAAGGTGCACCCAAGGGTGGCATACCAGGCTCAGTAATGGATCCTTCCCTCCCACTTTTTGGGGACACACTATCTCAATTCCACTGAGCATGGGCCAATGTCACCTCAGACCAATAGGGTACTCACTCCAATTCTTTTCTGTTTCCCCTGAACCACCCACCCAACCCTTCCTTGTCCCTCTTCAGGGACCTCTCTCATAGCAGCTCCTATAGGCAGAAGTTCAGGCCCTCCTCAATGTAGGAGTGGTGCAGGAAGTTCCAGAGCACTGACAATGGAAAGGTTTCTACTCCCACTATTTTCTAATTCCAAAGGCGAAGGGAGTCTTGTGCCCAAACCTGGGTCTGCGTGGTTTGAACAAGTTCCTCTGCAGACTAAAGTTCTGCATGGTCTCCCTAGTCTCCATTCCTCCATCTCTGAATCCAGGAGACTGGTATGCCACCCTCTATTTGAAGGATGCTTATTTTCATATCACAATCATTCCATGCCACAGACGCTTCCTGCGTGACCTGGTTGGACAGTGCCACTTTCAATTTGTGGTCCATCCCTTTGGCCTAGCAGCAGCCCCCCCCCCCAAGTTTTTATGAAATGCTTGGTGGTAATGGCCACATCTCCACGCAGGCAGGGGATCCAGGTTTTTCCTTATCTCAACAATTGGTTGGTGGAGGGCCGCTCATATCAGGAGGTGCAGACGCATATGCATATAATCTAGGCCACCTTTACCAGTCTAGGTCTTCTACTAAACGAGGAAAAGTCCATGCTGACTCCCACACAGTGGACAGAGTTTGTTGGGGGTGTTTTGGACTCTAAACAGGCATGGGCGTTTCTGCTGCTGACCAGCTTTCAGGCCATGAGGAATAAAATATGTGACATGGAATCTCATCCTTTGACTTTGATGCGAAATTGCCTATAGCTGCTAGGCCACATGCCAACATGTACCTGTGTTGTAGAGCATGCTCACCTGCACCTCAGGCCCCTGCAGGCTTGGCTGGCCTGATTATACTGCTCAGGGAAAGACACTCTGGATGGTCTGGTTTCCATTCCACCGGGGGCTCTACGTTCCCTTCAATGGTGTAAAGTCCACAACAATGTGTGCGCAGGAAGGCCCTTCCAAGAGCCAGCTCCATCTCTTTAAAACTAGTCATGGATGCTTCGGAGTTAGGGTGAGGAGGGCATTGGTCCAGGGAACAGGTACAGTTGCACATCAGTCTGAAAGAACTGAGGGCAGTTTGCTTGGCGTGTGCAGCTTTCAAAGATGGGCTGGTGGGCAGATACATCTTGGCTGAGATGGACACCACCACCATGATGTACTATATAGACAGACAGGATGGTGCTCGCTCCTCTCTCCTCTGTTAAGAAACTCTAGCCCTGTGGGACTTCTGTTTTTGGCAGTCTATTCACCTAACAGCAGTTTACCTTCCTGGATGCCAGAACGCCCTAGCAGGCAATCTCAGCTGGTGTATTCTGATGCTTGTGTGGTCCCTCAGGCCAGACGTTGCTGCCTATGTCTTCTGGAGGTGGGGACATCCCCAGATAGACCTGTTTGCATCTGATTCCAACAAGAAGTGCAACAGTGTTCTGCTCCTTTGGGAATCAGAGCTCTGGGTTGCTGTCAGACACCTTCCTAGTCAAGGTGGTCGTACCATCTCCACTACGCTTTCTTGCCGACACCTCTGCTTCACAAGACACTGCTCAAGGTGAAAAGGGACAAGGTGAGAATGATCCTGATCGCACCAGAGTGTCCCTGTCAACATCGGTTCTCAATGTTTCTGGACCTCTCAGCTGAGGGCCTGTGTCAGCTTCCCCTATTCCCGGACCTGCTGACCCAGGACCAAGGGGCTCTCAGAATCTGAACCTCAGAGTGCTCCATCTGAAAGCATGGCTACTCAGTGGCTAATGTGGGAGGTGCACCAATGCTCAGCCCCAGTGCAGGAGATTCTATCGAACAGTCATAAACCCTCAACCAGGTGCTCCTACCAAGTGAAGCGGCTAAGGTTTTCCTGATGGGCGGCAGGAAAACGAGTCCAGGCACACCTGTCACCAATACCCTTGATCTTGGATTATGTGGTAGAGTTAAAACAACAAGGACTATTGGCTGCCTTGGTGAAGGTCCATCTTGTGGCAATTTCCGCCTTCCATGTGGGCTCCCCTGAGAGATCTGTGTTTTCGAGCCTGATTTTCAAACATTTCCTAAACAGCCTGGCAAAGATATTTCTGAGTGGTCATCTGCCTGCATCCCAGTGGGACCTCAACCTGGTTCTGGCCAAGCTTAGCAGCCCCCCATTTGTTAAGTCAAGCAGTTAGAATTTAACCAGACGTTCATCTAAAATAATCTCATAAAATTAAATGTATATTTAAGTCTTTAAAGTAAGCTATTCATATAATTGCTCCAAAACAGATCTTAATAAATATTCTGCTAAATATTTTACCATTTATGAATAAATAACATTCAGAAGATAATGTCTATATAAGATCATTGACACTTTCTTAAAATAATTTTTAATCTCCAGAATGCCTCCAGAATAGAAACAATGAATATTGCTACACATTGAAAGGTGAAAAGCAGTTAATATGACAGTTGTGTCTTACATGATTCAGCAGTCATTTAAATAAATAAATAAAATAAAACCTTGAGCTGTTCATTTAGGTCCTGATCCAAAGCACACTGAAATCAGTTGTTTTTTCCATTAATTTCAATGGACTTTGAAGTAATCACTTATCTCTTTTATTGTTTCCAGTGAAATAAATTAATTGCTAATGGATGTAAAGTATGAACAAGTAGATTCATATTTTTAACAAAGCCTTTCTATTGAATTCTACATTTACTCTCCAAAGCATGCCATATTTTTGAATGGTTGTATCACCTGCTGCCAATTTTTACAAGGACTTAACCGTGCATTGCTCATAATAAAAAGTATAATTCTAAATAGAATCCCTTATTGTACAATGTCTAGTACTGTGTCCTCATGCAACCCCCCCCACACCCCAAAAGCACATAAAGCACGTATGAATAAAAAAATGCATACTGAAGTAAAATGTTTTGGAATGAATGTAATGGAGAATGAACATATAGGGAATTTTGCACAAACAGCCACTAGGTGTATAACCAACAATGGCAATGGGGAGACAAGATCATCCAGTGGCTAGGGCTATGACTAATGCTTGGAGATCTGCATTCAAGTCCTTACTCCAGCACAGATTTCCTGAGTGAGCCTGGGTAAGTCACTTAACCTCTCGCTAAATTCCTCATTCAGTTACTCATCCATGAAAAGGAGATAACAGCACTTCCCTACTTCACATGAGTGTTGTGAGGACAAACATGGTAAAACACATGTGGCATGCTCAGGTGCTATAATAATAGAAGCCATTTTAATACTTGGACAGGCATTCACTGTCCTTCTTTTGTTATATTATGCATGGATTCTTTGTATTGGCCATTTCAGCCCTAATCTTGCAGTGAAGTCAGTGTAAGAAATCATACAGTCAAAGAGTGCCTTTGACATACACAGAGTTCAAATTAGGTGCAAGGGTCTGTCTCATAATCCAGTTTACGGACTAGAAGATTTTTAGCCTTAATGTCTGTCTGACACTTGTCACACTTTGAGACGTTGGATAAATACTAAACATAGAGGAATTTTTAAGATCCAGTAATTTCAAAATAGATATAAACAGGTAAGTTCATGGAGGTGAATAGAGAAGCAAGCATTAACTAATATAGAATTATATATATTAGCTCGTTTACTCATTTGACATTTGATACATGGAATTTATTTTTCCTCTATCTGCAATGAAGAATTAAGGTTCCCAGAGTAAGAAAGATGTGCAAAAGCTTTTTCACCTTATCTTAGCAGCCCTATAAATCCCTATATTTTAAAGCCTTGGTAACACTTTTGTTTATGGATTTCTAAATGTTGCATTTAGGTAAAAAATTGAAGCGTGTAACTCTGTACTAAAACATATAATAAAATAAAGAGACCTCATTGCAATAGGCAAGTGAGATGCCAGTGTACAACTTTACATTTTACATTAAGAAGATAGTCATTCAAATATCTAATCACTAAATGTCAGTGTATCTTGGATTTATTTCTCACCTACCTGAGATAGAAAAGATTCAAAGTCAGTAAGAAAGAAACACAAATCCATTGTAGTCTGAGAAAATGGGTTGTCACAACTTGCAAAGTTAATTTATAGTTGCAAACAAAATATCTCAGAAAGGACAGTAGCTAAAATTTGCCAAAGTGTGTGTTTTAAACCTGTCTTTTGAAAGAAGGCTATAATTACAAAATCAGAATGAATACAGATAATTTGGGTCCAGGTCCATGATGGGGTCCATGATGTAAATCCACATAGTTTCTTTAATACCAGAGGATCTATGCAGTTTTTGTACCAGCTGAGGATGTGGCTCTTTGGTTTTTTAGCTTTTTGTATGGCTCCTCATTACAAGCAAACACTCAGTCTTAATTGTAATTACTTTACACAATGCATGAATTCTTGAAAACAATGAAATTACCTCACTAGCTACTGCTTGTGTACTGGAATGCCACTTGGAGAGCTTCCAAAGGGGTAGTTGTGTTAGTCTAGTCCAGCAAAAACACAAGGAGTCATGTGGCACTTTAAGACTAACAGATTTATTTTTTGCATGGGCTTTCATGGGAGAAAATCCAGAAAACACCATTCTGGCCACTATGGATGTAGAAGCTCTTTACACCAACATCCCACACAAGCTATTAGAAGAAGCATCCCAGATGATGCCACAGCACAGCTTGTGACTGAACTTTGTGACTTTGTGCTCACCCACAACCACTCCAGATTTGAAGATCATTTATATCTCCAAATCAGTGGCACTGCTATGGGCACCTGCATGGCCCCACAATATGCCAACATCTTTATGGGCGACATAGAACAACATTTCCTCAAGTTTCATCCCAAAACACCTCTTCTTTACCTATTCTACATTGATGACATCTTTATCATCTGGACACATGGCAGGGATGCTCTTGAAGATTTTCAGAGATTTCAACAATTTCCACCACCATCAAATTGAGCCTAGAACACTCTACACAGGAGATTCACTTTCTCGACACTACAGTACAGATCAGGGATAGACACATCACCACCACCCTGTACCAAAAACCTACTGATCAGTATAGTCACCTACATCCTTCGAGCTTCCATCCTAAACACACCACACAATCCATTGTCTATAGCCAAGCCCTAAGATATAACCGCATCTGCTCTGATCCGTCAGACAGAGACAGCCATCTTGAGGATCTCTATCAATCATTCTTGAAACTACAGTACCCACCTGGGGAAGTAAGAAAACAAATTGACAGAGCTAGACAGTTACCCCAAAGTCATCTACTGCAGGAGAGGCCCAAGAAAGAAAACAACAGAACACCACTAGTCAACACATACAACCCTCAAGTCAGACCTCTGCAACAGATCATTAAGGACCTACAGCCTATTCTAAAAGATGATGCCTCTCTCTCTCAAGCGTTAGGAGACAGACCACTCCTTGCTTATAGGCAGCCCCCTAATCTTAAACAGATACTCACCAGCAACTACAGATCTAACAACAAGAACACTGAAGCAGGCACACACCCCTGCAAAAAACCACGCTGCCAAGTCTGCCCACATATCTACACAACAGACACCATCATAGGTCCTAATCAAGCCTGCTACTCCATCAAAGGCTCATTTACCTGCTCATCTACTAATGTGGTCTATGCCATCATGTGCCAGAAATGCCCCAACACCTTATACATTGGACAAACAGGACCATTGCTCCATAAGAGACTGAATGAGCACAGAGCTGATATCAGAAATCAAAGAACAAAGAAACCAGTTGCTGAGCACTTCCATCTTTCTAATCACTCGATAAATGATTTGTTAATGACTGTCATCAGAGATGTGGCTGGGACATGAAGACTTCAAAGAGAAACAGCTGAACTCAAATTAATATGCAAGCTAAATTTTGTGAAAGCAGGACTTAATCAAGACTATGGATTCTTTTCCCATTACAAAAGGTAATTTGACTTCAGGCTTCCCATGGTTTGAACCTAACAACTGCTCTGATTTGCTGTTATTGTATGACTTGATCCTATGTTTTACACCCCCTTGCATTTATTTTCATTTCATTCTGTAAGTTTACCCATCTTCGAAGCATCTGATGAAGTGGGATTTTCTCCCACAAAAGCTCATGCGAAAAATAAATCTGTTAGTCTTAAAGTGCCACACGACTCCTTGGTTTTTTTCATGTGGAGAGGCCTTAGTAAAAGGTATATTGAAGTCAATTGGAGCTATAGATACTCAGCACTTTTGAAGATCAGGCTACTTAAAGATTTTCAGAATTAACTAGTGATATGGGGTTCCTTAATTTTAGGGTGCTTAACACAAGACCATAAGACACAGATTTTGGTGGGTGGGTGCTCAGTAGTTTCTAAAAAAGCAGCCCCACTGTAAATATCTCAAGTTGTCCACGCAATCAGTAGTCATGTCTGAAAATAACCTATTTCAATATTATTAAATGTAATAACACTATGGAAATTTACTGAGTTACAGGTAGAGGGCCTTTGACTGCTTTGAATGCTCTAAGAATGGCTTTATGATAGTTCGCTAAATTTTGAAAGAAGAGATTTAATTATAACTCTTGATCTTTAATTTTTGTATGATGATAACTCTGAATGATATAAACTAGTTTCTTGATAAAGATGTATAATTTACAAATAATATAACAAAGGTGTTAGCCTTTGGATACTTATATTTTTAAGAAGAGCAAAATGTTGTTTTGCATTATAATGGCAAAGTAGTCTATCATTCACATTTTTTATTTCAAGCTTATAGTGGAAAGCATTAGAACTGTGTTCACACAAATAAAAGTTGCATAAATTTCTGACAGCATTCCCTATTCAGATTCATTATTACACAATAGGTGAATGACAGAGAATCAGCCATTGGTTGGGCATGTGAATGAAGCACTCACAAATCTATTAACTTTATAGATGCAAAATGCTAAAGTCCTAGATTGCTTATCAAAGATGAAATTTAACAGACCTTTATATCTGTGTCATTTGTCATACTGTCACTATTTGTATAACCCTGGAAAAATAATGTTACATAGGAAAAGCAATATTGTCCTAAGTTAAATGGTTCCATAATACCTAGAGAAAACAATACTAAAAATTGATGTTTGATACTTTAAAAAATATATATGTTTATACTAGGGCTGCTCAAATGGACAGAATAATTTCCTGTCAAATTGTTTAATTGAAATTTGAATATTGTTGGAATTTGTCCTCCTTTATTAAATTTGAGGGGAAAGTTTTGAAGAAACTCAGGGTTTTATTTATTTATTTATTTTTAGTTTTCTAATTTTATATAATTACTTCAATGTTACTGAAATAAAACACCTTGTGTATCAAATCAAAATATTTCAAAATTCTGCAAAATATTTTTAGATTCACTTATTGTCCTGACTTGGGATGAAACTAAATGTCTATTTCTGCAGGATAGAAATTCCATTTTTTTAGACATTTCTACATGATGATAATCAAACCAATGAACAGTGTTATTACCTGGACATTGTGTTTTATATATTTAAAAAGGACTTGAGTAATTTGCTATCCACTGAAAATGACACTACAACAAAGTGTTAATATGAGTTTAATAGAAAAACTGCTATAGGATGGTATCTATTAATAAATAAAAATACTGTGATAGTACCATGAGATGAAAAACAGCCTCATCATGATAGGCACTCAACCTGTGTAAGAAAAACTCTGTTGAATAACAATTAATAACATGCAGTGGCTCATTCTCCAAAGTGGCAACGGGTATTCTGTTTTACAAAATAGTGTTATTCTTTTGTTTGCAGGTTTGTTAACATGCAAAAGTTGCTCTAGTTTACTTTGAGGTGTGATTTCTTTTAAAATCAGCTTTTGGGAACTGGTGCCAACAGTTGTGTGGATACTACTCCTCCTCCGTAAAAAAAACAAACAAACAAACAAACAAAAAAAAACCAAACCTTTAAGTCCTACAAGAGGCTGCAACATCAGTGAGATGGTCTAGATGCATCACATTATGAAAACAAGGAGTATATCATCTCAGACACAGTTGTGTACACACATACACTCAGACATGGAACTCAGATACAGGGGAAATGGTGAAAGAAGCCTTCCTATTTTCACTTCACTTGCACAGCCAGTTCATGGGCCAGAGCAATCTCAGGCATTGTGTTTTCATTGCAAATTGCCCCAAATAGCGGAGAAAGGCAGAAGACATTAGCATCTTCATTCCTTTTTTTGCTACTCTACAGCACTCTCTCACTGAGCGGCCTGACCACAGATTATGCAGGACTCTGTCCTTTCTGAAGGTGTTATGTAGTGCAAAATACTTCTGCTGTACTCTCTCAAGCTCAAAGTGAGAATTCTGCTGAGGTACAGTCCCCTCCAGAGCTGCCAGTACTGTTGGCTGTTGTTGCCTACCACTCAGGTGGTGGCTGAAAGTCATAATCTAACACTAAATTAGGTATTGCCAGATTTGTAAAGGTATTAAGGTGCCTAAACATTGGACTTCTCAAAAGTGCTTACATGCCTATTTTGTTTCTTTAAAAACCTGGCCCATACTTCTCAAAGAGCAAGTGTTGCAAAATATATTTTTCTGTCACGTAGTGGAGCAAAGGAGATTAAACCCCTCAGTTGCCCTGTGAGCTCTGGCACAAAGTGGTTGTCTCGATGATTAAGCTGAGTCAGTGCATGGCTCAATGAGGCGAGAAGGAACAGCTGGTAACCTGGCCCAGGAGAGTATATAGGCCTGGGCATGGAACCAAAGGATGATGTGTGGTCAAGCAGGGTGGGGAGAAGCTGGGTATGAGACTGTCTGCTAACTGGGAAGTAGGGCCACAAGGCTTAGAGCCCCCTGGGGCTGGAGTCATGAGATTTGCTAGAAGTGCTGTAAATAAAGAGCATAGATGATGGGAACTGAAGAGACTGGTGAGTTATTTGTAGAAGCTTGGATGCTGGAGGAGTGGGATTGGAGGTATAAGTAGAGGGCTAGGCAAGGTGAACCACTGCACATCATTTGTTCTGCTTTTGTTTTTCCAAAAGCAATTCTAGTTTGTTTTATGTTCCCTTTAATATATAAAAATTAATTCTGTATTTCTGAGAGATGTCAGATTAACTTCCCTGAAAACTGAAAAACAACCACAAAATAGGTATAGCAGTAATCTTTCATCCCTAACTTGGTGGTGATTATCCCTAGCTACTAGAGGGTGGTCTTGTTTGTCAGGAAGGGTGCAAATAATGTTTGCATTTTTGTGATGTGGATTCTTACCCATTAGAAAATTTTATGGGAGGATCAGTTCTCTCAGCTCTTTTCAGATAAGCTATCCAACAGTCATCAAATTGTGATGAGTTTTGGGGACTTCTGGCCTGGACTGTTCGGAATAGTGGCTTATAACTGGAAAGCTTTATACACTGACCATTTCAGTTCCTCACTATAGAAGATTTGTTTATTCTTCCATTCATATTCTTTCTGAAACAAACATAGTAGCAGTCTCTGTGTACTGTCCTGGTAGAGTGGCAATACTCTGATATCATAAAGATGGGTTATCATCAGTACCTAGTCGGACTGATCTTTCACGTATAGCATGAAGAACAGACTTTAATGCACTGTGAAAGAATAAATATATAAGCCTGAAGGAAATGACTAAATGGTTCTTGATAGTTACTTTTCCTTATACTTCAGCATAGTAATATCTTTTTTAAATTTTAATCATAAAAATATAAAATGCTGCTTAATTAGGAAAACTGATGAGAAGTTTTACCATATAATTCAGAACAGTGATGACAAATGCTAGGATCAAAAGTTATCAATATATAGTAACTTGTAAGTCTGTTACTGGTTGTGGCATTCCCAGGATACAATCTAGACCAGGCGTCTCAAACGTGTGGCCCCTAAGGTTATTTCCTGCAGCCCTCAATGACACTGTTGTTACCAATATTTGCAATATAGTTGTATGAAAAAGGTTTCCATGGTGCTGCTCTCGGGCTAATGTACTAGGCCTTATGTGGCCCTTATGGTGATTTGAGTTTGAGACCCCTGATCTAGACTGAGTAGCTATATTAGTCATACATTCTAACCTGAGATGACCTTTACTATGTTTTGCTTTTGTAACCTCTAGTCTGCAATTCTCACAGACAACCTCAAGCACACAAGTCACTCCTACCTATGTCCTTGTGTTGGTTGCAGCCAGTCACACTTGGCCTCTTACAAGCCTTGATTATATTGCAGAGTGAGCCCTTCATTATATAAAGTCTGTCATTCAATTAATGGAATAGATATGCACATATCTTGTTACCCCAAATGGAGTTTCCCACAGACTTAGATTTGAACCCAGTGAATTAGATAAAACAATAAAACAAATTAACTATAAAAAAGATTAACTGATTGCAAGTAGTAAGGCATAAAAAAGTCAGAAACGGATTCAAGAAAAATAAAAATAAAGTGCAGCTGAAATCTGATTTAACAAACTACATTACATTCAAAACAAAGTTTTCTCACCCCAAATTTATCTATGGAATTTCTTAGGTTAGGACCCCTTCTCCAGTACATTGCATGCTGATAAGTACCAAAAGGATAGATGTGTTAGTCTAGTTTTGCAGAACAAACAAGGAGGCCTGTGGCGTTTTTAAAGACTAAAAAAACTATTTATTGCATGAGCTTTTGTGGGAGAAAATCCCACTTTGTCAGATGCTTTGAAGATGGGGAATATACAGAATACGAAGAAAACATATGCAGGTAAGTGTAAATCATAGGATTACGTCAGACCATTACAACAAATCAATGCAGTAGTTTAGATTTTAAAAATAGTAGATGAACACTTCAGTTTTCATAATCACTCTATTGATGATTTGCTAATAGCTGTGCTCAAAAATTTAATAAGAAATCATAGCTTCAAAGAGAAACTGCAGATTTTGAATTCATATGTAAATTTGACATTGTTGTTTTTGGCTAAGAAAGTACTTTCAATTTTTTCCTCATCACAACAGGTGATTTAACCTCATCATCCTCTATATGAGTGGTTCCCAACCTGGGGTCCATGGACCCCTGGGGGCCACAGTGTCTCCAGGGGACTGCGGACAGGCTGGGATCTGGGGTGAGATGCCACGAGGATCTCTGGTTGCCACAGAAACACAGGCTTCTGGCCAACAGGGAGATTCCCCCAGGCAGGGTGTTCTTAAAACTCCCACTACCATGCAGAGCATGCTTAGGGGGAGTAGCCTGGGGGTGGCCAGGTGCCAGCAGCTCCAGTGGTGAGGTAAGGGAGGGTAGGGGGGGGCCCCGGGGGGGGGGGCCCGAGACCAAGGGGGGGGGGGAGCTGGGGCTATAGCTGTGCTGCTGCCACCACAGCCACATCCACATTCACCTGCTGGGGAGCAGGAGCTGCTGTGGCTATGGCCCCCTGCCCAGGAACTCCGCTCCCTGGCAGGAGAGCAATACAGGCCAAATTCTGCCCACAACAGTGCCAGGCACTCACAGGGGTCTGCAAAGATTTTTTCCCCTTGGGAAGGGGTCCCCAGACTTAAAAAGGTTGGGAACCCCTGCTCTTCATGATGTTCCCCAGTGTTTGACTCTAAAATACTGCACTGATTTACTGTACCAGTCTGACTTGACCCCATAACTTACAGTTCCCTGCATATATTTTCCTCCCATTTTATAAGTTCCCATATCTTCAAAACATCTGAAGTGGGATTTTCTCCCATGAAAGCTCATGGGAGAAATACATTTGTTAGTCTTTAAAAGTGCCACAGAGGGCCCTTCTTTGTTCTTCAGTTGAGTGACGGCTTACTCTGATCCTTCTAGTGTGATGAATTGATGGGCTACAAGAGAAAGTGTAGGGATGTCATTTAGGGTGTCTTCTTTCTGGGCCTTCTTTTTATACTCTGCTTCCTTAATTGAGAAGCATTTCCATCTAAGAGCAAGGCCACGGGCATTCTGTATAGAAGGGAATTCCATGATATCCTTTGTTAAGATGTAGATTTTTTGCTCCTGTCCTCTTCCGTCATAGCATGGTCACGTAGCAGATAAGTCTATCAATCTTGTTTACATATGGATAAGGCATCAGCTTGCCATTGCTCCTGGGCAGTTGGCTTGGCCACCTCTCAGATTTCTCTGGAAAACCTGCTTTTAGTCATGATGTCATTTTTGTTTATAATTTCACATATAAGACCACTACATGCATTTTGTCATGTTAGTGATAAACCAAGTGTTTAAAAGACATCTCACAAGGCATAATTTGTATGAAGATTATTACAGTAGTATGTAGGATGTGGACATGGGTACATTCTGTCACATGAGCATTTATCTATGGTTTGCGAAGAATAAAATGGTATTGATTTCCCACTTCTTATTTTTCAGCTCATCTGAATGCTTTAAATTACATGATAGGAAATCAATTGATAGTTATTGCCTCTCTGTCCAGAGATTACCTAAACATGGTGCCTAGTTTAAAAATATACAATTGAGCCTTTAAAATAAACTTTACTTTATAGATTTCACACACAAATTTGCAAAATTATGGTGTAAATTAACTTGTTAATAGTTAGGTGCTATTGTATTGATTTTGATAGACTAAATAGGTGGAAAGCATTACAGGTGTTAACGTGACACTGTCACTATCCAATATTAAATAATGTCTGGGATTTGGTGTACAGAGATTTTAGCCTGCTTAGGACCAAAGCAAAGATATCATTAAAGTGTTTTAACTCTTTATTGAAGATTTAAAAAAAAGAAGGAAACATATAAACACATTTGAAAAAGTGTAAAAGTGACGTTAAGTAAAGCTTTTTTTTAAACAAATAATTCTTGATAACTTTTCCATCTGTTGGAGAGCTTTTAAAAGAAACTGTCACCACCACCACCATACTATGATGATATTATAAGGTAATAATTTTCCTCTTTGGCGAAAAGAGACAAAACTAGTGGAGGTGGACTGGGATTATTATTTCGGTGATGTTGAACTGATCCAATTTCTTGGAAGACAAAACAAGACAAAAACACACAAAGGGGAGAGAAAAGTAACGCAAAGATAAGAAATCCAGCTTCTGTCTCTGTTAGCTTTTATTTGTAACATCACTGCTGGAAAATAATATGAGCAGAGCATGAAATCTTTCTGTATTACCTGGCAAAGTTATACCAGGGTAGAGCTGTTTGGGCCATTGCTTTTAACTGCTTTTTCTGATTGCTTTCTTAGGGCTGTGTTGCAGAATGTTCATTCTTGACTAGCTAAGCCAGACTCTTATTAAAGAAAAGGCCAAAGGAAAGGAATAAGAGAGAAAGTAGGTTAGAAAAAAGACGCACTGGGGAGGAGGGAAGGGAAGGAGAGGAATGTTGGGTTGACAACCTTGCTTACCAGGAGGTGGTTGGGAGTTAGCTAGAACTGCTGGAAATGGTGATGTCACCTGGACTCCTCTCTTGGCCTGGCCTTATCAGTACATCTCGTACAATTAGGATAGGAGCCCCTCTGGTATCAGTCGATTCCAGGGTCCAAGGAGACCGCGTAGTTGGTTGCCATGATGAAGCTTATTCCTTCCCACTTTTTGTGTTTGTTCACTTTCCTTCTCTTTTTCCAGTTTTCCTCTCTATTTCTTCCCTTTTAAGGACACCCAAAAGGGTGTTATGGGAGGAGTATCCCATCCCTTTGTTTGTTCACCTGTTCAGCCTTATTTCAACACATCAGTTTTGGTTCATTAATTTCTGGTCTTGTACTTTTCTTCCTTGCCAGGCAGGATTTTAACTCTGTCCATGAATAATATCACTAGGTCTCTTTGTTTGGACTAATTCAATCTGTATCCTTTTTGCACCTTTTTCTGTCACATTTGTTATTATTGGATCATTTCCTAAGGTTTTATCAGCTTTCCCACAGTTGAACCTACAATTAGGGTAAATTTATAGGATCAGTTGTTATGACATGTTCAAACAAACCTCTCCTTGAAACTCATGGAAAAACTCTCACTGACATCAGTAATGTTGTATCATGATTCAGGAAAAGAACATCTGTGCTATTCCATTTCTGGAGGTGGAGCAATGTCTGCAGTAGTGGTTAGAGCAAGAACCATGCAGCCATAGACCTGAGTTTCATCTCTCACTTTGTCACTCGTTTATTATATGACTTTTGGCAAGCACTATACTTACTTTTTTGTGCATATGTTTTACCATTTATAACAACACTTCCCACCCTGGGTGGGGAGCCAAAGAATCCAGGGAGTCTATAAGGCTTCAGGAGCAGCCTCAGACTCCGCATTGGCCAGAGCAGAGCAGCAGGCTCCTGGTAGACCTGCAATGGCCAGGCATCTTGTTGGAGAGGAGCAACCTTGGGCCGGTGGGGACCTGCAGCAGTCCTAGCCAGCCCAACAGCATCTGCCACCTTTATCCTCAGTCCATGAGGACTAGGAGGGACCACCCAGTGTGTGTGGTGATGACTGGACCCAGGGAAGGCTTAGCTTCTTACTCAGGTAAGAGAAGTTTATTATGTAATTTTAATGTTGTTTTTATCATACATGTTCATATTGGTTATAGGTGTTTATAGCGAATGATGAGATGGATGTGTGTGTGTTTTCTCTAATGTTAACTTGTTGAGCTTTCACTCAGACAAGATTAGGAACCACTGATTTATATAATGGACAGAACACAATTATCTTTGAGCTCCTCAGTTATATTTTCATATCCTGATACCTATGTGCTCAAACAGAGTTTGTTTACTTTTTTTCAGTGATCTAAGAATGGATTAAAATGTTTTCTTTCCTCTTTTTGTTGACTGGATTGGTGTGTCACTAAGTGTAAGTCCAGGGGGCCTTGTCTACACTAAAACATTTTGCCGGCAAACGGTGACTTTTGTTGGAAAAACAATCTTAACATACAACTATTAACCTTTTGTTGACAAAACTGCCCTGGTTGTGGGTTT
Source organism: Podocnemis expansa (assembly GCA_007922195.1). Classification (NCBI taxonomy): domain Eukaryota; kingdom Metazoa; phylum Chordata; order Testudines; family Podocnemididae; genus Podocnemis; species Podocnemis expansa. Next base: position 4,293,411 of record ML682018.1, on the reverse strand, counting down.
TTGTTTTGTTTTGTTTTTTTTTTGACAAAACCACCTAGATAAGAGGCACAGACCCTTTCTGGCAATGTTTTTGCAAAAGTGCATGTATGTAGGCACTGCCCTTAGGTTGTGTCACTAAAAGTAGGTGACATTGCCACAGCATGCCAACGTAAGTACCACTTTGGTCTCTTATTTCAGTGGTTGTCAAAGTTGGGGTCACGACCCAGTACTGGGTCGCAGACCCACAGGTACTGGGCTGCAGCATCAGAGCTGCGAGGAGGGAGGCAATTGGCTCTTGCTCCTCTGCCAGCCACTGCAGCTCTTTGGAGAGCTTGGGGGGAGGGGAGACTAACATACAGTAGTATCAGCCTTTAATGGAGACAAAGATTAACAATGAGGTGCTAATGGTTGTTCAACTAATCTCTCTGTCTCCTTCTTTTTGACTTACTGTCTCCCTTTGGGCTTCTCTGATTCCTGTGAGAGGGACTGAGGTCACAGGCAAGCAACCTTTGAGTTTTTTATCAATAGACAAAGAGAAAAACTTTGAAAACCCCCTTATTCTGCCATTGCTGGGAACTTTGGGGGCAGAGTTGCAGCTATTTTTGCTAATTAGGGCTTGCCTCTTCTTTCAGTGGGTTGAGAATTCCCTTGCTTGCAACAAAAGTTATAACTTGTAGATTTTATTAAAAACTGTTTTGAGAGATTTTTTGACTGATAATTAAAGAGAAGAGAAAAGCAAATTGTTCTAGTAGTAGTCTGTGTTAGAAAGTATGGTATTTTTTTCTAAATTAGAAAGCCTAAGTAACAAGTCAACCAAAACCTTAACTATTTCACTCAATTCTGATGATTAATTTTACAGGTATCTGTAACCAATCAAGGTGCCATTGATCCCACTGCAGAATATTGTGGCAAGCACTGTGGAACACCAGTTCCTTCTGTTATCTGATAGCATGGTCTTTGTAACTTGAACTTGGAGACAAACACTGTAGGTCCTCCAAGCACAAGTTTCCATAGGTTCTAGCCTTCTTTGAGTCCCCAGGATCACACACACACATTTCATGTTAGGTCTGGTCTACACACTTTCTGTAGCAGTATAGCTGTCTCACTGGGGGATGCAATTTTTCACCAATTACAAGAGATGATTGCCAGGTCCCATGCTTCTGTCTTCAGCCTTCAAACTGTCCCAGCCAATGCCTTCTCCTATCTGCTTCCTTATCATCCTCCAGGTCAGAAGAAAGAGGAGCTGCAGACTCACCACACTGCCCTCTGCTGATTTAAGACTGCATAGGTCGTTCAACAGAAGGTGTTAATGGTCCCACTCTGACCTTCATGGTCTCACAGGGTACTGAAGGCAGTGTGCTGCTGCTGTGCAAAGGAGTAAAACAAAGTAGGAAGGTTAACACTTTGAGTGTTACGGAGCTGTTGTTGATGGTATATCATAAGTGGAGGTGCAGTCAGAGGCCCCATGTTGCTGACAGAGACTACTATGGATGGGACACTGAGGGAACTTGGGTAATCAGACTGGAAGAAACTGAGTCACACAGGCCAAACATTGCACAGGGTTTAATAAAGGGTTCACAATGTTCAATTTAACCTATATTCAGCTTTGCTGTTGTGGGTGAAACATGGCAGTAGTGCCTGAGCTGTGGGTTTTCAACAGCACAGCAGCTGGCAATGTGAGCCATGGAATTCAGTTGGAAGCCTGAGCCCAAGATTTTGCAGAATAAAATTCAGCTCAGGGATGGATCTGCTGGAAGGAGAGGTTTAAGCTGTACAGAGACCTGGCCTTGCAGGAAGATGACTTAACCTCACTTGGGAACAAGGTAGAGAGAGGTTTGTAGTACACTAAAATTCACCACTGCCTCAAGTCTCCTGGCAGTTCTGGGAAACTACTTTGCCTCACAGTAGAGTGAAACTCTGAAGCAACACAAGTTATAACAAGGTCCGAATCTGAAAGGGAGTGGATAGCCCCATTTTATTGCTGCCTTATGCACACTGAGTGACAGGGGTCACCAGACCAAGCAGAGAGGGCTAGCACCCCTTCAGTCACAATTATTGTGGGCAATTGCGTGTTCATGGAAACTCATGCAGACTCAGGGAGCAGATGAAGTGCAGGAGTGAAAGTGGAACCCAGAGGGGCTGCTTCAGATTCTGGGATTGGGCAGTGGAGAAGGGAGCAGGACCTGGAGGCAGGGCCATCACCAGGACCATCCTTAGGGGTGCAGGGCCCCAGGCAAATTGCCCTCTGCCGGGCCCCTCCTACCCCCAGCAGTTGGGAGGTGGGGTCAGCCAGCCCAGGGGAGGAGCAGACCCCTGCACTGCTCCCCCCCATGCCAGGACCAGGCGAGCAGCCAAAAGGTGCCCCGGTGCAGCGCTGTCGGTGCCTCCCCCTCTCTCCTCCTCCATGCGCGCTCCTCTGGGCTCTGTGCTGGAGCAGCGGGCATGGGGGCGGAAGAATGGGCCAGCAGTGGGGGGGGGCAGTGATACCAGCCGCATGCTGCCTCCTGCCGGGAGGCTGAACTGTCGTCAACCATTGAGTTGTGCCATTCATGCATCCAGTCATTGAAAGAATCCATGGCCATGGTATAGCATGAGGGAGAGCAGCCCCTGTCCTTCTGGGAACCCTTACTGGCATGGGTAGAGCTGGCTCGCGACACCTTTACTGGGGTTGCCAGGGTCATAGCCCTTCTTGGCTTGGGCATTAGGGAATGCTTTTGGTGATGCTTAATCTCTCATTCTCCAGTATCAGAAATGTCTTTCGGAGATTCAGGGGACCGAATAGAGCCGGCAGATGACGATGAGGATGAAGTAGACCTCTGCCTTCTCAGACTCTGGAACACAGTACTGAGGGCTTGTAGGATGAATGCCGAGAGGAACGGTCATTGGAGTGGTTGTTGGTACTGTTTCGTGGTGCTGGAGGAGGACTTGATGGTGCCAAGCTCGGGGGCGGTACCAAGCTCTGTGTTATCCACTCCTTAGCAGAAGGTGCCGGTTTCCCCTTCGACCGGGTTTTCTTTGCCGGTACCGGAGCTGGCTCCTGGAACAAGGCCTGTGCTGCTGCTAGGGCCTCCGGTGTTGATAGTACCGAAAGGTGCCCGGTCCTGACTCTCACGAGGTGGTGTGTGGGGACAGAGGTGAACAGCGCCATATCAGTGCCAAATTTGATGCCTATCGCGGCTTCGAATTCTGAGCTGGAGAGCGGCGCCGGGTAGGTTCTGGTGCAGAGGTTGCATGTTGTGCTGGTGGAGCGCTTGGCATGTGAGAGGTGTCAAATGGAGGGTGAGAAGCGCAGTCCTTGATGGTGCGCAGCCTCTGCTCTCTGTTCTTGCGAGTCCTATGCTTGAGGGACTTGCAGATAGAGTAGCTCTCCATGAGATGTGACTTACCAAGGCATATGAGGTATTTCTCGTGGGGGTCATCAAGCAGAAAGGTTTTGCAGCATAACAGACATGGTTTAAACCCAGGCATCTTTAATTAGGAACGAAGAAATGACAGGCACTTGCTTCCGCAGGTTTTGGCTGTTCTTAAACCATTGCTGAGGGCGGAAAGAAAGGAACTGGACGGGTCAGGGTCACATCACCTATATAACCATAGTCATGGCACAGAGGGGGCATTGGCTGTTTGCCCTGACCTGAAAGGGTAAGGCTAAAAGACTTTCTGAGCTACTGGGCACTGTGGCACATATACACCTGTAACTGAATCATGTGAGCAGCGCTTGAAGTATAGAAGCACTGTTGCAAAGCAATATAAAGAAACCAAGATTACAAAGGAAAGGGAACAGTGGGTTACCTACAGTAACCGTCCTCCTTCAAGATGGGCTGCTCGGATCCATTCAGTATTAGGTGTCTCCATGCCAGAGCACTGGATTGGCTGGAAAAATTTTGTCCTAGAAGAGGGAAGGTGGCCACTGCCCCTCGCCAACTCCAGAAGCGGGGATGGAGGGAAGGGACCTGAATGGATCCGAGCAGCCCATCTCGAAGAAGGACGGTTACTGTAGGCAACCCACCATTCTTCGAGGGCAGCTCGGATGCATTCAGTATTAGGTGACTACTACCACCAAGTGCAAGATCCTCAGGAGGAGGCATGCATGAGAGTGCTGAGGGGTAATTTGCCACTCTGTCAGGGGACTATAAGCCTAACTGGGCAGTTCCCAGTTCATTGTCGGGAAATTGCTATATCATAATAGCAAGAAGAACCTTGTCACCAGCAAGACCATTTAGTGTAGGACAGTTGCCCCTTCCTAGAAGAATCGACTCCTGAGAGAGGCAGTTGTGATCCAGGGCAACAGATTCTCACAGCTGCAGGCAAAGGGCAAGGGTGGAATAATTGCTGCCCTTGCCACCTAAACACCAAAAGTGGGAGGTGAGTTGGGTTAAGTACTAACCAAGACTGGGGCAGAAAGCACATTGCCCCTTGGCCAAATGGGAGATAGGCAAGAGGCCTTCTCCATAGGTGTACTGGCAGGAGATGCCATGGGTAGGGTTGATAAGGGGCACCCTAACTGAGGCACCCAGCTTTATATGGAAGCTAGCACAGGAAGAGGGGTATGAGGAAGGAGTGGGTGGGGACCCCTACCCTTCCATCCATTGATGGATGGGGATGGAGGGCCTGGAGGTAGGGCTGCAGAATAAGTCCTAGATGCTTGGCAGACCCACCTCTGGGGCCCGGAAATGTCAGACACACTCCTTCAGGGAGGTCGTCATAAATGGAGATGTGGATATCTGAGGGGCCCTTCCTTAGAGGTAATCCTTAAGCAGGTTATTGTAGTAAAAAGAGAGCCTTAGGAACACCCATCCTAGTATCAGGAGAGAAACTAGGAGAAGAGTGATTGAATTCCTCATGTTAGGTTGTCCCCAACCAAAAAAGGGAGCAATGACCTGAAGTAGGGGTGACAAAAACATCATGGGGTTCTGGTGGCAGGGAGGTCTTACGCAACTTCAGCACTGGGTGCACATTTTTGTCCCCTGCCCCTGTACTCTTCTCCTCCGGTACGCAGACTCACGTAGGGAGAGGTGTGCCGAATCAAGGGAAGGGGTATTTGGCCATCTCTGTAGATAGGTCAGGTCCCCCTCAAAGGTCCTGCTTCCAACTCCAGAATCAGAGTGTTGGAAGGGGCATGCAGCTTAGAAGGCATTCTCATCTCACTTTTATGGAGAGGCAGTCAACCTTCATAGCATAGCTGGATGACTCATTCTAGCAGTGGGTGCAGGTGTTGGGTCCTGGCTACAAAGGGCCAACTATGAGGGACCTTGCATAGGTCCTGATGAGGAGAATGGCGACACCTTAGGCAAGACACAAGTTGGATGTGGTATGTAACTCCTGCTCCAAGGGAAGGAGTATTATTGGTGCGCTACCCTGCCATTGGAAGGGTTAAGGCTTGGGCAGGTCCCTGTTGGGAGGTGGGAAGGATCCCGGGAAGAGAGGAAAAGTATAAGACAACCCTTACTTAGGGAAGACAAGAGAGAACTGCTGTGTCCTTTAAGGAACACAGAGTGGCAAGAGGGAACGTTATGAAAAATATCACCCATAAAGCATCAGGCTTTCCAGTCCATTACGGACTATAAGCTTCCTTGGGCCAGACTTCAGCTCAGGATAGTTCCCCTGCAGGAAACCACAGGTCTTCAAATGGCTCACTCAGATGTACGAGTGCCGATGGTGGTTAGAAGTCCTATCCCCTACTATCTCCCTTCGTAGCAATTCTAGGTAGGAGAGGGGTGCAATAGAGAGGTCAGGGCAGCTATGAGGGAAGTGACCCTTGCCTGGTAGAGGGAGGCACCAGAGCAGAGGGGGTTCCAGTCAACAGCTAAACTGGGGTCCGCTCATGGGCAGAAGAATCAGTGTAAAGTGGTGAAGGTCCTTGGGAAGGAGGGGTAGGGGCTGAAAAGGCAAAAAACCCTACAGTGAGGCTCGAGGATCTCACAGGCAAAAGCCTAATACAAGTCTGAAGAGCATGGCCCCTATATAAAAGGGGCACTGCCGGGGGCGGGGGTAGAAGAAGTTAGAGGGCAAAGGGGGATGAGCTTGCCCTCTTACCTGTCACCTAGGGGGTGGTATGCATCATCCCACAATAGCTTCCCCCCGATTCATTGCAAGCTGGCGCGGATGAGGAGTGCTTTCAGGGTAGTGACATGGGAGTGTCCCCTTTCAGTGTGCCCCACTGGGAAGGAGTTGCTGAAGTGTAGGCATCCTGCCCTTGACCCAGAGAGCTATAGGTTTTTGTTTTTGTTTTTGTTTTTGTTTTTTTGTGGGGTATGATGTGCCTGCTTCACATACCTCTATGACCTCCATGTTCCCACCGACACTCCAGGGCATATGCATCTGGAAGCAAGTGTGTATGAGGAGAATTCTCCGGTGGCGAGGCCCTTACTTGACCCAAAGGATATTGGAAGGGAAGAGGGAGGCACATTGTTCCCGGAGAGGAGGAAGAGGTGTCCCGAGGCTGATTGTGAGGAGGCGTTTACTAAAAGTGTTTGGGATTCTGCTCTGAAGTTCAAGGGTTCTTATGGAGGGAGAGTGACCTGGCTGGGGTTGATCACCTATAATGAGGCAAGGGACCAACCTTCTGCAGTCCAAAGGCTCCTGAAGATAGCCATTTCATTTGTGTGGGGGGGGGAGGGTACAACAAGGACCCTTCCCCCACGCGTTGAAGGGGTCACAGTAGATTGGGGATGTTGAGGTACCTGGGGAGTGAGCGTACCCAGGGCTCTGAATGCCGACCTCTGTACATAGACATCATGGATCAAGGAGTCAGTGGACAGGTAAAGAGAAAGAGACTGCCCCTCTAAAGAGAAGTCTAATATGGCCTACTGTAAGTCCTGGGAAGGGTCAAGATCCTGAAGCCGGGCTGCCCGGCCTGTAGCCACGGCCCTAGCAATGCCGTGGGTAGCCGTGTTCGAGGCATCAAGAGCCACTATAAAGGCATGGTGAGATGCCAGGGCACCTTCCTTGACGAAGGCATTCAAATTCCCCAAGTACTCTTGTGGGAAGAGGCTGCTGAAACTCCTCATAGCATTTCAGAGGTCTGGGGAATCTTTTTACCATGGTTTCATGGCCAGGATCCCTCAGCTAAAAAGCTGAAAACTGAGTAGGATATTTTTTTTTATTTTAGCCAGGAGGTCAAACCTTCTGGGACTCCTAGAGGACCCTAGGTGAATCAGTAGGCTTGGCCAGCATGTCCCAGCAATGTCATGGGCACAAGTATGGGGGGGGGGGAATATAATGGTGGCCGGAGAGGTTTGAACCCCTGGTCAAATAGGGGGATCTGGTTTCCCTCGAGGGGTGTGACCCTAACCCAGGCTGAAGGTATTCAAGTGTGGTAGGGTCTCTTCTGTAAGGCCCTGGTCCCTGCTTGGCTGTAATCGGGAGAAGGGACAACCCCAGTACTGGGGTGCCCTCACCGGGGCCATGGCACCGAGTAGGGATTCCCCTTGCAGGCCTTCAGTAGGAGGTAGCCAGTTTCAAGTGCAGTGCCAGGAAGAACCAGTGCTGTGGACCCTTCAGTAAGGGGCCGGGCCTGAGGAATGCACTTCAGATCTCTTTCAGTGACAAGGCATGGTTGTCGGGCCCATAGGTGTTGGAGCCCATAGCCGCGCAGTGGCGTGGGCCCAAGTAATGAGCGGCTCCCCCTGGTGCTGGGTAAAGTGGAAGAAGGAAGAAGATGGACTTACTACTTGTTTCAGCAGCCTGTGGTGTATTTGGGGGCCGGAGGGCTTCTGTCACTTCAAAGGCCTCTGGTGTGGTTGGCACCGTGATAGGCTCCAGGCACTCATCCTGAGGGAAAGTGCCAGACACGGTGCCGGCACTTGGTGCCGGAGTTGGTCCTGAGCACACTTACCTGGGTTCTGCTGGGGAGCGGTGTTGAGAGATCCCATGTCAACTGAACACATGGTGCCAGGTTAGAGGCCAATCGCGGTTGTATTCATAGCTGGAGAGTGGTGCCGAGGGGGCTCAGGTGCCGCCTGAGCACACCATACCAGGTTAGAGGCTGATCATGGCTGTATTCATAGCCGGAGAGCGACGCCAGAACGGCTGTGTTGTCGACCAGGCACAAGGTGCCAAGTTGGAGGCCGATCGCATCTGTATTCATAGCCGGAGAGTGGCACTGAGAGGTCTCCGGTACTGACCGAGCACACGGCTCCAAGGTGGAGGTCGATTGCAGCTATATTCGTAGCCGGAGAGCTGTGCTGAAAGGGCTCCGGTGTCCACCGAGCACACAGTGCCGAGTTGGAGGCTGATCGCGGCTGTATTCATAGCCAGAGAGCAGCGCCAAGAGGGCTCCAGTGCCGACCAAGCACACGGTGCCGCGTCTGGTCGCAGCGTTTCTTCAGAGCCGGAGATCTGTGAGCAGAGCCAGCGAATTCCTGGCATCAGCAGCAGGCCCATTCCCGGGTGCACTATGCAGCCTTCGCTCCTGCTGAGTCCTTCGCTTAAGACCTGCAAATATAGCATAATACACCCAGTGAAGCTCACACAGTCATTAAGAAACCCTCCCAACGTGTTCGGGTTTCTGTTGGAAGGACACGGTGGGAGCACCGGTGAAGTCCGCAGGCAGATCTTCCTGTGAAAATACACATAAAACAAAACAAAGAGACAGGTCCTTGCATAAAGCAAGAACAGGCTGTTCTGTAACCGTCACTGAGGGTGGAAAAAAAGGAACTGGGGAGAAGCAGGGCTGGGGCCATATATATGGCCAGCGGCCGGTGGCTGCCAGCCCTGTCCTGACAGGCTAAGGCTAAAAGAAGTTCCAGCCAATCGTGTGCTGTGGCACGTTGACACCTAATATTGAATGAATCCAAGCAGCGCTCGAAGGACTGTTAGCTGCCTGAGTAGCAGCTTCAGTCCTGGGACTGGTTGCTTTCAGCTCCTGCTGTCTTTGCCTACACCAGTGCATACACAATGCCCGCAACATGGCCTGCCTGTCTCTCTCCCTGTGTTTGCATTACACACACTCACACATTCACTTGCTGTCCCTTCCCACCCCCTCTTTCTGTGGGCTTCTTGTGTTGTGTTCAACAGTGTCAGTCTGGCTGACAGGCAGTTTAAAAGCAGCTGTTAAACTAGTAGCAAACCTGCATCACTGTTTGTGTCCCATGAGGCACCATAAACCTTTCTAAAGCACACTGTGGGAAGCACAGTGGGATATCTATCAAGAGTGCACTGCTCATTTTGTCGACATAAGAACTGACAGCATGAATGCAATCCACTGACAGGAGACAGTGAAGACGCACAACAGTGATTTAAATATAGTGAAGTTCCAGGGGATAGCCATGTTAATCTAGTTCAGCCAAATAAGTAAGGAGTCTTATAGCACTTCAAGACTAACAAATATCTTTATGGCATGGACTTGCATGGAAGAAAATCCCACTTTGTTAGTTTTCCAGTGCTATGGGACTCTGCTTTTTTTACATATAGTGGTGGCTGTATTCCAGCAAAACTTTTGTTGGCAAAATTTTCTATAGCCTGAGTGTTTAATACTTTTTCTTCCTTATTGTTCAGAGCACACTATAACTGCCATTCAGAAAATCACCTTGTAATAGTCAGATATGCAGACTTTTCTAGCTGGGTGTAGAAAGTGAAGTACCTATTTAACAATCCTATTGTGGCTTTTTATGGTATTGAACCTACATCATTGAATCAGGTGCTTGTGGATTCAGAAACAGCTATTTTAATCTGATGAGAGGAAATAATCTGAATTGAAGATGTGCATGTGCACCTTGCTTAATATAAACTCAGTTTCTATGTCAAATTCTGGTGCTTGAGATCTGATCAAAGATAAAAATTGTTGAAATATAGCATTTTAGAAGTGGAATTTCTTCTTTGAGAAGTCAAGACAATACTGCAATAACCTTGACTTGGACAGGGAATCAGTGTGATTAGAGTCAGTGCAAATTTCAAACCCATTCCCTGACAATAAATAAATGGAGGTGTCGAGTCTCATTTTGATCACCTTCAGTAATGACCTTGACTATATGCAAATGTGAAATTTACTCAGTGGGGCTCTGTGGAAACTCTAACAATTCAACTTTGCAGTTACAGGAGCTTGTACTGAATCTGAAATTTTATGCCTGCTGAACTAGGAGAATTTATTTGAGTTACAGGCACTAACCATTTTACAAGTCTGGATTTCCATCTTTTTAATATGAAGTAACCATTTCATTATAAAGTGGTTTGTTTCTGTACTATGTAAACAAGTATTCTAACAAACAAACTGCAGCCAAAATCAGGGGTTAAAGTATGCTAAAACAGTCCAGAATGCCTTTCTGGGGCTACTATTTTTAGGGGATCAGCATTCTGGGCCTCCTAAAAATAGGAAATGTTGCTGGAACACTGCATTCCAGGGCCCACCCTTCATAAATAGTGGGTGCTGAAATAGTGTTCTGGCACCACTTTTTATTTTTAGGGGCCCGAACACTTGGCCCCTAAAAATAGCAGGTTGCAGAACGATGTTCTGCCACGTTCCAGCAGGCAGGGCAGGGTGCCGGGCTCCCCTGCGCTTGCGCAGGCTGTGATTTCCTGGCCCAGCATGCTGCCGGTATGTACTGGGGTGGTCTCACTTACACTGGGGGGGAGTATTGGGGCCCCCGGAGCCGCCCGCCGCCAGTCCCCCCCGTAGCTGGGGTGGGTGGATGGTGGAGGTCTGAGAAGGGGGCCCGGATGTGTGTGTGGGGGGGCACCCATGTGGAAAGGGGGCCACCCAATTAGGAGGGTTCTGGGGCCTGCCAAATTATACTTTAACCCAGGGGCGTCACTGGGGTGGGGAAAGACCCGGGGCATGGGCCCAGCCCGCCCCCGGAGGGCAGGCCCCGCCCCCAGCCAAAAGGCCACACACCCCCTGGCCCGGGATAGGGCCAGTGGGAGGCCGCGCCGCTGCCACCAGCTAGCCCGCGCTGCGGTGTGGCGCGGCTCAGCCTAGCCTGGTGCAGCGTGGCCAGAAGCGGCCGCTGGAGGCCGGGGCCACGGCCACAGCCCTGTATCCCCTGCTGGGGATGGGGCTGCCGTGGCCGCAGCCAGGCCCCGGATCCCTGGCCGGAGACGCGGCCGCCGTAGCCGCGGACCGCCAGGGATTGGGCCCGGATCCCCGGCCCGATTGGGCCGGAGAACCAGGGCGCCGGCGTTGGGACCCGGGGCATGTGCCCCGGGTGCGCAACGCTAGCGACGCCACTGCTTTAACCCCTGGCTAAAAGTACTAGTGCAGATAGCAGGACTACTGGATTTTTTTTAGATGTTTACTCAAATATTTTTGAAGTTTCTTTAGAAATGTTTACTGATATCTACAGGAGATAAATATAAAATTACAAAAACTAAAATTGTGAAAACAGCCATTTGTGCTTTTTTTGTTCTAGTTTCTGTTTTTTAACAGAAACCTACTCTACCATCACTGATCTGTTAGTGGCTAAAGGGATTGTAAACATAAAGGATACATTGTTGCTGAGGTTGAGTGTATACTATGTCATTTAATGTACTGGATCTGTGTTTTTGCTTCCATAAGCTCCTTGTTTTTTTGAGGCACAGAGAGAACATGCTGATAGCACAAGATGACTGTTGAAGATTTATATAGTGCTAGTCATCCCTTAAATACACCAGTTTTGCAGAATAATCAGTTAAATATTGCTTGTTGTCAGACATGAAAGTTAATGTATGTGCAGCTGTTAAATCACAAATAAAACTGGATATCAGGAATTTTATTCAAAGGTAAAAATTACACTTTCTGGTTACTCAAACATTTCTGCAATTATGTTATAAGAAAAGGAACTTCCAACCTGATCACTACTAGAAATGGGCAAAATGTCTCATTCAAAGATCCCCAGCTAGGTCACCGCAAGTGTCTCAATATACTCAGGGATGTAGCCATGGGTGGGCCAGGACCCACCCTCAGGCCCACCCATTTTAGCCTCCGGTGTAGTGTGAACTTCACTGCAGGGTCCAAAAGCAGCTGCAAGAGGGGCAGAGGCACTAACGGTGATGCCTCTGCTCTGTTGGCATTCTGGGATCAAGTGGCTGTGACCATGAGTGGGGCAGCACTTCTGACTGACTGACTCCAGCACTTCTGCCCCACTCACAGCCTGCGGCTACCAACTGCACGCCAGTCCCACAGCTGCAGCAGTAAAGTTCACATCACTACCAGCCTAGGGGCGGGGGGGAGACAGCTTCTGGTCACATGACCAGAAGGTGCCTTTGGGTATGCCCACCCTGCACTTGCAGGGGTGCAGTCAAAAAAACAAGGGCTTTCTGTGCCTTTGAATCCATCACCCAGAAATTAAAACTACAGTGAGCTTTCACTAAAACAGATCTTTGTGGGCAATACTACAAAAGTGACAACTGGCTTCCTTGAGCTGAAAAATAAAACTGTTCTTTCACATAAGTCTAAAAAGTAAATCTGGATCTGAACTTCAGCAAAGTTTGGAAGCGGGATTCAGTTCACTCCCACTTTCCAATCTCTGCTGTTAAATCCTTCCAGGTTGTAGTGGAAGAACATCGATTGTACAGTGTGTTATTGTTTGAATGGGTTCTGCCCATGCTGTGTATGGCTCATGAATAAACTGGGAGTTTATAATCATCTTTAAATGATGCACTTAAGGAACTTTTTTTATTTAAAAAAAATGCAGCATATTTCAAAAGTGCATATTCTATTAACTTGTTTTGATTTACGTTCCCTCACAAATCTGTGGTTTTATGCATTGCCTGCTTTTTTCCCTCTTTGTGCAGACTCTTTTTGCAAATAAATAGATCATGCCTTTTAAAACTTTTCACAATATTAGGGGGATACACTTATATGTAGATGTTCTCTGCTAAAGTGTCTTTATCTGGAAAAGTGACCTTTTTGAGACTTCAAGATTATTTTGATTATTGCAGTGAAAAAGGCTGGGATTGATAGTGTTCCAGCAAAGGCCCCACTACTGCTCCAGGATGCTTCTCTGCAATTGTGGGGTGGCAGTTACAGAATGTGGAGGTAAGCTAGCAAAAGAAGCACATTTCTAGGAGCAATTTGAGGTCTATTACAGACTGACAGGAAAGAATGGGTTTTATGTTGAGTTCTAAAGAAGGGTAAAGACAATCAATCTGCTTCCTACAGCAATTCTTTAGCACTCCAGTAAAGTGAATGGACCTTAAAAATAGTGTGAAGGTGAATGTGCTGAATTAGTTCAATGGAACTCAACAAATGCATATTAGAGTACTGAATGCATAGTTTCTGTAGTGCAGAACTGATCATAGTAGTTAGTGTACCTTCACTCGTTGGTTGGTTGGTTGGTTATGTCTGGTGATATACAGTTCCATTTTTTTTATGTATAAATGAATCACACTGTTTTATGTTGCTACATATTGGAGCTTTGTATATATAGAATTACATAATATGAAAATACTATTTTCTATGTTCTAGAGACGTTACGTTAACAACAGAAACTTGAGGGCTGTTTTGCAGAGCTGTTGTTCTCTGAAAAGTTAGAGCAGATGAATGGTGGTGTAGTGGTTACACTTAAATGGAATTCCCTTTGTAGAGCTCTTAAAACGTCAAGATTCCCTATTTAAAATGACTAATGCTAGAAACAGTGATATCTATAGAAATGGAATTAAACTTAGAAGCATGTCCCCTCTAATATGCCAAAGATCTGGCTCATAAAAGAAATTGTCCAAAATCTGCTTGTTAGAGATTCCATAGTGGGTAAGTGCTTGCCTGCTTGTGAACATCCTTTTTAACCATTTTCTTGGCAGTTGCTGAATCACCAGTCTCTTATACACACATGCAAGAAGGGTGACTGGGCATTTCACAATCAGAAAGTGAAAAAGGCTTTTTTAATAATTAGTTTCAAAATTGTATTGTGAATTTCATCTGATTTGTGACTATTTAAAAAAAATGTATGCAAGCGCTACTCATTCAGAATTGACATACTGCAAAATCTAAATCTGCTGTTCTTGTATACAGCACATAATGAGCATGGCTTTGCTCCACATTTACATTTATTTCTCATTAAGAATAAATATGGAAATGTGATTATTTAAAGTTGTTTTTTCCCACTGTGCAAGAATGGCTATTGACTGTAATCTACATATTTGGGCTGATTTAATAGAGAGAGTAATAGCTTGCAAATTGAATTATTTTCCATTAGAGGATAGTTAGGGATAATTTAGCTGCAAAAATACAATCTCACTAAATACATTAAAGACAATAACTAAAAGGGAAGTGTGGCCAGCTACTTCAGAGTGTATTTAAAATACCAGCAGAATGGAATCTCTTTTTGGATACTAGGAGCTAAAGAGCAGTATCACAACGCACAGCCTTCCCCCAGCACATAACAGATGGGAAGAGATTCATCTTATAGCACCATGTGATGGAACTGCTTAAAGTAATCCATTTTGTTGTTCCTTCTGAAGCTACTATTTACACTATGCAGCACCAGCGTCTGTAACTTTTGCCATATAGTCTCAAACAATTTACATTGCCCCTGTCCTCACTGTATGAATAATACAGATATACTGAACACCACCAGTTATTTCAGAGCTTCTGTTGATATAGTTAAAACAAGCCCTCAAAATTGTACTATGAGAACTGACAGAATTTCTAGTATTTAAAATTTCACTAGTGGCTTTTAAACTATCCTTTCTTGCCATGCAATGATCCTCTAATTAGTATTTGTGTCTATAATTTATCTCAAGATAAATCTATTGTGATCCATAGGCTCACTCTAGCAAAATACTTATGCTTATTCTTAACTTTAGGCACAAGTTATCTTGTTGACTTCAATGAGACTACACATATGCATAAATGATTTGCTGTATTGAGACCATAGAGACTCATTAGGTTTGATTTTTATCTTCAATCATTTCTTCATTCATTTAAATTTTTAAAACATTTTTTCTGTTATGCATAATAGTCTTTTAGTGCCATTAGTGTCCTAACATAATTATCCTTCATACTTCATTAATAACATTTTAAATGCATTCATATATTCCTTCATAATTTTTGCATGTTAATTTAACTTTGCCTAATTATTTGAATTAATTTGATATGGCTAGATGTTCTCATCTTGATGTATGTCTGTTAATTATAAAATCAAATCAGAGGATTATAAGTATGCGTATGTTTATATAGTACCCGCAGATAAGGATGAGTATAGTTAATGTATTTCAGTGAAACCTTTGGGTACTATCTGTGTAGTAAAGACAGAACAAATACTTTTGCATGAGCCTGTGCCTGCTGCCTGCAAACAAATAATTATAATCACATCAGAGAATTTAACACAGTTCAGTGAAATTAACAGTTCCCTCATAGGAGATTGAATATCATGAACACTTTCATTCTGGAGTTAGGTATATAAACTTTGATCTAGCAACATTAAAATCAATAGGGGCTTTTCTATTGACTTTAATATAGGATTTCTCCCATCATGTATCTGGAAACAAAAATCTATTTTAATGAAAATAATTGAAATTTTAAAATTGTTTCCATTTTTAAGTGTTGGAGGTAAGCCTATTTTCAATTTTTAAAAAATGAATAGAAAATGTTATTGAAAATATTACTGAAGTATTTGGAATTTATTTTGAGATTGCTACTAATACAGTTGTCAGAATTCTTGGCTATAAGTGTGGGCAATCTCATTAACGTACTGTGGTTCTTTACTCAGTTCTCCTTAGTCCTTCCCATTTCTGCCCATTACACTTAAACCTGGCCCAAGCTCATTCATGTTCACCCATTTATTGGTCAATCAGCTGAAAATAATTGCAGTTAAACATTTTTCTGCTAGTCTGAATATCACTACAATTTTTTGCTTAATTTCTTATCTGATCTTAATATGTCTGTTGTAGAGCCCTTTAAAAAATATTTACCAGTTTGTGCACTTTTCAGGTTCTTCAAGGGAATTAATATAGGTCCAAATTCTAGCTTCAAGCTGTGTGTTTACATATAGCAAAATAAAACAAAAAAAAAGTGGCTAAGTAAGAATCTCTGAGAGACAAATCTTAATGTCATGAGCCATGAGAGGACATTCTAAATGAAGATTAGAGTTCAGCGGGCATGATACCAACAATTTAATGATCTCTTTTCCCTATTCCATTCTCGGCCTCTACAAGCACTAGCCATTCAGGATCCATGAAGAACAGTAACACTTTTAGGCTGACTAGAGTATTCCTGAAAAAATACTTTCTTGAAGGTTATTATTTACACAAATTGTGTGGCTGAACTCAAAAAGTTTAGAATTTGACCAATATTGGGCTGTCCTGTCAACCACATATGATGTGCTCCTGAAGAGGACTCATGTTTGTTTTTTCTTTTACTTAACCTGAATTATAAATATGCCTGTGTGAATGGCTCATCTCATCAAAGCTGAACCCAGCTAATAAAACAAGTTTTTTTTTCCTGTTCAGAGAATGCTAAATGTTATAGGATGAAGAAAGTTCACGCTTATTCTGCTGAACTGTTCACTCACCTTAGTCATAAATCAACTTGGTGACAGACTAAGCAATCAGCAACTTTCATGTGACACTTGTATTATCTCTTTAATAGCAGAGATAAAATATTTTACTCTGCTGCTTTCTGGAAATAATTCTTTTCTGGCATCTTCTATCCTTCCTTCATCTTATGCATTTAAGGGTATATGATCAACCTGTAATAATAGGGTAGTTCAATGATAATTCTCATAAATCAACTTTAAGACATTATATCTCCAGTTTACTGCTAGAGGATTGTGCAGACGGAAGATAGCAATAGTAGTTGGGTGTATCACTGAAAAGCCACACATAGCCAAAATGCTATAGTTTTGAGTATCATAATCTTGTCTGTCTCTCTTGATATTGTAAATGAGGCTCGAGCTCTTCAGATGTAAATTTACATTGTTCCACTGACTTCATTGGAGCTACACCAATTTATATGAGCTCAGAGCTACTTGCAGCTGATTGAAAATACGTCTCCACAGATCTAAAATAAAATGCTTTTCCATGGAATTACAGTCTGAGACTCTTATTTTTCTATGTCCTTCTAGGACATGTCTACACATTTTCTTTTTATATTTTCATTTTGAAAATGCTCTTCACCCAGAAGCAAAACTGCAAGAAGAGGAAAGTTTAACAAGAGGGTGACATAGAGGGAAAGGTGAAGTGACTGAGGATAATGTTTTGTTATGATTGGCTCTTGTGAAGGAGCAGTGGAGGCACTTCCTAAAACTGTGCAAGGCAGAGAACACCACAGTGGCTATGAAAAGTCACAACATGGTGGGCCTTAACATTTTTTGTTGGTCGGAGATTAAATATTGCCCTCCTGGGTCTCTAGACAATATATTTGAAAAGGATCAGAAAGAAATATCTGTTTGAAGGGAAATGAAGGAAACTTAAACAAAAAAAGTACTTAAAGATGCTCAAAATTTAGAATGTTAAGATATCCATGTCCTGCAGCACACAGTGCTTACGCTAGCTTTGGAAGATCTTTAAATAAAAATTTTGAACTGTTTTACAATTGTCACCATAACATGACCATCAACACCTTTTTCTATTTATAAAAGGGTTTTTTTTTTTCAATTCCAGCGCCCATGCAATTATGTTCATGTGGATTACCAAGTCACAGGTAGATTAAATTCAGTCGGAGAGAGGGGAGAAGTTTAGAATAGTAGCCATGCAAACTTCTGAAATGTTTCTAAAATATTTCTACATTCTATACTCATTCTGTACAGAATAGATGATGGGTGGACAGAAAGGTTAACCTGCATTTTTATAGTCATCTGCACACCTTACTGAATAACCTACCTGGAATGAAAGTGAAAACCCCAAACTCATGCTTATAAACCTACATGTCAGATCATGCCATCACATGCCCCCACTCCCCTTATGTACATGTGGAGAGTATATCAATGTGATTAAATATAGAACTGTATGAAAAAAGGAGGATGTGTTTGTCACTGAGCCAGCTGGGCATCCCACTGTTGGCCATCCACTGGTGTGCTATGAGGGGAATTCAAGCCTTTGAGTCCCTGGACTCCTGGCTGGTTTTAAATGGGGCCTGGGTGGAGTTCAGCCACTGATTCAGTTTTGGAGTCCCTGGGCAGCCTGTCTGGGTGCAGGCCTTCCTTCCAGTGCTTCCCTGTGAGAACTGGAATCTTCTGTTCAGCTGCCTTACCACTAGCCACAGTGTTAACCTGTCACACTCACATCTGCTTTAAGCACATCTTCCCCCAGGACTCCACTCCACAGCTTGGAGCCTTCTGGCTTACAATTTGATTCTCCAGAGGCATGCAGTAGTTGTGAAGCATTTAATATGCACACAGTTTGCACTCAACTTTAACACATTTGCTCCTTTATTTAATCATATAAAGCTCAAGAGAATGCAGACTATGGAAGATGATAACTCTTAGGTGCATTTCCTTGCCTCACTTTCTTCACCACTTTGGGAGAGTCTCTGCCCTGGGGTCAGAGTCCTGCTACAGTGCATGGCATGTGGGCTAGAACATGGAGACTTTTCTTCTCTTTCTAGCTCACCTTGTTTCCTTTGGCCTTGACTCTAGTTCGACCCTTCCTTCATCCTGCCCCATCTTCCTCCTTCTGTGGTTCTTTAAGCCCCCACCCCCCCTTTACACTTGGCTTCCTTTGGTCTGTCTTTTGAGCAATTTTCCACTTATCTCTTCCTTCCTCTCCCTGGTTTTCAAAGGATCCAGCCATTTCTTAGAGCCCTGGGGGGATCATAGCACCAGTGTTAAAAGCTGAGCATCTTCCTGCCTGCCACAGACTGAGTACAATAGGTAGACCCTTGCATAGATCCTATATGTGGATCAGCATCAGATCGGGCATCTGCAAAAAATGGTCCATGGATAGACACCTCACAGACATAGATATCTGCACTTTTGCAGGGCTCTAACAATAAATGTTTCAGTCAGGTAAGAAGATGAACCTACAGAGAACTAGTCCTCATAAACAGTATTGTAATAATAATACTTTGAGATAACTGCACAAATAGCAACTGGAATCCGTAGGTGATTTGGGAAAAATTCCCAAATTGTGAGACTATATGACAAATTGCACACATACAAAAGCTATGTAAAAGAAATGCATGTAGTGAAAAGGTGGAGAGTGCACCAATAAAGAGCAGCCCTTCAATATTTTGCTTTCCCCTCATTTTTCAATGGGTAGCCCTAGTTTATATTTACTTCACTCTGTTCAAACCCTGCTCTGCCAATAGAATTTATATTTCATGGGCTTTTCTGTGGTACTAATCACAGCACTAGCTTAGATTTATAGATTTCTTTTCACAACAACCCTGTGAAATGACGAGGTACCATTTCTTCCCATTTTATAGAAATGAAACTTGAGGTTCAGAAAAGTTTAAGGTTAAAAGTGTCCTCTAAATGTGAATGCCTAATCTGAGACACTTAGGGTCTGAATTTTTTTCAGAGTACTAAGCATTGTATGCTTAATATGTTCACAGCTTAATATGTTCATCAGCTGTAACTGATTTCAGCCATTGCTGCAAATAAGATCCCAAGGTTTCAAGTTAGGCATCTTTTATTTGTCTTAATGCATTTAGTGACCGCCTATGAAATGTTTTGGTTTAATTGACTTGACTAGCATCATGCATGTTGCCTGTGGGATGAACAGTAATAGAAATCAGTTCCTGAGGAGAATATTCAACTGTCTTAACCATGAACATTTCTTTCCTTCAGTCCCCTGATTCACATACCTTCCAGTGGTGTCAGAACCTTTAGATCCACAGACCTGTGCCCCTTGAGCTAACCAGAGTGAATGATGGCAGTAGTAAGCTATCATTCTTTCTGCAGACTGGCACGAGTAGGAGCGTTTTCTAGTAGATTTCACTGATTTGTTGACAGCAGGGGAATAATGAGGCCCAGCAATGTTGGGTTCCATTCCAGGTTCTGGAAGTGAGCATACTCTAGTGAGCACAGACTCTTCTGTCCAAAGCATGGGGGCACTAGATCGTTACAGAGAAACATTTCCAGCGGTTTTTCCTTACCTTTTTTTTTGATCTTGGAAATGGCTGACACATTTTGTCTGAAAGTTTACAGAAACATTTAGCCTGAAGCAGATACACAACATGAAAACTGTGAACCCAAATGTTACTATGGCAAAGTTATAAGCCAGTGAAAACATAATTTTATAATGAGCAATGTCAGGCAATCTTTATAATAGGTGGTGCTACCAGGCAGGCTTATAATATCTCTAAATGCCCAGTATTGCTAACCCTAAATGCGCAAAAATTATGTAAAAATAATAGATTTGGTTTTCTTTGTATTTTCCATCTCCTTTTTGAGTCTTTAGGGTGCATGGTGGTTATGGTCTGAAGCTTTATTCACAGCCATGAGTGTTAGAAAGATTTTTTTTCCTTAAGAATGAAGGCTGAAATCATTACACATCCACTTGATTCCAGGAACTGTGAAAACAATAATTATCATGAGACTCCTGAAAAAAATCATTAGAATTGCCAACAGTGCTGCACTCTGTTTATTAATCCATCTTCCCAAGGATCTCTTTTACTTTTCCAGACTCCCTGAGGCAATTCAAACCACTACCATTATATTTATAAATCTGCCACCCAGAAACATTTCCTTTCTTCCTTTCTTCTCCTTTTCCCCACCCCCAGCCCCTGTGTGTAGTTCACCCAAAACTGTATCTATCTGAGATCCTGAATGGGTCAGTGATGGGTTAAAGACTGATACTTTGTGATTATGAGAGCTAGTATTAAGAGTTTCACACTATAGAGAAAAAGGGAGAGTGATAGCTTTCTGATAAGACCCAACATTTATCTTAGGGCCTTCTAGGACTTAAGAGAACACACTTTCCATTTTTTACATTTTTATTTATAGAAATGTTTAATGAGCTCACTTTTAGAGGTTTTTATGGCTCACACTGAACTTTTTACATTATGATTGATGATAATCTGTCACCTAATTTTTAGAACTGAGAAATGCATGCATACATACAGTAATCTGTTTGGTTTTTTTTCTAAAATATGTAAAAATTCTTTACTGTTAATACATGTAGCATATCTGGAACATATAATGGTGTTGCATGACAAAAGATCTGATTTTGTATAGTCTACTATACTGGTGAAATTTGAGTTTAAAATTCTACCAAGTCAAAATGGTACCTTTCACCCTTTGCATAACTGAATCCTGGCTTTACCACACATGAGTAGTTTGACTGTCTCATTTTACACCATTCTGAACTGAATTACAGATGCATTAAATGTGGAGAAATACACATATCATGGGCCAAATTCTCTTTCTGCAGCATTCCGGTGAGGTACAATAATGGCAACAAGAATTCAGATTAATTGATAATATTCAGTAACCACTTCAATGGTTGAATGCAGAGTATATTCATAAAATTTTCAGATCACCATAAGCTGGAAGGGATTCCAAGTACTTTGGACCAGTGGTTCACAACTGCTGTATCATGACACAAAAGTGTGTCATGGCATAGTGGTGAGTATGTCGCAGCAGGAAAGCAACCCTGCCATGGCTGCTGTCTCTTTAGAAGCTGCTGCTCCAACTGGAAAAAAAGTACCCCTTACAATGCTTTCAGCAGTCATGATTTGCTGAAAGTGCTGGGGTGGGGTAATACTTTTTTTGTGGTGGCAGGGACTAGCTCCCACCACTGAAAGCATCTTTGGTGGCAGTTTTCTTTAGGCACCAGGGGCCATGTGAACCTGCTGTTGAAGCAGGGGGAGCATTGGCAGCAGGGGAGTCTTGCTGTGTCATGTATGGCTGGGAACCCCCCGGCCATGTTGTGACTCTCTAAAGATTGTGAACCCCCTCTTTGGAGGACTGGACTAGAATTTATATTCGAGAATTGGTTTGAAATCAGTAAGAAAGAATTTAATGAAGACAAGTGGCAAATATGAGATTTAAGGATTAAAAATCAAATATACATGTACAAAAGAAGGGAATAACTAGTTAGAAAGGAATACTGCAAAAAAAGGATTTAGGTTTTATATTGGATTATGCTGAATGAGTCAGCAATGTGATACTGTCACAAGGAAGGCAAAAGGGATATATTAACAGGCTAACCATACATAAGATACAAGAGGTAATGGTTCTGCTCTTCTAGGCACTGATGAGCTCTCAGCAGTAATACTGGGTCCACTTTTGGTAACCACATTAAAAAAATGTGAAAAATTAGAGACAGTACAGAGCAGAGCAACAGAAGTGATAAGAGCTTTATAAATCTTGATCTATAAGGAAAGATTGAAAAGCTGGGTATCTTTCTTTTAGAGAAGGCTAAGAGAAAGTGTAAGTCTCCAAATATGTAAAAGGTTGTGATAAAGAAAAAGGTGATCAAATGTTCTTTATGTCCAATGGTGGGACATGATGTAATCTGGTTAGTTTGTTGCTTAGTTTGCAACTAGGGCAGATTTAGGTTAGATTTTAAAGAAAAGCTTTCTAGCTATTAGGAATGTTAAGCAATTAGTATAGCAAAAGCAGTGAGACTCCTATGGCACCTTATAGACCAACAGATTTCTTTGGGCATAAGCTTTCATGGGCTCTAAATCACTTCATCAGATGCAGGATGCTTATGCCCAAAGAAATCTATTATTCTGTAAGGTGCCACAGGACTCTTGCTGTTTTTGCTGTACACAGACTAACATGGCTACCCCTCTGGCAATTAGAATAGGTTATCTTCTGAGATTGTGGAATACCAGGTTTCCAGTAACAGGCAGACCAATATCTGCACGGGCTACTCTTGATATGCTTAATCTTCCTCAGTGTGGGGTGTGGTCCTTCCATCCCCGCATAACTAAGATTCTATATTGAAACAGATGCATAGCATGTGGAGGAATATGAAATATCTAGTGTTAAGGACACTAGAGCAGGGGTGCCCAAAGCTTTCATACATGGGGCCCACAGAGCCTAATTGGTTAAGGCCTGCAGGCTGCAAAATTCCAAAACCAGTTCTTCTGCACTATACTCAATATATAGTTATACATTTTCAGTATATTGTTATAACAAAAAAGGGATACCTAACTTTGACCATGTGACACATGCAGCTGGGATTTTCCAGCAATTATTTGAAGATCTCTTGGCTCATAGTTGCTAGTTGAGATTCATAACACTGAGGGAAGATGTTCATCTATGGGCTCTTTACATGCTGGAAAATGGGCTATGTTGCCTTCTTTCAGTTGTTGCTGAAATAAACATCCAGCCCAAAGTCACCATGCAGCTGCTGGATGCACCAGGCCAGGAGGGCCCTAACTGTGGCTTCCTTTGCCCAGGGGAGGGAGATTGGCCTGGCCAGCCGCTGCAGCTCGGTGCAGTGCTTTTTCGGTCTATTGGGCAACTTGGGCCTCAGCCCTGGGTTCTTCCCTGCAGTGTGGAAAGTTTGTCTATATACACATCTATATAACTTCTGTATTTGCATAGTTTTTTCAAGAAACTCCTTGCAGGCAACTGAAAAGCCACTTGTGTGCTGCATGTGATCCATGGGCCACACTTTTGGTGCCCCAGCACTAGAGAGAGGCCCACTTGAAAGAAGCTTTGCACTGTTTTTAACATCCACCCACTTTCACCGATTCAGAGTCCATTGGCTTTTAAGGTCTTGTCCAGTTGAAACTATAACTGTAGTGATATCATTTAAATGAAAACTAAATCAGGTTCTTTGTGTTCCAGATTCTTTCTGCAAAGTATGTTCTTTGTACTTTTTCCATCGGGAGGGGAGGAGATAAAATCAGACATTTTGTTTCCTTGTCAGACTTTGTTAATTTCTGCATGACCGATGGAGAGAAAAAAAAGAAAAGTGTGGGGTATCTTGGTCCTCTTTTTGTTTAGTTCATACTTCTAAAGACAGAAGAGAAGCCAGATGACAAACATGCATTAAGTAGGATGTTACCAGGGCAACTAGTATTTTATATAGTTTCAAACCCCACAGGTGATGTCTGTCTGAAATACATATGGCACTGTTTCTTGGGAGCAGGTTTTCTAACACACTGAAGCAAGAAATTAGTAAGAAGCTGTAATTCTAGTAACTTTCATCATTAAGATAGCTAATTGACAGTTGACAATCCCACAGAGAGAAGGAAGCATGGCCATGAGGAAGTACAGACAAATATTACATTCAGGTCTGGACCATGGTTTGGTTAAGTGATAGTGTCTCCTAGAAGTAATACTCCTTGTTTACAGATGTCAATTTACTATTTAAGAACAAAATTATAAGATACGTTAAGGGGATTAGTTGATGAATCACACAAGTTACATGACTTACACTTCTCTGTTTTTATTTTCTCCCTTTCTGTAAGTTCTCCCATATTCAGTGTCTGACAAAGTGGAATTTTCTCATAAGTTCATGCAATAAATAAATTTGTTTAGTCTTTAAGTGCCACAGGACTCCTTGTTTGTCATACTGAACTAGACTAACACGGCTGCCCCTTTGAAACTCAGTTCACTTACATGTCATGCTGCAACATCACAAGCAGTTGAAAGGTCTGATTGTCAATTGACATTCCTTGCCATGGATAAAAGATGCAGATCTGAAATGCAGGAGCAGAAGATGGAGCTGGAACACTTACTTTGCTTGAGTCCTGCTGCACTTTCCTCTTTTCATTTTCCTCGCTCCAAGCCACCTTCTTTCAGACCTGCTAGAGCAGTGCAATGCTCCATTATAGCCTGTTGGAAGCTGTCTTAGCTTGTGATTTGGTGTTGAAAGTTTTCATATACCTCTTAGGAACAGACTTGAAGCTGAGTCTAGGTTAGCCCAGAGGCTTTGGAGCATCCATGAATTCTCAGTACAGGAGATCCTTTGGAACGTGTCCATTATTCATACAGTACAGATGATCAAGCCGATGGAGATATGTGTTTGAGAAGGTGATTAGACTTAGTAATTTCACTTTCTCAAGAGTATGGCATCAGGAATTTTGGTTTCCCACTTAATATTTAGATTATAACAAAGACAGTGTATGTAAAATGAGCCTTCTCTCATGCCTGCTATAGGTTATCAGGTTTTGTCTCCACTAAGTGGCTTGCTCAAAATTCATATCTTGTAGACCCATATCTGATATGCTATAGATTAGTTGGCTGAATGTGGTGTCAGCCTTTCTGATATGGGACTTTAAGCTCATGATCTAGATCAGGTGTGGCCAAACTGCGGCTTGGGAGCCGCATGTGGCTCTTGAATGAAAAATTCTGGCTCCTGGAAGAATGTCAGCAAATCAATTTAGGAAAGCAGCCCCAGCCTAGGAGTTTTAATTCTGCCACCCTGAGTATGTTGGGGCGGGGGGGAAGCAGCCTGTGCCTAGCCACTAGAGTGGCCAGGTAAGCAGGCTGTAGGTGTGTGGGGGGGTGTCGGCCTGGGGGTTCGAGAGGGGGTTGGGGACAACACGGAGAAGCAGCAGCGTGGTCAGGGATGGCAGGGAGAAGTGGTGGTGTGGTCAGGATTTTAAAAAAAACTCACCACTAGCCTGCAATCTTCTACATCAAATGACAGCTAAATTTTTATTGTATAGGATTAGTTTTTATGGTAACCTTAAGTAATTATTAGAATCTGGCATTAATAGGATCAATATTTGCCTTCCTTTTACAATAAAATTAAAGCATGCAGTGAATCTTAAACTTAGTAATTTTGGAGTAGGTAAAAGTATATGGATATATGCCTCAGTATGACTCTCGCAGGTTTAATAATCAACTTGTGTGGCTCTTGAGTTCCATAACTTTGGCCACCCCTAGTCTAGATATAGTAAAACTTCTGGCATGGTGCTAGCTATTACATTTTCTTTATGGTCAGTGTACCTTGGGCTATAATGATTTCCTTATTTAGACTGATAGACCAAATTCATCACAAACTAGTGCAAAGTTGCTGGGTAGTCTACCTCACTCTGTGCAAAAGTGTCTTAGTAGCAGGTTTTAACTTTACTTTTTCTATGCAGTGTACAGTAGTTCATGTCTGATCTTGTGTGACATTATATACCCTCAGTGGTACATGAGAAAATTTATTAAAGCAGCAGAGAAAAAAATATACTGATGAATATTGGTGACAAAACATGCCCGTTTGACACTACTGTGGATTTCAAAACTGTCAGATTGATCACCATCATAGGACTGTATTCTTCATCTCAACATGAAAGGATCAAATTTAACTGAGGAAGACTGGGAACAATGAACTGTGGAGGGAACTATTCTTGAAGTCCAGTACTTGAAGATGTGCAAGATTTTTGTGTAACTTGAAGTAGAGCTGTGCCAAGAGTTCATCCCACCTTTAACCTTTAATAGTTGGTACAAAGGAAGAAAGAAAACATGAAGATAGAATAGAGGGGCTTACAGTAGCACCAACACTGTGGATATAAAAAACACCTGAGACATGTTCAACAAAATCATGTGAGTTTTGAAGATGATTTGGGTTTTTTTTATTTGCCTCCTCCTTTGGAGCCTTTGTAGTTCACATTTTCAAGTTCTTTAAGCATCTAGCCCACTTTGTTGTAAACTATAAAAGCTGATATTTCCACATAATCATATTACTACAGAAGCTGAAGCTTTAAGGAAAAGATCATTTTGTAACTACTGGTAAAATCATAAGAGTTGAAAATGCCTGCATCTCATCTTGTTCACTTTAATGTAACACTATGTATTTCAATGGTACTTCTTGTTGTTTACATCCACCTCAGTAAGAGAAAAATCAGGCCCAGGCGTGGAAGTGTTGTGAAAAGTCTGCTGAGAATGGGTGATACAATCAGCTCTGGGCATGAGGATTATTAGGTAGCAAGCTAAAGACTTACATTGAAATAAGGCTGGGATCAGGTCTCTGTGGGGAATTGGGACAGGAACATTCAATGACATTCCTGTAAAATTTGAACCCAATTTTATGACGTTTTGGTACTTCTCCCATGCAAATGACAATCACGTTCTCTTCAGGCATGTCAAATTTAAACATGAAAGGAATCTGTCTGCCAAAGTTAAGGGCAACAGAAATCATGAGTCAGCACCATCCAGGGCCATAACTAGGCCTTCTGGTGCCTGGGGCAAGCAGCCTCAAAGGCACCCCCTGACCCGGGCCCCAGTCCATCCTGGGGGCAGGGAGCCAGATACGGCCCCAGTCTCCTGGCTGGGCAGACACCTTCCCCGCTGGCCAAGCCAACTCCGTTGGCTGGACAGGCTCCATTCCTGCCAGTCATGTGCCTTCCCCTCCGGCCAAGCCTTGTCCCCTGGCTGGGCGGGCACCTTCCCTGCTGGCCAAGCAGAGACCCTGCATGGCCATTGGCTCTCCCATCCTTGTCCAGTCCCCCACAGAGTGCCTATGCCTTTCCCCTTACCTGGCTTGGCGGTGGGTCTCAGGAGGCTGGAGCTGCTAAACCTGGCTGTGTGGTGTGGCCAGAGGCTTCTCAACCCCTCACCCCCAATCCACACCCCAAGCATGCACCTGAGCATGCTCAGGGGCAGGGTGGGAGATTTTGAACTCCCCCAGCCTGGTGCCTGGAGGAATGTGCCTCTAAAATTTGGTGCCAGGAGCTGTGCCCTGTTCTCCCTACCTTAATTATAGTCCTGGCTCCATCTCAGCTTAAACTTAGAGCATGATTCTTAATGTGATGATAGCATGATGGTAATTGATGAGTTTAAGGTAATGCTAAATGTTAAAAAACAGGTAGCTGGTGTTTGCATCTACCACAGTCGGTTTAACTAATAACCACATGTACATTCCAGTGGCACAAAGAGGATGCTGAAATGTAAATTTGAAATTCTGTGTAGATTGCTTTGGGTAAAAGACTAATTTCTTGAATGTTCTTCTAGAAGAGTGGTTCCCAACCAGTGTGCCGAAGTGTGCTGTGAGAATCTGGGAGAGCTAGAGTTAGAGCTCCCTTCCTGCACAGCCCAGCCATGTGGGCTGTGCAGGGCTGGGAAAAAGCAGTGGCAGCTTTTGGGGTAGGCGGAGCATGCAGCTGCCTAAGGCCCCAAGCAATAAGGGTCCCCATCCTCAATTTGGTGGACAGAAATGAAAATATAGAAATTGTTCCCCTCTAGCAGAGCTAGAAGGGCTGGAAGCCTAATCCAGTAAAAAAAAAAAAAACAACAAGGAGTTGTGTGGCACTTTAAGACTAACAGATTTATTTTTTGCATGAGCTTTCGTGGGAGAAGATATCACTTCCTCAGATGCTTTGAAGATGGGTGAACTTACAGAAGGGAATGAAACTAAATGCAAGGGGGTGTAAAACATAGGATAAGGTCATACAGTAACAGCAAATCAGAGCAGTTTTCAGGTTCAAACCATGGGAAGCCTGAAGCCTAAGCAATTTTCACTCTTGGCTCATCAAGACAAACTATCATTAGTATCTGTGCTTAGTCTGAATTGCAGATTTCACCATTATCTGCCCATCACCTTCACACTGATATGCTAAAAAAGCAGGAGCAAGCAATAGACAGCACAATAGCAGGAACTTTTCCCTTGGGCTGACCTTTTAATTTCTCAGCGTGGCCTTTTTATAATTTTGTGAAATATTGCCTTTTCCTTTTCTTTTTTACCTGTTCTTTTGCATTTTCCTTTGACTTTGTGACAATTTT